>VWZP01009169.1:1044919-1170080 GCA_013396995.1 Dicaeum eximium
TTTGAGAGTTGTAGAGTGTGACAAGGTCACCCCTGAGCCTCCTCCAGCCTAAACACCTTCAGCTCCCTCAGCCATTCCTTACTTGTGCTCCAGACCCTTCATCAGCTCCATTGCCCTTCCCTGGGCACTCTGCAGCACTTCAGTGTCCTTCTTGCAGTGTCCTTGCAGAACTGGACACAGTTGTTGAGGTGTGGCCTCGCCAGTGCTGAGTACAGGGGGAAAATCAATGCCCTGGTCCTGCTAGTCACACTATTGCTGATACAGGCCAGGATGCCATCAGCCTCCTTGGCCACCTGGGCACACGCTGGCTCATGTTTAGGAGGATGGAGGTAAATCTAGTGGTAGTGATGCCTTTGTGTTGTGGAAGCCTGAGCTATGCTCCTGCCGCAGCTCCTGAATCTCCTAGCTCTCCAGTGAGGGAGGGCTGAGAGGTGGTTTTCCTTCAACTCCATGGCTCCTCTGTCTGGACGGGCTCTAGAGTACCCCCCACATCAAGGAGGGTTTCAGGCCAGCTGTGGGATTCAGGGAAGAGCTTTGTTTCAAATCACCATTATCACATCTGTATGTTCCAGGGATCCTGAGGTTCCTGCCTGTTCCTGCAGTGCTTTGTGCATTTCAGCAGGTAACATTTTGAAGCAGTGTGTTGCCAGGCTGTAACTCTTGTAAACAGTCAGTCTGTTTAAACACTTTCCATTTTTGTTTTAATAGCACTTGCCTTCAACAGTTTGAAGGCTGCTGAGAGATCACTTTTCCCATCATCTTTCTTAGTATACCTCATTGCTTGACTTCTTACACCTGCCTTTGGTGCAAGGTAGCCTAGAGGTGCTTACTCAGACCCACATAGTCCACTGGGATTTCAGACACCAGCAAACAATTTGTCTTAGATGGTAATGCTGCATCTTCATGAAGAGCATGCTTGAGTTGAACTGTACTTGAGAGCAAAGGTCATTCATGGAGTTTCTCCAAGTGCTTGTTTGTTTTCTGTCATTTCAACTCTTTAAAAAAATCCAGAAAGTGAAAACTAACAGAGTAAATTAGAATCACTTGTGAGTCATGGACACTGATGGACATTGATGCCATTCAATTTCATCAGTGGTCAACAGTGCTCATCCAAGATGTTCTGTATGTTTTTGTGAGTTTGTATCTAAAATGTGGTGCAAAATGTAAACTGCAACATAAACGTAAAATTTATTGTAAAATAGAATTTGAACTTCCTGTTACAGGAGGTCCTTCCATCTCTTTCCTCTTGTGTGTTACACTTGCTTTTCGTTACAGTCTACTTTGCAAATCTCTTTTTGTTGCAGGTCTAAGCTCTCAACTCTGGGACTTTCCAAAGAAGTGGGAATGAAGGCAGGGCTTCTGTCCAGACTCTTGTGCTTTATGCCAAGCAGGGCCATCCCATTTATTCAGAGAACAAATTGAGTAAGAATGCTTGCCGGAAGAGACCTCTTCCTCTCTCGCCGCTTTATGCTATATAATGGTTTCTATAATCTGGGTGATTTTCAACTTGTCCAAAAGCTTAAACATAAGAGCCAAACAAAATATTTACTGCCATCCAGTCTGGGAATTATTTCCTTATGAGGAGAAGGAACATTGCTGGGCACAGTGGTGAAGTCACAATTTTATGAGTTGGTTGTTGTTTCTTTTTCTTTATAAAGTGAGTTTTATCCTAGGGAAGGAAACAACTAACAGAAGAGTTTATTCAATGGCTTAAAATAAATGCAATTTCTTCTGCTGACTTTGTTGCCTCTTGTTATTGGGAAAACTTAATTTATGGGATGGAGATCAACAGTTGACAAGCGCGGTGCTGGCTCACCATGGTTAAGTTATATAGACAGAGGATTAGTGGCTGTTCAAAAATTTCTCCATATCATGGGACTTTCGAAGCAGATACTTAAGCAGCAGTGTGGCTTTTGGTCAGACAGAAAGACACCAGCAACATGGTGGTAGTTCAGATGCAGTAAGTACTCCACTTGGTTGCCTCACCTTCAAACAAATGCTGTCTCTAAAGGAGTTTAAGAGACAAATAATTTAATGCAAAGAAGGAAGATCATTGCATTCTTAAAAACCTGCATGCTTGGGTTGAGCGATTTGTCTTCTCCTGAGAATTTTTTTTTTTTGTCTTGTGAATATTTCTACAACTGTTAGCAGTGCAGACCATCAAGTCCCAAGGAGAAAAACAAAGCATGTGCCAATTTGAGTTGAAGCCCATAATCTATTTCCAAATTTGGAAATTTGACATAGTTCTGATTTCTTGCAGATAATTTTTGAATGTGTTTATTTCATCAAGCCCTTGTGTTCAGGGAAGAAGACATACAGCCCTGAATACCATGTCCCTGTACATGAGAGAAAAGAAAGTGATTTTCTTTTTGTAAGCTGGTTCAGCTGTGTTCTGTGATTTCTCAGCACTGTGGTGGGTCATCCAGTTCAGATAGAACTGGATGTTTCCAAGGAGCAGAACAGGATGTCACTGGCCGTTGAAGAATTAGTCCTTTTCCTTTTGAATAACAATTAAACCTGTACTTCCAAATGTGGGTCTGGTCAGGGATAAGGAAGTATTGTATTTTAGCTGAGAAACTTATTCCCTAACTGCTCACAGCCTCCAGAGATTTTATGGGACTGTTCTCAAATAAATTGTGTTCTCTTGTTTGAACTGCTTTGGGATTACACATTGTAATGTTCTGTAAGGCTCCATTTTTATTTTCATACCAATTTGTGTTATGTTCCTGTCTGAAAATGAACTATGTTTTGTTGTTTTTCTTATTTCTTGTAATGTATTAGTGTATCTGCTTCCATCTACAGAGAAACTTTTCTGGTCCTGTGAGCTTTTTCTGGTCCACTGGATGTTAATGGATGACATGTATATTTGCTCCAGAGCCTTACCCATGCAAATAGCTTCTGAAGGCTGAGGCTGTTCCAACCAAACATGATTAAAAGTCATAGGAATCAAGATGGAAAAAGCTATTAGGTCAAGTAGTTCCCACACGCACCCCCAGGACCAATGCAGGTTTGTTTCCAATGGCACATTCTTGGTGCTTTCCAGAAGGGGTCAGTGCAGGTCAGTGCTCACTTTGCATCCAACAGCCCTTCCCCGTTGAAAAATTAGGAAACCTGAATCTGGTTACAAGTAGGTTGCAAAATGTCTAGAATTTATGTTAAAATCTATCATTTGATGTTGGGTGATCAAAAGCGGAAGAAATGTGTTCAAATCCAGCAACTGATCATCCAAGATTTTAAACGAGGAAACTTAATAAACTCTTCAGATTTACTTGTTAGATATGTACATACATTAGATGGTACAGATCCTAAGAACTGTTCAGGGGATGCTTTGCTGTAATGAGGGGGACACAGATTCACAGGTTTATCCTCTTGGATCGTCCATACTTAAAAAGCACATATTACTATAATATTTTTTAGGTACATAAACAAAAGCCTGGATAATTCAAAATTCTGATCGTAAAAGACAAATGTGACAAAAACTCTCATAAGTCTAAATAAGGGAAGAGAATAACAATCATCCTGCACCACAATACAGTTCATCCTACTCAACCACTGAGATACAGGAATGTCCTTGAAGATTGTCCAGCGTCACAAGTCCTTCAGGGCATGGAGGCTCCTGCAGGGTTCATCACAAGTGAATCAGCTGTCTGGTCAAGAGTGGCCACATCTCGTCAGCAGGAAAGGCCCATTCCACACCACAATGGTGTACCCCAAATGCCTGTGTCCGTGAAGAAGTGACAGCTTCTCAAACTGATTTTAGAGGGTGGAAGAGAATGACATTGGGACAAAAATTAATAGTTGGAAGTGTGAAGGGAGATTGAAGGGTGGCTGGAGATGGTAAGAAGGAAATGCTGCAAATAGAGAAGCGAGAGATGGTACTGGGATAGAAGAACGAGTGACTCACTTGAATATAACTTGTTTATATTTTTAAGGTTTTCTTGTTTTCCCAGTGGATATGACTATTTTTCAAAGTAAAATAACCAAGGAATAATTTCATTACGTTTCCTTCCAAGTTTTCAAGCTAAGTGTAAACAAGAAAAATCCAGTGGGAAAATTAATCCAACTTCCTTTTGCGAGAGCATTTCAGTTCTATTTCTCCCCCCACCATACTCCTTATACATTTTTGCTGCTACTGTTCTTATACCCACTATCTGTGGCATTGCTGATACCAGCTAAAATACCTCAGTGATGGCATTTATTGGGGGAGAAGATTTTAGGATCACTCAAAATTACTTCTGATATAGAAATGATAAATTCTGAGCTTCTCAGTGTTTTAAAAATACTGATGACTTTTGGTGCTTTGGGAATGTTCCATATGGGCAAGTCAATATGATGGAAAACATCTAAACCACTTGCACTGGATTTGATCTCTGGCAATTAATATTTGGGCTGCATCAAAGAATCATAAGGAACAAAAGCTCTGTAACAACACCATGGCAATCAGACCGGCAAACTTCCAAAGCGTTAATTTTTCCAGATGTTAAGTGCCTTGATTTTCCAACCCAGGTGAAGGAGGGACCTCAGAAAAACAGGCAATAAAAAACCATTAAATTTGTAATGGTTGGCTGTCATAAAGACCACTGCATTGCTGAGTGTTCAGATACCAATGTTCTGAAACACCAGCAGTCTTAATTTGCATTAAATTAAATCAGAGGCTTTATCTGAGACATAAATCAAGATACGTTTTATAAGTTTTAAAATACATTTGTATGTTTTTATAATAAAAATATTGCTTCTTCAGATGTTTCCAGGCTGCACTGTAACAAATGCTACATCTGCCTTCTACAACAAACATGCTTGTAAATGGCTAGGGTGAACAGGAGGAGACCAGAGTCCTCTGGTTCATTCACATTAGGAGAGCCCTGGGGTGGTCTTTCACTGGGGAGTCATGGAAGCCTGAAGACAGCTGTTGGTGTCAGTGTTCTGTGCTGCTGCCTGCAGCACGTAGAGCCTTGACTCAGTTTCTCTCTTGTTGCCACCAAAGCTTGAGATTTATTGGAGAGGCCTTGGGACAACATAGTTTGTGAAAAGAGTAGGGGCTATGTCATAAGGATGAACTTTTCAATCCTCTTCTTGCTCATCTTCCCATATTTCACTCCATGAGATTGCAGTGGGGGAAGCCCGTGCTGTGCTCTGATGTTGGACCACGATGGGACGTGATGGGGAGATCTCCAGCAGGGTTTTACTCTTATGGCTCCTCCAGCCAGATGGCTTCAATCTACTGACCAATTCTCTGTGCTTTGTGTGAGGTCTGTATGCAATTTAAATGGAGCCTGTTCTCAGCTAGTTTTGCCTTTTCCTTGCCCCCTCCTCCACATGCGCATATATTCTCAACTGACCCCTTTTATGCTTCCCTTTTTCTTTAGCCATTCAGGGAAATTATGCTGGCACCATATTACAAATATATCAGCTGGATTCGCCTCAAAATCCTTTACTTTTGGAGACTTTTGGTCATCTAACTCCTGCAAGTATTTCTGAGAAGAGTGCTCCCTTAGCCAACTGTGTTGTTGATGTAGTTCTTGGAGTGGTATTTCTTTGTGATGCTGCTGTTTTCCAGCTGGATAGAAATTTTAAAACATGGGCACTTCTGGTAGACACCTATATGTGCTACCACTCTGAGTCTCAGCAGATTTCTATATAATCCACAGAGAACTGTTACCTGAATCTTGATTTATCTTTGTATTCTGCAAATCTGGAAAGAATGTGTTTGCTTTCTAGGTTTTTGTGTTTTGGTGGTTTTTTGGTTGTGGGGTGTTTTTTTTGTTTGTTTTTGTTTTTGTTTTTTTTTTTAATTTTCTGTATTGTCCAGCATGAAAAGCCTCAAATATCAGAACAAATAAAAGCTGGGAATGCTCTTCTCAATGCATTTTTATCATGTAGCATCAGATTTGCACTGAGTAGTAAATAATAGGAGATAGTCTTATTAGACAATCTTCTAAAGAGAAGACAATAGAAGACAATAGAAGAGAGATAACAGTGCAGGACAGTAGGACATCTCTGTTTGTTTTGTTTCAGTCATCATCAAGCTTGCTTCCTGAAGTGGCATGTTGGGAAAAAGGTTAGATGAGCTGAAGTGATTATTAATGGTTCATTAAAATCAGTTTTACTTCATCCCTAACTGTATGTGCTTTCTGCTTTGCAATGTGTTGCATTGCATTTTTAGTGAATTCTTTACTTTTATTAATCATCGNCTGGATTCGCCTCAAAATCCTTTACTTTTGGAGACTTTTGGTCATCTAACTCCTGCAAGTATTTCTGAGAAGAGTGCTCCCTTAGCCAACTGTGTTGTTGATGTAGTTCTTGGAGTGGTATTTCTTTGTGATGCTGCTGTTTTCCAGCTGGATAGAAATTTTAAAACATGGGCACTTCTGGTAGACACCTATATGTGCTACCACTCTGAGTCTCAGCAGATTTCTATATAATCCACAGAGAACTGTTACCTGAATCTTGATTTATCTTTGTATTCTGCAAATCTGGAAAGAATGTGTTTGCTTTCTAGGTTTTTGTGTGTTGGTGGTTTTTTGGTTGTGGGTTTTTTTTTTTTGTTTGTTTGTTTTTTTTTTAATTTTCTGTATTGTCCAGCATGAAAAGCCTCAAATATCAGAACAAATAAAAGCTGGGAATGCTCTTCTCAATGCATTTTTATCATGTAGCATCAGATTTGCACTGAGTAGTAAATAATAGGAGATAGTCTTATTAGACAATCTTCTAAAGAGAAGACAATAGAAGACAATAGAAGAGAGATAACAGTGCAGGACAGTAGGACATCTCTGTTTGTTTTGTTTCAGTCATCATCAAGCTTGCTTCCTGAAGTGGCATGTTGGGAAAAAGGTTAGATGAGCTGAAGTGATTATTAATGGTTCATTAAAATCAGTTTTACTTCATCCCTAACTGTATGTGCTTTCTGCTTTGCAATGTGTTGCATTGCATTTTTAGTGAATTCTTTACTTTTATTAATCATCGACTTGGAAGAGACCTGGAGGCTGCTGGAAAACTGTAGTGATGTCCTCCTTGCCATCATGTGAAAACACAATATGATCCTTCATTTCCCTTCGTGTTCTACGGTGGATGACTGGATGCCTGACCTGTTTAGAGACAGATAAGGGAAAAGAGAATTTCCAAAAGAGTACTTTAATGGCACTTTCCAAATCTCCTGGTACATTGGACTGGAGGATCTACATGGGTCATGTTGTACAGCTCAAAGAGCTGTTCCACTGCTGAGGATTCCCAAAGTATATTGCAGTGTGGTGCTTTTCATTTAATGTTTGTCAGTTTGTTTTTGGGAAAGACCTGTGCCTGTTTGTGTGAATGATAATGACAACCAATTCCCATTTTGACATCCAATACATGGAAATAAAATCCCCTCCTGGCCCCAAAGATACTTGTTTCTGGTTCCCTGCAGATCTAGTATATAAACAAGGACTCTGTTTGTGTGGGTGTGTGGGGGTGTGTGGGTGCGTGTGTGCGTGTGTGTGTGCGTGTGTGTGTGTGTGTGTGTGTGTATGTGTGTTTTTCCCCAAACAACAAAACAAAACTATTAACTGTAATCTCAGTGAGTGCATCAGAGAAGAATATGAGTTTGGCGTGCAACAAGAAAGCTGAGGCAGTTCTCGGCAAAGATGAAAGTGAGACACTGATGGCCATAGTTTAATTGGGTTTTCATAAAACATGCTGTTCTTCACAATTTGGCTAGCGCTTGATAGTTTCTTTTTATGACTCTGGCAAGACAATCAAACTTCAAACCATTTGCTTTGCAACTGCAAAAATGAACCAGAGAGATATTCAGAAGAGCACTAGGACTCTGTCTCTTGTATTAAGAAGAAGCAATTCAGCAGCAAGGGAATGAGAGCTGCTGCAAACATACAAGCACAGTTTAGCAGTAAATCAGCTCAGCTGCAGTTCTTACCACGTGATAGTCTGTAGTTGCCACTGGGGGGAATTCTGCACATTTCCAGACAAGATAGTGACTTGAGTTAATATTTATTTCCATTCTTGCAGATGTGCTGTCCAGTGATGGATGGGGTGTGTTAACCTTCTACTTTTTCACACCTGGTCCACACCTGTTTGTGATCTCATTCTCTGTCCTACTGGGCAGCAGCTCTTGAACTTTGTTGGATGCTGGATCTCAGGCCAGTGGAGGGTGATGAACAGCTTTGAAACTCTTGGCCAGAGGGCTTTTTGTTTTTAAAGTCAGAGAGGTTGGTAGCTTTTGTTTTGTTCTTGACTGAATATTCATTCTCATGACAAAAACATCTCACAATAAGCTGTTTCCATTTGACAGCTTTTTGGCAGCACATATGTGAAATAAGTTGGGTTTTTTGTAGTCCAGTTCCTAGTGAGCTAGAATATCCCTTTCTCTAAAATGCCTTGGACTTTCATTGCACTCATTGAGTGTTTAATCAAAAAAGTTGTGCACTAAATGTTATTCGGAGTCTAAACTCACTAGGGAGCGTAGAAGTCGATTCTCCAGCACACTGTTAAGAATCTTGTCTTTCCTGTGCAGCTCCTTTTGATTTAAGAAGGGGACTTTGGTCTCCAGGGCTGTGGATTCAATAGCATGAAATTAAATACCAGAATTTTAAAACAAAAACCAAATAGTATTGTTTTGAATCCTTTTATAGCATGTTTTTTTCATTTGTATTGCGTGAGCTTTAACTATTACTATGTGAGCACTGGCCAAATTTAGGTTGATCAAGGCTAGAGAGGAGTTCAGAGAGACCCAACTAAACTTACTGAAGAGGAGGCTCCATGGCAAATGAAGTTTCCTGTAGAATGCCAGGAGAAGTGCATGATTTGAGAGAAAACGCATTTGTTCAGACATCTTGAATTACTCTAATTTAATTCTATTAGTTTAGGAAAATACCTGAGTAGCACTACTCAGTGCACTTATAGTATTACTGTTTACTTGGTTGGGCAGTGCATGAATGGCAAGTATGTGGAGAATCTCTGTAGTTACTAACAACATAATTGAAACGCAGAATAAACAGAGTGTTTGAGGCTTTTAACTAATGTCAGTTCAAATTTAGATGGTAGACAGGCTACTGAGTGGATTTTAAACCCTCCCCTCTCTAGCCTGATAACTTTTTCAGGAGGTAAAATACTGAACTCTGGAGATCTTGAGACTGATACAGCAGAGCGACTCACATGTTCCACATCTTCTGGTTTCTGTCTGTATGGGCTAAAGAAGGTAGTGAACTGGGACTGAAGTGCATGGAAGGAACTGTGCTGTGAATGAGGGACAAGAACTGTTGGGATGTCATGAAGGAAGGCCAAGGTGTGCAGCAGAGATGGGTTGTGGGATCCCAGAGTTGAGCTGTGATTAGTTTGTGAGCAGACCAGCATGTCACTGTCACACTGGCTGTTAATCAAGGCTCAAAGACAGCTACTGGGGAATATATCGTGGTCCCAGCGCTGGAACAGTAGGGAGAGCTGCAGGTCAGCAGAACTTCTTGTGGTGACACCGGGGAACAATGGAGAGAGGAGGGGTGTTGCCAGTCAGGAATGAGAGATGTTAGCAGAGCTCAGTGTTTGGACTAACTGGTTAGTGCTGAGGTTCTTTTTTCTTCCTTGGATGCCATTATGTGTCAGTTTTTCCAGGTTTTTGGTTTTTTTTTTTCAATTTTCCTTTAAGAATCTGAATCTCCTTGAGCAGCAGGTGATCTTAACTATAATGTAGAGGAATAAGCTTGGGAAAGTTTTGTTAAAAGAGAGTGGGTTATAAAAACAACTGTCTCTGCATGGCTTGAACCTGTCAGCATGACGCTGCCGACGCTGCAGCTAGAGGGGAACACGACAGGCTCCACAGCCCTGAAACAGAGCAGCCCACACAGCCTGCAAATGTTATGGGCCCAACGTGGGCTTGGGGGAGGTGTGCCTGCTTTGCCAGGTGGGCCATGCATGGAAGTCAGATGCTTAAGTAGCTGTAAGCCTCTAATTAAAGCAATAATTCTGAATCACAGTTGTGCCAAGAGTTTGAGAGGGGTGAGGAAAGTGCCTGAAAGTCCTGTTGGGCTCATCTCCAAAGTACAGGGTGCTTTTGAGTGTCTGTTTTGAGCCTAATCTTTTGCCCCCTTGCTAGATGAAAGAACTCTTTGTAATGATAGTTTTTGCTACAAGTGACTGCAGCATGCAGTTGTGCCACTGTCCAGGCCTGAGGCAATCAAATAAAGCTAGAAAGAAAGTGGCCAGGGGCTGGGAAGGTTTGTGTCTCTGTGGCATGGGATGCTGGTCTGCCCAGGATGTCTTGGTGTCTGGCTCAGATGCAGTAGCCTTAGAGCAGGGGTTGCTGCAAACATTTTTATCCAGACAAATTGACTCTGTTCGTTCCTGTTGGCTTTGTTCCTGTCTCCTCTGTGTTCCAGAAAGGGAGAATTTACCCTCTGCAAATGCAAGGCTTACACACAATTTTCCTGGAGCTCAGTCAGTCAGCCAAATCAGCAGGAGCTTTTTGGAAATGACAGGAGCCAACTGAGGTCAGTTTTGATCTGGTGGGAGCTTTACTAAACCAGTATTGGTTAGGAGTCACTTTCATTAGACCAAACCAGTAGGAACAGCAGAGAGCTGGCTGAAAAGGTGTAATTCCTGGTGAGGAGCTCTTGGATGAAAATCACCTCCTAGATGAAGGAGTCAGGGCTGTGCTGAATTATTTGTTGCTAGGAGGGTCTTCGTTCTCAACCAGCTAGACTAGTCTCTTCAAGATTTTTCTTTCAACTTTCCTCATTGTATACTAAGACCCTTTCCAAACAGGCAGCAATGGCCCTACAACTGTTGTGTAAGGAGCATAAGAAGTTACTATGCCCTTTGTGGGTACCCAGAGGCCAGGCTGGAACCTTCTCTTCTCCCAGCTGCTGTCTCAATCCTACTGTGTGGTCCTCACTCGGGTTGTGTGGAGGCTTCTCTTGATCTTCAGAGATACTGCAGGAAACTCTTTGCTCTCACTGTTCTCAGAGCTGTCCATTTGGAGAGGAGGTGTCATAGCTTAGCATGGCACACTGATGTAGGTGGTGCTGTCCTGTGGAATATTCAGCAAGCCATGTCTCTAGCCTTGCAGCACCATCTGTGAGCATGCCCTGAGGTCTGTTGGTTGAGGTAGCTCATCCTTTCTCCCAGGATTATTTTGTGTTCTGTTTTCTGGGTTGTTACATTCTGATGATGGCACAATTTTTTTCGGGGTGCTTCTAGGCTATCCTGCTTCTCATGCCTCATCTGATCTATGTTCTTAGGTGACTAGATGGGGACACAGACCACATGGCCTCAATTCTCGGCTTTGCTACAGACTATCTATGTCACCTTGAAACGTCATGCGGTGATTTTTCCAACATGTTTTTCTTGTGAGTGATTAAGGGACACATTTTTAGAAGCTGAAGTAAAACTCCAAGAGAATAGCAAGAATAAACTTTTTCATTCATGGAGAGTACCTAAAAAAGCATGTTCTTAATGGAGGAGTAATAAGTTAATTACTTTATGATCAGGAGCATAATAACATTGGCTGAGCCACCTAGGGGGAATATGGTCTGCATGTCTAGAAGCTGAACTGGGCATTATTTACTACCTTCTTTTCCCAGCCTTGGGCCATTTCCTTGTTTATCCAGTGACAAAAATGAGGACAGTATAGGGTTGCATCGGTTTGAAGACATCTACATGAGAGGTTTTGCTGGCACAGTTACATCAGCAGCCCTCTTTGGCTGAATGAGCTTTGGAGTGTGGGACAAGCCTTAGTCTTTTGAGTTCGTCAGGGACTTAACCATAATTTGTACATAATTGTGCGTCTCTCTCCTGTAGGTCTGTATGAAGATTAACACATTAAGAGTTGCACAAGCTGTAGATGAAGGGACTGTTGAAAAACTTTGATAGATACAGTATCATTCAACCAAGACTTCATAAAATGTACAGTTCATAAGATGACTTGAAACGTGCACTTGATAAGTGGAAGTAAAAACAGGCAGAAGGTAGAAAGGTAGATCAGTTCAAACATTTCCCTAATTATAAATATCCTTTGCAATGCTACTAAGACACTTAGGTTTATATACAAGGAAGGAAAATGTAAAACAGAAGAGCATGAAGGTGATCTGTTTACTTCTAGCTACTCACCTGGCTTTCCTGTTGTTTTGGTTGTTGGTGCTCCGTCTTGTCTCTTAAACAGTGAAATCATTGAATTGGGTATTATCAAGGGGCAAGTGTCGATAAAGCCACTTCACTGCAAATTTGAGGCCTTTCAGCTAATCTTTATTAGTCTCTGCTACAAGGCTAGTAGTTCTGAGACTTAGTAAACAATTAGGTTTCTTCCAAAATAAAATTGTGAAATGGATCCAGGTTTATGCTTGAAAGCTACTGCTGGGGGAAGTTCTGTAACCTGATCCATTTCTCCACAGACCAGACTCTGTTATAGGAGCTTTCTCCAGCATGGTCTGTAAAAGCAGCTCTTTCTCTTCAGCCTGAAAACTGATGGTCCAACTGACCTACCACTTTTGGTTTCAGGGAAAGGCCCTGATCCCACTGGTTTAAAAAAAAAAAAACATTCCTTGTGGCTACTTCCTAAAGTCAGCATTTCACATCAGTGCTTACTTGGCCTTTATATTTTCAAAGGGTTTTTTTGTTGGGTTGTTTTTTTTTTTTTCCCCTTCCAGATACTCAGGAACAGGAGGTTCAGAATGTTTGGTGATGCAAGAGCAGGGTGATGCCAGGGGCTGTATTGCTGGCAGCATAAACACCCTTGATGTATAAGCTGCTGCCAAATTAAGTTCTTAGAAAGCCACGGAAAGACTGTCTGGAAAATCAACAAAGGTGTAACATGCATACGAGCCACTTTCCTTTTTGTAGCTCTCAAAACAAATCCTTCTTCTGCAAGGTGGTTTGGGCATTTTAGGGAGTGGTAAGTGAACCACACCTCTTCTTGCAAATTCTTCTTACTGACCCACCACTAGGCCTTAATTCTGCCAAGCGAAAGTCTTTTAAAGTTCAGTGTCAACAGACAAGTGTTATCTGTTCTCTGTAGGGACAACATGTATCTGAGTGATCTAAAAATATCATTCAGTGTTGAGAACAAGAAAATCTATGTTCTTTATAGGGACCTAAGTTACACAGAGTAAGTGAAATACAAAAATTATTAATTTGGTCCAATAATTTATTGCTGGTAGCATGTGAGGACAGTTTTCAGGAAAGACCAATTTTCTTTCTTTCTTTCTTGGTTTCCTGAACTGATATAGTGGAACTGTCTGTCCACTTACCTGCCTACCTCTGCTGGACATGCATGAGATTATGGTGAAGAATACAGACCTGAGTTAGATTCTGAGTTAGATTCTTTTCATATCAGCTGTGCCATGCACAGACAGCTGGGGAAGATCAGGAAGCCAAATGGAACTTTCTTGTCATATGGGACAATCACAGTGTGAGTGAGTATGCTACAAGCAGTTCTCTCTTATACTGCTGATAGTTAAATTCCATGGACTCTTAGTCTGATGAAGAATCATGTAATAAAACAGAATCTGTGGAGACTTCTGCCCTGTTAAAGCGTCTCTTCACTGTCCCTTTACACTCAGAGTCCTGACAATATGCATTGATTTATGCAGAATGGCAGGGATGGAAAAAAGACTGATGAGTGGTATGTAGTTTCCAGGCCATTTATCCCAACCCAGAAGTCTTTCCATCCCACCTCACTCCCTATTTTTTTATAAATGGCAGGGAGGAACTGGACTGTAGCATACAAGTCATTTTACTTTTTGTTGGTTTTTCTGTTCATATACATTGTACACTGAATTGTGACATAAACTGCAAATGCTCTGTAAAGGGCTTTTTTGCCCTTAAATACAAAGATTTCAGTCTGTGCCCCAGTACAACTCTGCCTCTCTCTTTTAATGGGAGGCCTCAACACGGGGAAACACATCCTAAGAAAGCAGAACAGCAGGGCGGGAGTTAGTCGGATGCAGTGGAGAGCGGCTCGATACAAATGGCCAAATAGGCTCTGACAGCCTCACACCAACGAGCCACTCTCTTCTATGGGGAGTTTACGAGGTCTTGGCTTGTGTGGCCACCTCCACTTATGAATTAAAATCAAAACCAGATTGATGCCCCCCTCCCAACAGCAGCTGCCTGTTTTTTTGCATAAATCATGCTCCCCGGCCCCTCTCCAGGGGAGTTCCATAAAATAAATGGATTCATTACATGCGGATTTCCTTTTCCTTCTTCTCTGGAGAAACAAAGAGCCTATTAGACACAATATGGAAATGCACATACACATGCACACACGTGCAGACAACATGAAAATGTGCACGTGCACATGCACCATAGGAGCTCCCTCCCATCTCCCTACATGGGCAGTGCCATAAAAAACATGGACAAAACCCCTTCTCCTTTATGTGCACAGCTCTGCCGAACACACAAGCCTGGATTCATTCATGCAGATCTGCAACTTGAATTCTAAACTAACAAGGACAGGAAAGCCCAGGGCAAGTTGCCTCCTCCCAAAAGGTGAATGACTGTGAGTGAGCTGAGTGGGGGTTGCTTCCTTTTGCCAAAGCCTCCCCCAGTGCCCAGGAGCTCTGTTTTTACCAAGAACTTAAGGGCCCCGTCCTTCGCAGAGCAAGGCTTGCAACAGTCTGCACTCATGGGATATTGTAATCACAGAACCTGGGAGGCTGCCAGCTCTCCCTCCAGCTGAAATAGAGGAGGATGCTTTGTGGCTGAGAAAAGGGAGAGGGATGAAGGTAAGGAAATGGCTGGGAGCCCTTCATTCCTCTTATCTCCAGGTGGCGGCAATACTGGCACAGAAACGAGCTGGAAAACACACCTTTCCTGGAAAGCTGTGCCTGTGTGCAGCAGCCACAGATGGAAATCTCACACACCTGCATACCGGGGTGGGGAAGGCACTGGGAACCCCTCGCTGAGCAGGTTACACGAATTTAGGAGATGTATACATTCACCTTCAAGATGCTGCTGTAAGATGTTGGCCCCAGGACAAGACTGTAGTATGTGGGCATGTTCACACTCTATGCCAAACCTAGGTCAGAGGCTGAGCTTGAACATTAACTTGTTTCCCATGCAATTTGTGAACGCCCTAACCCTCAGGTCCAACGCCATCTTCAGTCAGAAACCCTTTGGGGTTCCAAAAGCCCATCCCCAAAAGTGTGCTCTGCTGAAGAAAAGAGAGCCAAATTACAACAGCAGTGGAAAACTGGTCATAAACTTTACCAGCTTATGGCTACCTCTGCTAGCCTGACAGGGGAACCAGCAATGGAGGGGGAGGAGGAAGAGGAAGCTGGTTTTGCTGCCTGGCCAGGGGATGATGTGCCCTGAGACAAGGGAGAGAGACAAGGGAGAGAGCTCAGCTGGAGGCAGACACAGCAGTGACATTTGCTGGGACAAAGCTCAGGGCCATACTGAGGACATAATACTAGTGGCCTGAGCTGGACTGAGTTTTGGTGTTCAAGGGAGTATAAATCTCCTTCTTTTATCCAGAATCCATACTGCTGTGGAGCACTTTTTAGCTTTTTAGCCTTTTTAAGAAGCAGTGGTGTAAATTTAAAATGGCAAATGGCATAGCAGCAAACTGGAGGCAAGAGAGACCCATTCCAGATCCAGGGCTGGGGAGGGCAATGTTGCCAGCAGAAGGAGTTCAGATACACGATCCAAGACCTGAATCTCTCAAATCATAAATGTCTCAGTATTGTAAGAAGATACTGGTGTTTTTCTCGGGCCTTCAGTATTGGGCTTTTGGGTTACAGTAGGGCTCCGTTGCTAGCTTTTCCTGGCAGCTATAAGGAGTAGGAACTTTTCCTTATATGATGTAAGTTTTCACATAATTGAGTGAGTCTGAGAGCTGGAGCTTTAAAAAAAACAGTGACTTCAACAAGAAAAGTCAGCAGCATGGGGGGAGGCAGATGCTGCAGAGGAGGGCTTCTGAAGGGCTGCTGAGCTGCCCTGCAACTGAGAGAAGCTAGAAAGAACTGAGATATGAGGGAGCTTACAGCAGTTTACATTGCCTTAAATTCAGTATACTAAGCCCCAAGGGTTCAGATGTTTTAAGCTGGACCACAACAATTTGTGATAACGGTAAAATCATGAGCTTTGATAAAAGAATAAAGGCAACATGTGATCTCTTTGCCTTGGTTTCTGAGCCTTAGAGTTGCCTTTAAATAGCATTTTTTAGTTTTTACCCACAGTGAAGCCTACAAGAAACTTTCTTGTGTAGAAAACATGTTACATTAGTATCACAATTTTTTATTTTCCTCACACACAAGCAGACTAGAAACTTGTCTTATGCAGATAACGTGTCATCAGGTTCTGCAGCTTTAAGGAAAAACAGGAACAGTATCATGAGATCCACAATCCTTCACAAACACTGGCAATGCTACTTCACATGGCTTCACTTCCTTGGTGTCTGCAAGGACTTTGTATACACAAATATGGAGATCACAATCTTGACCCTGGCAACGCTAGAACCTTGAAGTGGTCAAACTAGGTGAGCCCCAAAATCCATTTATTTCCAGATCTTGTCACTGATTATCTGATGTTTTCTCTGATGCGTTTGCCAGATGCTTCAGAGGAAAGTGCAAGAACGTTGCAGTAGGCAGATGTAACATAATCTGTTCAACACTTAACACCACTTTCTGGTTACTCTCTGTTGAGACGGGATTGGGACCAGGAGGATAAACTTTAGCATATTTTACAAAAATGTTGTTAGCTATCATTAGTGTGCTTTTTTGTTATCATTCACACCATTGTCCAATCTTTTTGTAAGGTTTGCTAAATTCTTGTCTTCTGCATATTTTTTTGGGATGGCTTAGTGCAGATGAGTGAAAGAAATCAGTTACTTTGATGAAGTTTGGAATGGTCTCTTCCTCATCTAATTGAACATCTGTTTGCCCTTGTGTGTGCAAGGACAGCAGCAACACCCAGTTGCCTTTCTCTCTGTGAGTATTTTATACGCTTTCGTCAGGATGCCTTCTGGTTGCAAGAATAAATGGTGCTGGGGGTTTGTGCCAGGCAATCTCTTTGCTCAAGTCTCCCATGTACTTTACCTGCATTCTTTTACAGACCCTGCTTCACCTCTGTGTTTTTCTCTGCCTACATGTGTTACCCTATAGCTGAGCACTCAGGATTGGACTGAGACAGCCTCTGATGTTTCTTGCTGGGACCTTTTGCATCAGCATCTGCTCCTTCTTAGTCTGTAAACTGTGAGGCAGGGATGAGCTTCTGTGTACGTGTCTCTGCCTGCAAACCATGATTTCCACTGAGGCCCCTCTGTTCTGCTGCAGTGCACACAGCAATTAGTAACAATTCACACCTAAATAAACCCTGCTCTGCAGTTCACTGGGTTTAAGTTGTGAGTTCCCTCTTCATGACCTGGTGTCCCTGCTTGGTGGTGGGGCTCATCCCTGGAGTACAAGGAGGCCAGTGTCTTTGAAGGGATGCAGTATGCTCCAGATTCTTCTTGGGAAAACAGAGGGCATGCTATTCTCTCTAGAAACTATCCTGCCTCTGGTCTCCCTCCTTTGCCTCTTATCTCCGAGGAGATTTGTATGCAAGTAGGGTCAAAGGCTCAGAGATGTGACACAGACTGAATATTCAGGTGAGCAAGGAGGAAGGATAGAGGTGGGGGATCAATCCATGACCCTTCTCTGACGGTCACCCTTCTTTCTTACACTTGGGAGGCACTTGCTACCATTTCTGGAACCAATACCTCCCCTGTGAATGGAAAATCCAGCTGGAGATGTGCCTGTGATATCTGACACTTGTAATTCATGGTATGTTTGTCAGTTCTGCAATTTGGATTGGGAGCACAAACATCCCCTCATGACTTGCCAGCCACGTGTGGAATTCAGCAGTCACACCGTGTGTGGGCTCTTTGGAGAGGAGAAACCTTTCCAAGCACCAATGGACTGTGGTGAGGGTGATAGGTGGGAGGGGTGATGACTCCCCAGTTTGGATCTGAGCAAAAAGGCAGATGAGAGTTGATAACTTGCAGATTTGCTCAGGCCCAAGAGCTGGTGAGGGTTTGGAGGTGGGGAGCTGAGCAGCTAGCAAAGGAGACAATCTAATGGAAGGAGGAATTTTGTCTATGCTTGTGTGGGGCTTTTTTGTCTTCTTTCTCACTGCAGTCTGCCTCCAGGATTTGGAACTGCAACTGCTACCACAGAGTTCTGCCTGGGCTGCTTCTTGGAGAATACCTTGTGGCTTTGATCAACCATAGCCATGTGCCTCCATCCCTGCCTGCTCCCTGGGCATGGAATTCAGCTGTTCAGAGAAATGGCAGCTTGGCTGGAGGGGGACATGGGCCCTGCTGCTGTGACAGCCCTGCCAGAGCCAGCACTTGCTTTCAGGGCAAAGAGAAGGATGCTGGCCAGCCCAATTGCCTCTGGTGTACAATGAGTGTTCAGCTTCAGTACCTCAACTCTGCTGCCCAGACCACCCCACAAGTCCCCACATAGGAGGAAAGGGCCAAAGTAGCCTTGGAGACATAAGTGTCCTGTTTCTTAAGGGAGACTGGAATGGTTTGTAGGGGTGGGACAGAGACAAAAATGGCCAAGGCAGTTGGAGGGGACTGTGCTGCTTCTGCCAGCCTCTGTCTTCTATGCCTGGCCTACTGAAGGCAGCAGAAGGCTCTTCTTGTGTGTAGGCCATGTCCTGGCAAATTACCTGTGTGTAGTCACTCCTCCCTCAGCAGGTGGGGTGTACAGCAATAAAATCTGAGTTTCAGACAGTGGTGTTTTCAGGTTCATCTATTCCCTGATCCAGCTGATGATCCCTGGAGAAGAAGGATATAGTAATGATGGGAGGGTAATAAATATTTAGGCTGTTTACAGTCTATGAAGATCTTTTCTGCCCTTCACACCCATCACGTACACTATGCCATGGGCTAACTGATCTCAGGAATGTACATTGGAAACCACCCCAGGTTGTGTTCTTTGGGCTGCAGTGATACTTGGGCGCTACTCAAATTGTTGAAGGTCTGAAACCTCAAAGTTTAGAGCTCTTACTGGCTTCTGGATGGGCCCAGCCCACATCCAGACACAAAGCCACGTCTATCCTCTGGTTTGCAGACAGGATGTTTTTTTCCCAGTAGTTTGAAGGTAGACTCAGGTCTGGCAGCCTGCACAGCCTATTAAAAAACAGCCTTATAAAATATGAGCTAGGAAGCAAAACTCAGCACTGCAAGAGAAAGAGGAGGAAACCACCAATTAGGAACAGCTCCCGAGGGGATGTTTCCTTAGGAGCCAAGAGGCACTCTGCCAACAGGGCTTTTGGAACAGCATGGGGCTGGCTGGGGAGGGCAGAGCCAGGGGTACCTGCCTTGCATAGAGCTTTACTGCACTCAGGAGGGCTGGTCCTGCAGCCCACGAGCTACTGCCCCTGAAGCAAAGCAGCAAGGGATTGTACCTTGGCTGGGCAAGGACTAGCACCCAGGAGTGGGGAGGAAGAGCAAGAGCAAAACCAGGAAGGTGCAGCCCTCCTTAGCCTGTGGCAACCAGTTAGCAATGAGGAATTCCTTCTGCCAGAAAGCAGCTTTGCCAAGGTGCAGCTGGGAGCAGCTTTCAAAGCTCTCCTGGTAGCCAAGCTTCCCACACAATGGCAAACACGTGCCTGACCACAGGGTGCCTGCAGGCAGGTAGAGGCCCTGCAGTGAGCAGAGAGGTCCCCTCAAGAAAAATAAACCCACAGCTGATGTCCAGCTCCAGAGGTGGCCTCTTATACCACCAGGTATAGGTTGGTAGAGAAAAAGGACACGAGGGCTGAGCTTTGTAGTCAGTGCATCCTTCTGGTAGTTTGGTAAATGCCGAGGGATGATTGTTTCTGTCTTGGCCTGCGGGGCTGTGGTGGCTGAGGACTCAGGGTTATTGTCTCTTGGTGGTGTCAGAGCATGGCTGGCACTGGGGGCTGCACTCGTGTTGAGACACCAAGGGCTGAACAACCAGGATGTGGCTTGTGGACCATGTGCTTTCTGATGGAGAAGGGTGGGTGTGCAGTGTGGCTTTTATTTGCTCCAGTCTATCTTGTTTTTCAGTTTTTGTGGAGATGACAGCAGTTTACCAGCTTAGGAACCTGCTTTGGCAGTGGGGTCTGGTGGATGATGAAGTAAAATGCTTGCTTGGGGCCACTGGGTGCTGCCTACAGGGACTGTCCATGGCCTGTGAGGAGAAGGGCCTCCAGTGGGAAGCCTGAAGCACCCAAAATCCCATCTGCTTTTTGGGGTGGCAGTTGAAGTCTTTCAAGAGATTTAGGCTCTTTTCAGCAATGTTTTCTCAGCAATGAAGTGGCTCATTAGCTGGCCCCCCAACAGTTTTTAATATCTGTGGTCACCATTCACTACCCTGTAGGGGTTCAGCACTTTGCTTCAACTCTTTTAACAACTGGTTATGTGCTTTGGGAGCAGCTCAGCTGTCCTTACTAATCCCCTTAGTGAAAGCATACATGAGCAGGGCTTCAGGTCAGACCTGCCAGGCACGGGTCATTGAAGTGGCCACCCAGAGCACTGTGGGCAATGTGGCACAAAGTATTTTGAAGATGCTGTGTGAGAGCTGCTTAAATATTTGCTTGGATTGAAGCAGGGACTGAGATCTCAGTCTTTAGTGTCCCAGACATTTTTCCCATCCTGCAAGTTTCTGTGTGGAAGTAGCTGGAAGTGTGGAAGACTGTGTGGAAGTCTTCCCAAGTAACTGTTTCATGTTATGTAAGGGATTCACTATTCATTAGGTGAGGGATTTGAGTATAGGTCTCATCCTGGCAGAGGAACCACAGCAGTGTAATGAATCAGTCTCTGTGGTCCATTTGATGCAGACCATGAATCTGGGTCTCCTGCATCCTTCTTGCAGGCCTAACCCTGACCCACCTGATATGTCAGCCTTGATAAATTTCCACAAAGATGTTAATTTCCAGTAAATTTTTTTTTTTAAATTAAAAAACCGGCAAGAAAGCTTGCTGAGAAATACCAGGTAAGATCCAGTCCAGACATGTCAGTCTCCCACACAGAAAAGAATCTGTACCAGAAATCATCTTGCACTAGATGAATCTCATAGAGAAAATATGCACTGCAAAGTTACTTTTGCCTACTAGTACATGCAAGTAAAATTTTTTCAAAAAATTTTTAAAAAAAGTATCTTCAGTTTGAAACAGCAGGTAACAGAAATCAGGCTGTATAATATTTATTTTCTGCCTGACTACCCTTATCTAATATGAACAGCATGGTGAAAAGGGAAACAAGAAGTGGATAGAATTTAGAAGTATGTCTTCTGAGTCACTGCAGAGTGAACAGGAAGTCCTGATGATTCAAGATTTGGCACTTTCTCTTGCTGAACCTAATGGCACATCCTTGTACTAGGAGAAACTAGGGTGTAGGAAGTGCAATCTTTTGGCTGAGGTAACAGACCTGTGATTTTCCTCTTCATCAATAATGAGTCCAGTGGTACTTTTCATAAGAAAATAAAGCCCTGTTCATAGTATCCTGACTAAGACTATGTGCGTAAGTCTTCATCATCTCACTTTCCAATATGTCATCAAATCTCTCCTCATTTCAAGCATATCTTGCTCTGTGATAATGAGCACATACCTAAATTTGTTAGTCTATTGTAGGAGCTAGTTATTTTGCTCATTAGGAAAATTATGTTTATCCTCTTTATTTTGTTATTTATAGCTTTCATTTTTCTCTGTTTTTCAAGTGTTGAGATGCAGAGCCACTCTCATTGGCTATTTGTGGACAACCATTGTTTGGTGTGTGCATTTTGCTCCAGAGAAAGTTGAATCTGTGCTCATTTTAGCTTCTTTTTGGAAAGCAATGTTATTAGGAGAAAGATTCTTGTGGCCTCTTGTCTGCTTAATGGATTCTGTGGACCAGTGCGGGATGTGATAATGTTAATTTATAATGGCAACCCTTATTCTTTCTCTGTTGTTCATTTTTTGAGCAGTGCTCTGCTATTGTGCTTATCCAACTGTGTCTCCTCCTGTCACTTTCTCCTTTTCCTCCTTTCTTCTCTGCCCATCCCACTTGCCCACCATCCAGGTACCTTTGGGGAAGCACAGATGTGTGTACATCCAAAATCCTGCTGTGAGTTGTTGGTAGTATTCCAGCAGTGGTGAAAATCTTATATTTCATAGCCAACTCAACAAAAAGGATGGGCTCTGCGTGGACGACTCATTTAATTTCCCTTTGCCTATAGGAGAGTCAGCTGAAGAATTTGCAGTTGGTTGCTCCCTTAGCCAGGGTGCCTTGCTGTAAGTGTGTTGAAATTGCATACGTAGCAGCAGTCACAGTTATTGCACTGGTGAGCTAAAGAGGGCACTTGAGGCTTTTGAGCAGCAAAGATGGACTCCTGAGGAAGAACTAATGAATGGAAACCACACCAACCATCCCAGGCTGCTGGCTGGTCTGGGCCTCATCCCCACTGCCTCTGCCAAGCCAGCCCATAGCAGTGATGTCAGTGAGTCGCTCTGTGGGGTTCTGGAGAGCACTGAAATGCACCCAGTGAAGTCAGTGATGACATTTCCAGTCCTGGGGGTTACACAGCCATGGGTTGCCCCTGTGCATGTTCTGTTGGATGCAGATCTGGCAGCAGGACCCCTCAGCTCCTTGAATACAACTCATTATATCTGGGAACAGAGCCAAGTGGGAATGAGGGAGACTTCAACTGGTGTCAATCCCAACCGTGTCTCTGCTTAGCAACACAGGTTTTTGTAAAATACATTGTCTGTGGCTTTGCAATCTTTGCTTATTTTTTTTGCTGCAAGAACAGACCCATGTGGGAGCTGAGGCCACCCCTAAGACCACTGACCCACTGTGGCCAAGAAAGTTTTGGAAATGCTAAATCTACCAGCCACTGAGCACTAGCAGCCACCCCCAGGTGCTGCTCCTCATGACTGAACAGCAGTGATTGCCATGGGACCTGCAGCAAGAAGGGCAACAAGTCTCTGCTCATCTTCCTAAGCAGCCACCTGGTGTCTGCTGCACTCTGGCTGCATCTGCTGCCATGTGTAAATGCCAAAGGGAGGAGACTTTAAGATAAGACAAATATTTGAGGAGAAAAACCTTCATATTAGGGACAATGTTACTGTACTTTCAGTTTGGGTCAAAGACTCTTCCTCCATCCTTCTAGGATGGAGGTGCTTGACCTCAAATCCTGCTGGCATCAAGCTGGGCATGAGCTGAGGACCCTGTATCCATGTTTTGAAGGGGTCATGTATATGGACTAAGTTAGGGCCACTTTTTGCCTTATCCCTAGGTGCCTCCATAGCTCCTGCAGGGTTCAGTGGGTGGAACAAAAGCTCTTCCAAATACTAATGCAAAACAACCAGCAGGACTCCAGAACTTCCCTTCCAGAATTAGGATATTAATTGACCTAAGAAATGAAGCAGGCCCCTGGAAGGCAGGACTGCTGAAATCATGTCCTAGCAGCAGGAGGGGTTGAGGTTAGGTGGCCAGGAGAGGGGATGAGGAGCCAGGATTCCTAGGCTGTAGCTTTACCCTTAATGAAGAATCTTTTTCTGATTGTAGTGACAAAGAACTTGGGTTGGGACTGATCTGTATTATGGACAAGCCACCCAAAAGCTTTGTTTGCCTTTGATTCTTGTCTGGGTTCACTCAACTTTTGTCTGATGCCAGATCCGGTCCCACTCCTTTCCCTTTGAAATGGTTTTCCGTTACTGGTGTAAAGGAGAAAAAAAATGACTCAATCATCTCGCTGAGTAAACAGTTCCCACTCCATCCTCTGAAAACAAAAGCTGAAGATTGATTTTCCTCAGGACCCACGGCAGATGAATCAGAAGGCTAGGCTTTTCGTGTGTGTGTCTGAGCGGGCTGACAAGAATAAGAGCCAAATGGTACGGCAGCAATGGCATCAGAAGGTGGCACCTCTGTGCCCTGGGAAAGCGCCGTGTGCTGGATGTGAACACAGCTGAGGAGGAGGGGCACTTCCAGCTCCTGGCCTCGGGGTAGTTCAGCTGTTGAGTCAGATGAGTCTGGGGCTTTACAAAACAGCGAGGGGGCAAGGGTGAGCAAAAAGCCAAGAGCATGAGTGTGCAAGCAAGACGTTTCACCTCCGGCAGCAGGCCAAAGCAGCGGTTACTGCGGCCCTTGGAGACACGCTTGCACACACACTTGCTGGCTTGCACACGCGCTCTCGCTCACACACAACACCACTAACAGCACAGGCAGGCTGCTCCCAGAGGCCAGCCCTGCTTCACACTGGTCCCTGTTAATGACCAACATTTGGTGAGGTAGCTGGGGTGGGGAGACAGCTGGGGCCCGGTGAGCCCTTTGGCTGGCGAGGAGTGAAGGGGAGGGCTGAGGGCTGGGCTTGGGTGGGCTTCACCTCTCCAAAAGCAGCCTGCAAACACTCACTTCTGCTTCCTCTGTGGAGAGCAGAGGTTGAACAGCTCTCTACTTTCATATTTTGTGTGTTCAAGAGCTGCTAAAGACAATCATGGGAAACCCCCAAACCAAAGCTCCCTAGCTGTGCCAAGTGATAATAGCCAGGGCAAATTTTGCCAAACCATCCTGATTTTGCCTGGTTTTAGCTTTCATGTACAGCATAGGAGCACAGATATCCTCAATATATCCTTTTAGGAAGGATGAAAAGATTTTTCAAAATGGATGTGGTCTGTTTGCAGATTTGGGTTTCTCTGACCTTACTATTGGCAAAACTGGGAGGAGGCAGCCTCTATCCCATGGCGCTGCAGCAGCCCTCCCCACAAAAAAGCAGTGGTGTTTTGGCAGCCTTGGGGGGATCATTCGCTGGTGTGAACTGGTGGGTGATGGTGACACTGCTAGAGGGTGTGTGGGTTTGCCCTGCTGCTGCCTGTCCTCTGCTCTATGTGCTCCCCAAGGTCTGACGTTCACTGAGGTGGAGTAGACAATGCACTGTAGGGACATATGGGAAAACTTTGCATTTTTTAAACTACAGCCATTCTTCATTTAGAAGGATTCCCCTGCCAAGCTGGGTGGTCACCCACTCCCTGCTCCTTAGCTGCTGCATCCCACCTCACCCTGGAATCTGCAGGGGCCCAGTCTGCTCACACCTTGCCCAGTCTGGAGAATTCCAATCCTCCCCACCAGAGCTCTGGGCAGCAGAAAGCCTCCCCCGTGTGTCAGCCTGCCTGAGCGTGGACTGCAGCTACCCCAAGACAGCACTTAGCAAACATACCAAAGGCTTTCTGGGCATCAGAGAGGTGATATTATCCAGCTCTGCTGTTATCATTGCCTCCTCCTTGGGAGTACAGGAGGGCTGTCAGAGATGGGGAGAGAGAGATGGAGGGTATGGAAAGGCAAAGAAAAGAGAAAAGGTCTTTCATGAGCAAATTTTGAAGGATTTCATCTCTGCTCGTCCAGCATGGGACTCCTGAGGAATGAGGCCTCATTTCCTGTAGCTGAGCACGAGCTGGCTGCACCTGCTGGAAAATGCCCTGCCTGACATGCCACTGAGCTGAGGATCTGGGGAGAATGATGGGAGCAGTTGGGGCTGGGAATGGTGCACCCTGGGGACACACCACAGAGTGTGGTGCTGGGCCTTGGGAGGCATCCTCCAGCATCCTTCCCCCTCTCATCATCTCATCATCTCACCAACATTCACGGTGCCTGTAAGGCACTGGTTGGTAAGGCCTAAAATGAACATCAGAGTATCTTTTGTCCCAGGAATGTCCTCGAACTGGAGGTCTCCCTAACCTGGGGTCAGCAAGACCAGACTTCTGACATTGATCTCTGGCTTCCAGGTTGAGTGTGGGACCACAGAGGAAGGCTGAGGTTAGAGTTTGGCCACGGATGTAATTACTCCCCCAGATGTGTGTATGTATGTCACATCATCACCAGACACAATCCACACGTCCCCAGTTGCTCACCAGTGAGTCACGACAGACTGGAAAAATACAATCCCAGTCTGATGCTGCGACAGATCTGTGAGTGCTCCCTAGTAATACGTGAGTAGTGTATGTGAGCAGCCAGTCAGGACAGTCAGCATCTGACGTTGCTGGCTTGAGGAGTAGGATGTTTACTGTACAGCTATGTCGAGTTCAGCAGGGAATGACTCAGGGCAGACATCCAAGACATGCTTGGGGTTTTTTGGGGATGATGGTCATCAAGTTCTGAGGACACTGGCTTGATCTCCCTCCCCTTCCCTTCAAGCCCATCACACAAGCATTGGGCAATCAAAGCCCTAAATCACAGGTATTGAGGAAACAAGGGAAGTTCTATCATGAGAAGTTTTATCATGAGATGTTTTTCTAAGAGGAAAGGAATTCATCCTGGTGGGTGTTTGGGGAAAAGCATTGTCTGAGGCACCAGATAAGCTCCTGAGCGAGTTGGTGATCAGGGAAAAAGCAATGTCTCTCCATCATCCTCCCTCCTTACTGGATACTTCTATGTAGTGGCATCCAGACATGAAGTCCTGCTGAGTGGGATTCTCCACAGAGGATCAGCCAGCTCCTGTCTCAAAGGCTGAAAGGGGCACCAGCTCCTTGCTCAGAGTGGGAGGAACAGCCCATACAGCACACATAGGCTTGCAATTCCTCTCCCCTCAGGAGGGCCTGGATGCTGCCAGTACTGCCAGCTGTGCAAAGCTGGGTTACAGATGTCCTGTTGTGGGGCACACCCACAACATGCCCATGTCTTTGCGGGTGGAATCGGGGGAGAGCCCACAATTATCTGAAGTGCAGGCAAGAAAGTGAATATTCCTGGGCTCTATGGCCTTTTCTTCAAAGGCCCATCTGTGGAAGGAGCCAGTGCTGCCCCAAACGTGGGGTCAGCAGGAGCGTTCTTTAAGCCTTTACATGTCACCCCTTTGCACTTGCATACTCGAGGGCTTAAGAGTTGGACAGCAAGGGGAAGATGCTCTGGTCTCCTGATGTGTTGAACATGGAGGACTAGAGAGGTGGAGCCTCTACCTGGTGAAGGGATGGATCCCAGCCGTGATCAGCTGGTGGGAACCAGGTCTATAGCCTGTGGAATTTACATGGAGTAGTTGGGAGGCTGCAGGGTGTTGCTGGGGTGTAGTGCTGTGGCTGAGGTTGCTGCACACTGTTCTCTCCCCTTGGCCTTCCCAGGCAGAGGAGACAAGGCAAGACTTCAGTGAAGAGAAAGGGAAGGGAGCTAGGTGGACATTCTGACAAACCCTTGGTGGCACTAAGCTGCCACACAGTTGGAGCACTGAGGAGGAGTTTGGTGCTGCTCTGTGTCCCATTGAGATGGACCACTCTAACCCTCTGGCTCTGCATCTCTGACCAGCTTGACCACGAGTGCCAACTGTTTGCCTTCAACCAGCATATCCTACCAGCCACTACTTCTTCCTTGCCACTGATTCCTATCTCTTGTTGTTTGGATCTATCCACTGCCAAAGCAGGTGGATGCTATATAATTCTATAGAATTATAGATTCATGGAGTGGTTCAGGTTGGAAGGAACCTTAAAGATTATCTAGTTCCAACTCCCCTGCCATGGGCAGGGACACCTTGCTCAGAGCTCCACAGTATCAGGCTTAGGGCAGACCTCCAGGTGGAAAGCATGGCAAGCCAGACCCACACGATCAGTTTGGCATCTAAACTGCTGTGGAAAATAACTTGCTTGTCTCTGAGGCGAAGCTCTGTGGTATCTCATCTGCTCAGGTCTGCTGCTGGAGGGCAAGACTGGGGCCTGTTTCAGGGAAATGATGGAAGACAAAATAATATAGGAAAGACACCGAGGCTGACGCAGAGATCAGAGGAAGCTTAAAAGTACCTGGGTCCAAAGAGTTGGCATCAAACTGAAAAACCCTATGCTATGAAAGCATAGCAAGAGATATGTTCCCGGGTCAGCTCCTGACCCTGCAGTTTTGGGTAAGGGCTTTCCATGGCTTGACATTCTGCTGAGGTGCTGAGCACTGGGCTGATGGCTCAAGGGTGAATGTTACTGTAGTCTCAAACAATTTGTCAAGTGACTAGTGTAAAATGTCTCTCTTCCTCAAGATCATGACACCTCATCTTGTGGGGCTGCAGTCACAGATTTGAGGGTTTGGTGGTTGTATGAGCCAACAGCAAGAATAAGCCCCCTGAGACCCAAATAGCTGCTGATGGGTATCCAGGGACTGACCTGACTGGTGTGCTTTGTCCTTTGATATCTGAGTCTGTCCTGAACATCTAGACTCATACAGTGATAAGTGAGAAAAGAGGAACCTGGGAAGTGGGGGAGAGGGGGAAAAAGGTGGCAGGAGATAGGGATGGCTTAGCTAGCCTGGCATTGGGGTGAACCGACAGCATCATGGGTTATCCCTTAGCAAAAGGGAACAGAAGCTTGCAATGCTGAAATGGTGCCTCCCACCTCCCACCATGGTGCCTCAGGCTCAGAGCCAGAAGATGTGCTAGGACTGTTTCTAGCTTGGTTGTCGGCATCATGGCTGCGTGTCCAGGTGCGTGACTGGGTAGGGGTGGATCAGGTTGCTGCGCCAGAGCAGTCGGATTCATGCTCTCTCCACTGGTACTAGGTTGTTGCAGAGTCAAGGTGGCGTGTCGGGCTCTGGAAGCTTTGGTGAGACCACTTGTGGGGGCAGGGGGCTGTGTTTAACCCTGCACGTGGCCAAGCGTGCTAAGAGGCTGAAGTCTCTGGAGACAGCCCCATTTCCAGCTCCGAGACTGTGGTTTTCTGCCAGCACGAATAGGTCTGTCTGCACGGGAAGCAAGGAGGAGGGAACTGCACGATGCTATTCCTTACGCCTCCTAAACGAAGGACGAGACAGGCAGAGGTTTCCCCCGGGTGTGTGACGCTGGCGCGGTCCCAGCCCGCGGCTGCCGCCGGGCCGGCGGAGCTGCTCTGGGTCGCGGGTGTCTGCGCGCTGCTCCCGAGGCACGCAGCAGACTCAGCCCTGACTGAGCCCGCACGGGAACTGTCCCTGCGGCCACCTGCCTGTGAGTCACAGCGCCTGGGTCCCGGCCGAGAGCAGGGGGATTTCCCAGCGCCCCGCTCAGGGCTTTGCGTGCGGAGAAGCTTCCTTGCAGGCAGCTGGAAATCGTCTCCAAAGACACATTCCTGGACAAGCCAGAGCTGAGAACGTCGCTGAGTGGGTGGAAGTCCCTGAGGACTTAGCTGTGTTTTGTGGGTTCTGTCCCTGCTGTGAGTGCAGGGACAGGAGGCGCTGGCCTTGCTGCACCCCCTGGTGTGGTGTCTTTTTCTCCAGTGCATCCTTACATATGCTGCAGTTCAGAGTGTCTCCAAAGCCACCTGCCTCCACAGAATGGACAAGTCCTGACACAGTTACCTGGCTGAGTGGGAGCGTAAAAACCCCTGGGTTACTGGGGCTGTGTGGGGCTGTGACACCCTGACAGGGGCCAGTGGAACCCCTTTGATGGGGGTTTGCTTGTCTGCTTGCTGCCAGTGTGGTCAGCAGGATAGCAGAGTGAGTGCAGGATGGCTTTGCTTGCTGTTCCTGCAATAGGATGATCCTTCTCTGGCCTCCTGCCCACTCCTCCTGCTGGGCATTCTTTTCCTGAGTTTCGCAGTGGAGAAACTGCTTTCATATTTCCTGTCCTTTCATAGCATGTAGCTGATGTGGGAGATGCCGGGGTTGCAGATAAGACATCGTGGCAGCAGGGACCTGTCTGAATGTGATTCTCCAGGCATTTGAGTGGAGGGTGCCCACTACATCCTCTGAGCTGCTTCTCACTCACTGCCTGGAAGGAAAGAATATTTTGGGAGGAAAGAATATTTTAGCCAGGCATGGATGCCAAACAAGCAGCCAGCAAAAGCACAAATATTTGGCTGTCCCAACACATCTGTTTAGAAGCAGCTCAACCCCAATTTTAAACAAAATGGGGAAGAAAATACATTAATTGAAGCCATGTCCTTAGGAACACAATCCCTTGATGGGGGCCCAGCAATGGCAGCCTCGTTGGGAGATCATGTGTCACACAGCCGAGACAATCTGTTGTGAGCCCCTTGTGCTGCTTTTAGGTGCCCTACAGAAGCTGAGGGAAGCTGTACCTGGCTGTGAGAACACATGGTGCTCTTGCAGGAGTACATACTCTGGCAGCATCACACATCCTCATTGCTCACCCCACAGCAGCGTCCTGTTTCTTGGGAAGGACTCAGTGTCAGGGGTTAGCTGCTCCTGTTCTGCTTCAGCTTTTGAGGGAAGGATCCAACCCTGGGAGATCCTAAAAAAAGATCAGCTGTTTTCCCAGCAGCCCCTCACTTCGTGTGTGGGACTTGGATTATTAGATTGGGAACCGCTGATCCAAAGTCTGTTGACAAATCCATGAAGAGTCAGTGAAGCTTAGACACTATTCTCCTGATAGCCTCCTTTGGTTGACCCCAGACCTTGTTAATCTCCCAGAGGCAAGCCTGCAAAAACAGCTTAAGATGGGAAATTGGTGTGTGGAATGAAAAGGGGAGATTCCCAAGCTTCTCATCTGCTTCTCCAGTGAGCTTTGCAGCCCCTCCTGAGCTCAGTGGTGTTGCAGGTATCTGGGATATTTAGACTGAACTAACAAGTGAGGAATGCCTGCACTGTGGTCGCGGGCAGGTGCCCAACCCCACTGATATAGCACTGCCAGGATGGTGTCTGCTGTGTTACCCAGTGCCTCATGTGTCCCACAACACTGATGTCCTTCTGCCCATCTTCTTTACAGCAGAGGCAGCACAACCTGCCCAACTGTCCCAGTCTGGCATATGGATGTTTGTGGGAGCTGCTGGAGGAAGCCAGCCCCCCAGACTGCTGCAGTAGGGAGCTCTCTGCCCTCTCACAGCAGAACAAAACACATGAGCTCAGGCATCGCTGGGATCTGGGAAGGAGGCTGGAGAGGCTCAACGTTCAGAAACAGGGATAGGGAAGGAACCAGCTGCCCCACAGCCCATGGGATGCCCATACAGCAGCACTCAGCATTGGGTGAAGTCCTGACTTCCTGGCTTCCCAGCAGGGCTGTCCCAAAGATCTATTGGATGCCTCTTAGGTGGTTATGTTTGGTGGTATCATTGGGTTTGTCCAATTGTCAGCTACGGTTACATTCCCACGTGCTCCCTGTCCATGCTGGAATTGGCCATGCTCGGACACGGAGAAAGGCAATGGTTAACAGCTGTGCCATCATTATTGTTACACAACCTCCTCTGCAGTACGCAGCCAGCCCCCGGGATGTAATAAGTACTAATGTCGTCCTGGGCAGAGCCATGGGGGCAGGGAGTGCCTCAGAGGAAACCCTTGGCTCATGTCAATCAGCACAACTTTTTATTTTACAGATCACGCTGCAGAGCGCTTCCAAGTATGAACAAACCTAAATGAAGACAGCTGGCAGAGGCTCTTGTCATCTAATTCCTTCCAGATGTGTGGTCATATGCTGCAGTTTCTGACTAATGACATCCCAGAGGAAAGCCCTGGGGATGCAGCAGCAATGGGGAGGGTGAGGGGCATGCCAGGAACCTGTTGGTGGGCCGGCAGGACTGGCTCCCCAGGAGCTGCTGCCTGGAGACCCTGGGGAGGGGCCCTCTGCTCTCCCCCTCTTCCCCTTCAGATCAGCAGGGCTCAATGGGTAGCACAGAGCTGCCTCTGCCACGCTTGGGCACACAGGCAGCTCTCCATAAGTGGGTAAAGCTACATAATCCAAGAGCTGTATCCAGCAGAGATAGCCACTTTATGGCCTGGAAGCAAAAAAACCTGCACTTGGTAGGGTTGTGCTGGAGCAAATTAGCGATGTTTTCTTATAATGAATTGAGGTTGAAGCGTTTATGCTTCCTCCTGCTTGCGAGCCGATTCAGACCTCCCTGCGGGATGCCTCTGTCTGCCACAGAGATATCTGAGAAATCAGTCTGGGTGGGAAGATTTGTAAATCCTGCTGCCTTCCTCTGAAATAGCTGCCCTACACGCTCCCATTTTATGTTCATGCACAGCCTGGATTATATTAGAGCTGTGCACAGTCTCCAGTGGGTTGAGTTTCCTCACCCCCCCGTGGAGGAGCCAGTGCTAGTTTGATGACCTGGGTCTTAGGAGATTCTCAGTGGCTTGGAGATGGGTCAGGAGCTGTGGGGGACGAGCCCTTCTGACCACAGGTGGGAGATCACCTCTTCCTAGAATACTGCCTCCTTCACACTGTCTTTCAGAAACTGCACCCCACCTGGGGCCAGGCTTGCTGCTTAGGAAGAGGAGTCATTTTGGGTCTACCCATGGTCCCTGTGCTCCCCTCTTCCTCTCCACACCTTTGCAATTAACCTCTGAACTCTGGCTAATCCCAGGATTAGCACGTCACGGGCTATTGGTTATGTCTTCCACCACCCCTTCTGTGTCCCGACATCCCTGACAAACTTGCAGGGGGGTCCGGAAAGTCAGGTTGTCCCTGAGAAGGGAGGAGGCTTGTAATGAATGCACGATGTCAGGAGCCTGAAGGGTGGTGAGAGATAATCCGGGAGTCACCTGCGACTGATAATGATCTCCTGAAGCCTGGGACCAGCATGGAGGGGCACAAAGAGCTTGAGGGGCTGTGGCAGCCACTTCAGCCTCCCTACCTTGGGCCCTTCTGCCAGGCAGAGCGGCATGCAGAGGAAATGAAAATCCTGGTGGGCTTTCAGTGAAGATGTAAATATCTCCTCGGGCTGCAGGTATAAATATCTCCTTGGGCTGCAGGCAAAGGAGTAGCTTGGTGGCTTTTGGTGCAGCATGTGTTTTTCCTGTGGTTTATTCAGTATCAGTGCTTGAGATGCACTCCAGGTCTATGGGTGAGCTTTCTGTTCCCTTCTCAGCTCTCCCCTGCCTTGCCTATGCCTCCGTGGGGGCACTTCACAGCTCCCAGATGACTGATTTTCAAGGAGAGCCCCAGAGAGATTCTCATTTAACCCCAACAGAGGCAGTGAAGTGACCTCTGTCACTTCTCCCTTAAGATGAAAACTCCCAGCCGTGATGAAGGATTAGGCAGTACAGTCAATTTAGCCATGAGAGCTGCTGTTTATGTCCAAGACGTCCAGCTGTGTAATGGACCACACGGTGAAAATAACAGTAGAAAGGGACTCATGCTGGGGTTGGCCCAAAGGAAAACTGAGATTCCAGGGGAAAGCCTCATAGATAGTGGTCAACACATACTGAAGGGACCCTAGTGCCTGTTTCCCTTTGCTGAGGGGTTTGTCTCAGGTTTTCAGTGCCTGTTAGCTTCCTTGCCCTAAGTGCCTGTGCTCGCTCCTTCTTGTGTAACTCTGTGAGTTTCTCCAGGACTCTGGGCCAGGGGAGAAGGATGAGCCCAGTTGCTGGAGCAATTCCTTGCCACACTGGCAAGGTGCTGGGGGCTGAGCCTGGTGGATGCTTCCTGGAGGGGAGAAAACTCCTGGAAAAGCATCTGGATTTGCAGCAGTCTGGGCTGCAAGTTTCTCTTCTCCCTGGAGCAGAGGAACAGCACTTTCTCCTGCTTCCACTGTGCCCCAAGGACAGAGCAGGGAGGAGAGCTACTCCCTGGAGGCTGCCTGGGGAATGAAGAGGTTGGCATGAGCTGGCAGCTGGTTTGCACCTCCTGCTACATGCTGGGAGCGGGACTGAGGGCAGGTGCAGACATGCTCAAGAGGAAATGGGCAATAAGCTCACATCCCTGCCGTACCATATGCAGTGTGTGTACAGGATGTTTGGTTTCCTATCAGTCCGGTCCAGCGATAGTTGGGACAGGAGATTCTGAGTCCGTGGAACCTTATACCCAGAAAGGGCTTGGCTGCTCCCTGTTTCAATGGGTTTCAGTCATGCTTTGGCTCCCAGCTGGAGAATGGACTAGAGGGAAATCAGTGGTACTTTCCCATCTTCTCAGTCTTCTTAGCAGTGGTGGTGAAGGGAGTACCAAGGAGGGACTTTGGGAAATACAATTACAAGGTGCAAGTATCTCTGAGGACAGCCAACCCTGCCCCATCTAATTTCTGTGATGTCAAGGGGAGTGCACCCTAGGTGTGCACCCTGAACCTCTGAGCAATGCTTTATTTGTAAACACTTGTTAAAAAGAACATTAAAAAATGAAAGACTTTTGAGATTATCTTGGTCTTGCCACATCATCAGGTGCTGGAAGAGCTCTGGCTGCCCACAGAGCAGGACTTGGGTAAGCCTCAGGCATGCCACTGGGGATTCCCTGGCTTCAGAGGGGAAAACTTCTGGGAAGAAGCACCACCAGCTTCTGTGAAATTCTTTCATTCATTTCTGCCCAGGCGGGAACTGATCCTGGCAAAAAGTGACGAGGGGATGTGTTTCATTCCCAGCAGGGGCTGGTTTTGATCAGAAATGATCTGGCACTGGACCTCGGCATGACTGATAACTGCAACCTGCTGTCCTGAGCACAGCTTGGCCCTGAGTAGGTTTGCTTGTGTTTGCATTTGGAAAGGCCTCCCATGCTCCCAGCAGCTCACAGTTGAACAGCTTCCAAGGCGGCTTACTTCTTCTCTTTTTATCGCCATTATTATTTTTTAATAAAGTTCTCTGATTAGCTTCTGAGGCTTTGTGGTGAAGTGGCCTCAGATTTAATTTCCTCTCCTTGGCTACTCGCAGTGGTTTTCAAGCCAGCTCAGCACTGCTGTGAAGTGAGACTAAGTGTGGTGGCTCCCAGCAGGCTGAGGGGAAGCCCAGGACACTGACTCTGTCCTGATGTCACAGCGCTCTTTGGGAGCTCCCAGATGGGCCATGGGGTGAGGGAGAGCAGCGGTGTGGGGGCGGAGTGTGGTGTGGGGAGTGCTGGTGTGGGATATCCACACAAGTTCATCTCCTTGACTTCATTCTCCTCTGCATTTGCTGTAGGGCTTTCCTCCACTCCTCAGAAAGCACTATTTATTAATATCAATTATGTTATTAGTAACAAAAATTAAAACATTGGCAGTAATACCAATGCACAGTGTTTGTTGCTATTTGTAGAACTTAGGAGAGGTACTGCAAATAGCAACAAACTATTGGTTTGTTGCTGGTACCATCAGGTCTTCTCTTTTTACCACTTCTATGTCTTTTTCCCCTCTCCAAAGCCAAGAAAAAGCTTTAGGTGCTGGGGCTGCAGAAGGCCAGAGGTGTGGGGCCCCACAGTGAAGGCAGGTGGATTGTGGAAGCCCAGGTTGGGTTGCACTTGAGTCCTGGCTTGGCAAACACCGCAGTGACAAAGTTGACCTGGGAGAGCACTTTCAGCATATCCCTGGGACAATTTGGTCACTGCAGGAGGACAGGACAAGTTCAAGGCTTATTTTCCCAGAGTGCAGACTGAGTGTGGTGGAAGCAGTGGCATGAATGGATCAGAGAAGTGGAGAGGCATGAGGAGAAGTTTTCGGGTTCTTACTGAGAAGCCTGAGCCAACCTCACTCACAGGCACTGGCAGACAGACGGGGCATCCTGGTTTAGGGTGAGCAACAGACAAGGAACTGAAAGGACAGGCATGCCTCTGGGCTGGTTGCCCTGTTGGGGCACACAGAGCATGGCTACATTCCTGCTGGCATTTTCCTTTGCCGAGTGGTGAGGCAGAGGCACAAACAGGAAGGGGACATACCTTTACTGGAAAATATAATGTGGAAGAATCAAGCGCTGTAGTGACTGGGCTTCCCAGAGAGAGGGCCACTGGTACTTGGAGGCACCACAGGGCTCTTTTGTTCATGAGCTTTAGTGATCAGCAAGCTTTTTGCAAGCCTGCACTGCATCCAAGCTGCTCTGGCCACCTGTTCTCTACTGACTCTTAATTCTCACTAATTCACTTGTCTAGAGCCTGAAGGCTCCTACACACTCCTGATTACTGGGAGTCTGTGTGGAGGATGGAGTTGCTTACATCCTCATTCACCTTTTCCCTCTCTTCCTCTTCCTTCCCTACTGAGGTCCTTTGCACTTTGGCTGTGTTTCTCCCTTACTGCAGCACCTCACCTTCCTGACCACCTTTGGTCTTTGGCTGGCCTGAGGGAAAGGCCCTCCATTGCTGGCATATATTGGTTTGCTTGCCTTCATTTCCTCAGGACCTTCTCTCCCAAGCTGATGTACTGAAGATAATATATCTCTCCCTCCCTTCATCTCGCTTGCCTTTCCCCTTCATTGCATGTGTTTCTCTCTCTCTCCATCCCTGTGATTGAACCTTGGCAGGAAATTCAGATATGCTCAGTCATTAGAGTGACTAAGGAAAGGCCAGATCATAGCCGGAAGCAGCAGAGGGAGTGGAAATGGGCTCTCAGCTGATCCCTGTCATTTCCACATCAGCTGGGGATGAGATCCCTCCTCCCTGTGCTAGCAACAGCCCCTGGCTGACCCCAATGGCAATTCTTGCCTACTTGAGTGGGAAGTGGAATCTGCTGGGACAATTTCCTTGATGCTCCTTGCCCTGACTTTTGGGTTGGAAGATGAACAAGTGCTTTGTGTAGTCCCTGGGAGAGGGGATAACCGGGAAGTCACGTCTGGGAGTTCAGGGGCAGATCCCTTGAGCTGTGATCTGGAACCAGTGCACTGGTGTTACATGGTAGTGCTCGGGTCTGTGTGTGCACTGCTGCTGTGCCTGTTCACACAGTGAACACACAGCATCTGTGATGCTGCTGAGGCCAAGCTGTGTGTACTCATCGGGTGTGCTTTCCACAGGCAGAGGTTTTGTCTTTCCTTGCTGCTCCATCATTCTCCATCTCTGTGCTGCATGGCCGGCTCAGACCCCCAAAATGACAGGACATGAGGCAAAACAGGGAGCAATTTGCTGTAGCAAGTGCATGGCCTCAAATAAGGGAGCACTGTGGCCTACCTAGTAGCTTGAAAAAGAAATAAGGGCAGTGCAATACTGGGATAAATGTTGCAAAGAGTTGTAGAGAGGCTCTGGTGTGTCACAGCTTTCAGTTTTCAGCATTTAGGTGAATGGGGCACAGGCTGAAATGCAAAGGGGCCAAACTCCAGGCAGATAAAAGGCAACCCTTGTGCAACCCTTGAAACCAGCAAATAATTAAGTGCAGAACACATGAAATATTTTTAATGACCAAGAGGAGCATTAGCCAACTGCTTTATAAAGTGCCCCAGGTGGTGCTGTTTAGCCACTGGAGCCAGGATCTGGAGAGGTTTTGGCCAGGGTCAGGTTCTCAGGGCTGGGTGCCCAGCTATGGCAATGGTAGGTAGCTGGACACATGCAGTCAGGAGAAGCCCCAGAGAGAGCAAGGGGTGCTGTGGGGAGCAGAGGTTATGTTTTGCTGAAGCTGATGCTCTATGACCCTGCTACTGTTTCCCGCTTGGGCTGGGAGGCAGGACACTGCGATAGATGAGACCTCCTGTTTCTTTTTGGTGACAAGCAGGATAACAATCAGTGATGGCGTCTGGCATGGCAAAAGGGTGGTTTGTGGTAGCTGGCCAGACCATGCCTTCTTCAGCTTTCTTCACTTGGTGCAGCTCTGGTGGCATTCTTATGGCGTGAAGTCACTGGATCTGGATGTACAACAGCTCTGGGCAAGGCTGGGCTTTGATGTGCTGTGGTTTTGTTCTTGCAGCTTCCCCAAGAGATGTCTTTCAGGCAGCATCCCAGCTTCCCCAAGGGACAGTGCAAACACCAGACATCATTAGGTCTAGGGCAGATGTAAGGAGAAGCCACAGCTATTTCCAGCTAACACTACCCTGTCTTGGGCTTGGTGGGAGTGAGGTGATGTGAGCAACCTGTCTAGAGCAGGTCTTTGGGAGTTCCTAGTTGGATAAGGCAGATCTTGGGAATGACAGGACCTGCCAATCTTCATAAGCCATCCTGCTCCCTTTTTCTCTAAATACATGGATGCTGGCCAGACCATATGAGGTTGGCTCGTCAATACTCATGGTGTAAAAGTGCCTTGTGGGTTCTACTAAGAAGTGCCTTGTGGGTTCTCATGTTCCCCAAGTGGAATCTTGGTCAGCTTCAGCTCCCTCATGGAGTTCAGTCTACCACCAGCATGCTTTAAGGGAAGCCAGACTAGAGCGCTAGCTGAGATGGCCCTTGGAAGTCACTGTCTCCCGAGCGGAAAGGAGCTTTATGAGCATTACTGGAAGCTGCTGTGGCTGATTTACCAGAAATAAACCACTTCAATTTGGGGCCAAGTGCTCTCAGACCACTGAATTTCCCACTCTGGTAGCTGGGCCACCTTCCTAGTGCTTTTGCTTCTCAGCAGGGAGATATGCTGTAAATGCCACCCACTGCTCTCGCTGATTTGGGTGGGTGGCAATGAGGCAGGAAGACAAAGGTGGGTGCCTCGCCGAAGGCTCCTGTTAGCATGGATTTTTTTCTTTTTTTTTTTTTTTTTCGTCTCTTTTCTGGGAAATGGGTTTTAAAAGAAGTAGCAATAATAGCTCTGTTTTATTCACAGGCAATTGCAGGGCTGGGGGGCAAGAGGCAGCTGGGAAGAGATGTTCTGCCCACAGTCCGGGAGCAGAGGATGTGTCCTTGGGGAGGCACAGATGCCTCAAATGGAGACTTTACACACATGGGGGTGGCAGGATAAGTGGCCCTTAGCCAACGCATCCCTGCTATTCTCCTGCCTGATTTTAAATAAACTGCAAACATGACGCGCAAGCTACGTGTTAACCTGCTCCCCATCAGGAAGCACAGGGGCTGATGCCTACACAGCCCTCAGCAGATGAGATTTTTTTTCCCATCACCCCAGGAAAGGGGGCAGGGACCTGTCAGCCTTGGGTCCTGGAGAGGAGACTGAGGCAAAGAGGGAGACCTGAGCCCAGTGCTTTAATCCCAAATTCATGTTTTATCTTCTGTGGGAATACCTGGTGAAGAGGCAAAAGCTGAAGACAACAGGGATGTGCAAAGATTCTGTGAGGCTCAGGCCAAAAGTTGTGACTGGTGCCATCTCTGTGTTAGGATGGAGCATCATCTGACAACTCAGGTCTCCTGATAATTTCCCTTGCTGAGTCTCTGAGCTTTGTGAGCCTGCCAGCAGATCCTCTTGACCAGTGCTGCAAGTTGCCATCTCCACGAGGATCTTTCAAGGGTTTTCTGGTGGAAAGGGTGTGGCAAGGGCCCTCTGTGGCTGAGGCTGGTGCCCTTTCAGCAGCACGTTCTCCCTGCTGCACTGTGAACAGCCAGCCCTGCCTGCAGCATGGCCAATGCACCAAATCCACCAACTTGGCCAACATCCTAAACCCAGATAACACAGTTGATTGCTAGGCAGTGCCTGGTTTTCTGCCCTGGAGTCACAGAGAATGAATGTGGGTGGCTCTGCATGCTGAGGCTATCTATGCCATGATGGTTAGCCCTTCTCAGTGTTGATTTCCAGCCTCCCTGGGGGTTGGGAAACAGCGGGCACCCTTCCCCATAGTCCCATGTGGTTCCTGGGGGTTGGGAAACAGCAGGCACCCTTCCCCATGGTCCCATGTGGCCCCAGCTTGGATGCACAGGGCAATAATCCTACATTGAGGCAGTCCACTCCAGCTCTGGAGTGGGACAGGGTGATGTTGGAGGGTATTTCTATGCCCTGTTGTATCTCATGCTCACTGTACACGTGGTGCTGCTTTACCCCATCATGTCACCCTGTGGAGCTGGGATTGCAGGCCACAGCCCAAAGTCTGCCAGACCACATTCTCTGGCACAGGACTAGCTCCTTCTTATATCCCCTCTATTCAGAAGCACTCAGAGGCCTGTGGAGGAGCAGGTCATGGACTCTGCATACTGTTCCTGCTCTTTGCTCTCCCCCAGCCTTTTCCTTGTGATATGACTAGCAGTGTCTTCAGTGCATGGTCAAAAGCCTGGTTTTCTCCAATGACTGGAAAGGGCAATCCTTGCCATGTGGTGGGAATGGCTATGGATGTCAGGATGGAGGTGGACTTCTTCCCACAGAGCAAGGGAGCGGCCCTGCAAGGACGAATTTCCCTACCCCTGATCCAGTAGAAGGCATCAGATGTTTTACCTACAACCCAAAATACCCTGAGATAGACCCAGTTATCTCTCAGCAGAGGATGTAGCAACTTGTTGAAGGGGCACTATGCACTGAAAAATGCACTTCTCCCGCACAGTTATTTCCATCCCCTTGCTGAGCTGTGAAGTTCCCAAGAGCGGAGGAGAACGCTCACGCTCGGCTCCTGGCTGGGTCATGCGGTGTGTGCGTCAGCACTTTGGGTGCAATCAGTTTTCCTTTGGTCACTGAGTTTCTTCCGTTGTTTGGGTGGGCCTTGCACAAACTTTGGGGGAGAGCAAAAGCTTTTTTAGAAAGTGGAATAGATGACTGTGAAACCACAAGAGTGTCGGAGGGTCTCAGTCGTGGGTAGAAAAGCCTAAATGGCTCCTGGATTTCAGGATGTTAGTCACCATCACTATCACTTTCCTGGCCTACTACTCCCTGCTACCCACCTTTTGTCAGCATCCTAATTCTCCATGAATCATGTAGGATTTTGGGAAGACCATTCTTTCCTCACCCTCCGTACAATTCATAGTGCCTCATGGCTGCTACCGTGACATAAAAAAATGTTAGTAAAATAACCACAACACACTCATTTTGGAAACATATGAGAATTCAAATTGACAGTTTCCCTCTATACTTAGGAGTAAAACCACAGGTCCTGGAAAAGCTCCAGCTGGTATGAGGCTTAGCACGCATAAGTGTCCAGGAATATTTGAGGTATGATACAGGGAAAAACTTTCCTACTCTCAGGCTGGTTAATGAAGGGGAAAACAATCTAAGGGTACAATTGGAGATCCTTCCTGTGATGTTTTCAGAGGGGCTTAGACTAATATCTCTCAGATAGTGCTGGTGATACCTAAGCAGGGTCACTTTCAGGCCTATACCTCTACAATCTATCCTACTTTCTCTCCTGGAAGACAAAGTCCTGTTCAATATCTCTGGTTTTAGACCTGGTAGCTCTGTGATGGCTTGGGAGCTCTCTGATGGGTTAAGCTGAGCCTAAGGAAGGGATTGTATATATCCATGGCCATCCTCTGTGAGAGGTATGCCATGTCAGTGACTAAAAGGGCTCCTGGGGGAGGGCTGCTGAACCTAAAATAGGAGACCAAGGTAAAAGTGAGAAAAATGTTGCTGAATTTGTGGTGCCGTTGTATGCTCCTGGAGTTCCTGGAAGAGCTCCCTGTCAGAGGCAGGAGCTGTCCCAAACAGCTAAGGGCAATATCAACCCCAGAAGCCGTGTCTCTGGCATGGGAAGGCAACAAGCCCCAATACACCTGGGCATGATGGAAAAGACACTGGACTGAGCTCACATGCCTGTGCATCCCATTACTTGGGTGGGTGTATCCAACATCTTACCAGGAGTCTGGGGTCAAAGAATCTGGTCTGGCATCCCAGACACCACCATGCTTCCGAAGGAAAAATTACCTACTTAATGTTATTTGATGCCAGGGGAAGGCAATATCATGCACAGTACAAAAGCAAGGAGGGTTGGTTACTCATAGAGCCCCTGAGTAAGCATCAGGATGCAGTGAGTACTAAAAATCTGTGACTTCTGTGACAATTAATCAGACACAAGGAGTAACAGTCTCTCAAGGATTCTTAGTTATGAAAGCAGTTTCTGTCTCAGGAAGTCCCAAGCTACACAATCAGCCTGGAAGAGCATGCAGAGGCAATATCACTGTTGGCCTGCTCTTCTCTTCTCCCTCAGGCATCTATCAGCCAGCATTGGAGACAGAGCACTTGGCTAGATTGATGCTCACTTTGACTCAGCACAGCTGTGCTTGTTCCTTATGTGTGGAACCACAGGGAGGCTTCTGTTGCACGTAGAGTTTTGCCCATGACTCTCTCTGTCGCATCAGATCATAAATATTTTTCAAGGGAAAGCTTTACAGAGCCAAAATGTCATCCTCTTCCCTTTTCCCTCTGAAAAAGTGTATTGCCTCACATTCCCAGGCTGTTGATCAGTGCTGTCTCTGGTCACTGATGCCAGAGTGTGTGACTTGTCTGCTGTCCCTGAGGGCACCCAGACATGGGGTTTCATGGGTGAGATCTCGTCCTTTTGTGCAACTGTGTTTAGACCCTATCTTCACATTCACAGTGGGAAGTGTGCCAAGAGAGGGATGACCTCTGGGAGGTCAGAAGCGAGAGGACAGATGGCCCTTTGGTATCTTTAGCTAAGCACTGCATGATCTGTGCACTGCAAATTCCCCTGGGAAGAAACTGCACAGAGCCCTGTGGTGGGGAGAGGAGCAGGAGAGTGGATGCACAGGGCTGTGGGAAACCTTCTGGGTGCTGTGAGGGAGCTGGTGTTCACACCTTGTGAGGGATGAGGGGACTGCTGAAGTGAGGTCCACATTGCTTTGAGATTTGGTGAGCGGCGCAGCTGATGTCAGCCTCTGGGCACTGCCATGCAAAATCCAGGTGGCACAGGAAGATGTCTCCCACCTTGGTGGGATGTATGCTGTATGTGCCAAGGCTGAGGAGCTTTCCAGAATCTGTCAGGGAGATGTGGGGCTTGGTGTGGAGAGGCAGGCACAATCCCTTGGTCTGGGATGCTGCCTTGGAAAGACCCTCCTGAGCAGCGGCTGATGTCCTGCACACAGAGTGCTGGGTCTGCTGGCAGAGGGTCCCTGTCTGAGACTCCTGGAGGAGCCTCAGCTTGCGGAAAGACCTGCCAAGCTCCTCCTGCTCCTTCCCTGCCTTTTGCCTGGTGCTCTCCACTGGGATCTGTGGCTGACACAGAGGATTTTTTGTTATGCTGTTTTTCTTTTTCCCCTCTGAGGGACAGAAAAGGCCAGGATGGAGACGAACAGCTCCGCTTTCACCAGAAAAGATGGCTGCTTAACAGGGAAGAGAGAGCCAGGCCCCAGCGGGTGGGGCACAGCCATGGCCAGGCCCCAAGCAGGAAGCTGGGGCACCCCCTGCCATATTTGCACAGGGCTGAGGACTGCCCCCGTGCCCCCTGTTCCCAACCCTGTCCCCCTGTGACCCGCTCCCACCGAACGTCTGCCCCCCCGGCCCCGGCAGGGCTCTCCGCACAACGGAGGGGCTGTGTGACCTGCCTGCTCCCAACTTGGTTGCTATAGGAAAGGGAAGAGGCTGGAGAGAATGTGTGGGGCCTATTCACACCCCCAGCCTCGATTCACGGTGCCCCTGAGGTAATGTTTGCCCGGCTCGCCGTGATCTTGCCTGATAAAGGGGCCTCCTAAAAGCCGGGGGGGACACACCAGACCAAAGAGTCTGGGAGAAATATTTGCCTTGAATGCCAGTAACATGTGGAAATGGGGAGGTTGACTGGGGAGGGGGGGATGATAAGAAAGGAGCCTTTGAAAAAGAGGGAGGTGGGGGAAAATGCATGCCTGGCTGGCCCCACAGGCTTGCCGCCTCTGCAGAGTGCAGCCATGCATGGGAATATTGGGGTTCCTCTTCACTGCGGCCAAATGGTGACGTTGCACAGGTACATGTGTATGAACACTTACAGTGATGATGTGACCTGTATCCAGGTTTTCTCCTGACACCAGGGATCCAAAAGAAGCAGCAGCTCTGTAGCAGCAGCAAAGGCTATACGTTTTTCCAAAACCCACCTTTGTTTCTTTCTGTTCAGCCATCTCACCCTGAATGCTCTCATGATTCAAATTATTACTGTTAGGATAATATTTCTGCTTTTGTGCAGTCAGAATGTCCTGTGGGCCTATCTTTTTGTAGGTTGTAATGGTTTTGTTTCAGAAAAGCCCTTTGGCTGCATGTGAAACCTGGGAAACAAAACCAAAATTCCCATTGCCTAAAAACAAGGAAAACAAAACTCCAGTGATCCTGTAAATGTTTCCCTGTGCAGATTAAGAACAGGATTTTTTTGTCTGGCAGGCAGTGACCACCTCTTAAATTTTCGTAGCTGATCTCAGCAAATGTCCTTTTTGCATACTTGATATTCTTGAGTGGCCTGATCAAAGCAATGAGATGAGTATGTCACTGCTGTTGGGATACTTTGTGATGAAGACTGCATTCAAAATGCATTTTCAACATTGCTGATGAGGCTCAGGGGTTTCCTCTCTGGGACAGTGTTATCTCTGCTCCAAAGGAGGCAGGAGTAGGGCAGTGGGAACATCTGGACCCTGAAGCCCAGAGAAGCAAACTGATCTGGGGGAAGGTGCATGGCAAGGGACTGGTCAAACCATTCCTTCAGAGGACTTTGTCTTAAATCATGCTGTAGTTGCTTGTCTGGGATGTTCAGTATCAGTGGGCATGGCTGGGTGGAAAGCTCTTCCCAGTGTGTCACTGGGGTCAAAAGGAAACAAAAACGGGAGTGGAATGGAAGAGGAAAAAAAAGAAAAACCGGCAAATAATATAGTGGCATTTTCTCATGGGAAGAGAATATAGTCTCCAGCTCTGGTAAAAAAGAAACAGAGGGGGTTGGGGCACTGCTACTGAGAAAGGCTGGGAGCCTGGGAAAAGCACTTCTATGAGAGAAGGAAAAGATGAGGGTGATTTAGGATAAGAAATGTTGTCCTTGGCTTTGACTAGCGGGAGAGCAGGTCTGTTCCTCCTTTTAAGTGGCAGCTATCATTGTAAGAAGAAAACAGACTCCAAACAGACCATGAATATTGTTTATAAAAACCTCTGCTTATACTGAGAAAAGGGCACCTAGAAATGGGTTTTCCAGCCTTTTCCTATTTCGAGGAGTAAGCCCTCACTTTGGAAAAAGAGAAAAAAAAAAAGCCCTTGTGTGTGAGGGAAAATAAAGGGAACATCAAAATGCTTGACTGATGACTTTGGGAAGAGAAATGGTGTTCAGAGAGGTGACTTCTGGCCCTCTAAGGATAGCACTGAGAGAGAGGCAGAAAGAAACAACATTGCTTTTATTTGTGATTAAATAACACTTTGGCGGTTTTGCCCTCCCCCAGCAGCCTTTCTGCAGACGGCAGCCTACCAGCCAGGGAACACTGGGGACACACAGCACAGCAAACAGGGAATCTAGGACTTACTGCAAGCTTTATATTTCATCTCAGCAGCTTGATTGGGGTCTTGCCAGAGGGTCAGTTGCTGTTAATCCTGTATTTGTATTTAGCAGATACACTCTTGCTCTGTTTTCTGGAATTCCCCTGGAGAAAGCTCTCATGGGTGATGGAGGCTGCATCTCACAGAGTTTAACTTTCATTTATCTGCAGAAGAAACAAGACTTATAATACTTTTGCCACTGCTTAAGCTTAAAGTCTCCCCTGCCCCCTATCTTAGGTTAAATTCATATCCTTCAAAGGATGTTTTTCCTTGTGGATGAAAGTTTTTCTTTAAAGCCTGTGTTGCAAGTGACCTGGTGAGGCTGAGCACTGTTTCTGAGCCCTCTGAGAGCTCCCATGGCTAGTGTGGATTAAAGGAACTAGGTCAGATTTCCAAACTATAGCATACAAGATGCTGCTGTTCCAGCTGGACTATCTATAAAAGCTGGAAAACAAAATCAGAGTCCTGGAAAGGTTTTCTTGGATGTGCACTTCCCAGAACTCCCCCTAAAAGTCATCCAACTGTGCAGGCAGGAGTGCAAAAGCTTCAAAAGATTTTTCCTAAATTAACCCAGCCAGCTGAAATCCATAGGAAAGCTTGTGAGAATTCTGCTCATGAGATGACAGATAATGCAAGCAAAAAAGGAAGAAAAAGCATTTTTCTACATGATGTCACTCCCAGCATTATTTAATGTGAACTAGTCCATAAATAATTGTGTTCCTCCTTCAGCCTTAAGCACAGGTAGGCGGATTTGATCACCCATTGCAGAGCAGTTCTCTCTGGGGTGGGACAGAAAGCTGTCCATGTGTACTGCAGAATGGCTTGGCATGTGCAAGGAAAAATAAGTTTGCAGCCCGTTAAAACTCCCTCAGGGAAACAGAGAGGTAGAACACGGCATGCTGTGGTCCATGGCCCGCTGACCAGGCGGAGGGACTGTGCTGTCCATCTCACAAACTGTTTTGATCTCTGGGTTCTGTGAAAAGGGTGCTGGCCGCTCAAGCCAGGTTGGAGCCTGGCCAAAACAACATCCTGATTCTGTGGCAAGTGCTCTGGGATCAGAGCACACGTGATGAGTACCCCAGATTTGTGCTGCATTGGGAAGAGACTGTTGTCATGACCCCTGCTGCGCCCTGGGAAAGTCACTCGGCCATGGCTCACAGGAAGGAGAAAGCTGGCTTTCTCTACATCCAGGATTTCCTCCTTTCCCCTTCCCCTCTCTCATGTGCTGCACCACATCTTGCCCCACTCCTGGCATGCCAGGATCAAAAACCAACATGGAAACGTTGTGTGGGCTGTCAGTGTTCCTGCGCCAACAAGGGGGCTGGTGCACGGCTGTCTCGTCCCCAGTGACAGAGGTGGCCTTTGTCCTGCCCCGCAGTGCCACTGCTGCCGCATGGCGCCGGCTGCGAAGCTGCCCGGGACTGGGCAGCCCTGGCACGGACCGAGCACGGCTGGGCAGACTTCTCCAGTGTGGGAAATTTCTAAAGAATCAGCTTCCTTTAAACCACATTTTCATTTAACTAGCCTAAATATACTTCAGTTTCAAAACACACACTTAAAAATAACTTGCAGAAATATTTATATAGACACTGAAAGGAACTTTCCAGCTTTGGGGATTCAGCCTGCAGCCCACTGCAGAGCCCGCAACTGCCTTCCTGCTCAGTCACTCTTCGCTTGTTATTGAGCCTCTTCTTTTGGGAGTGTTTGAGTCTCTTTTTTCCTTAAGTTATCTTGCTTCACTCCACCCTGCCTCAGGGACTAAGAGAGTTTTGCTTCAGTGAGGTCAAGGCTGATATTGCAGGATAGTTTTTCTCTCAGTCACAATCATCGTAACTCTCTCGATGGCACAAGTTTTGTTGCAGACCTGGAAAATTCAGCTCCTCCTGTGGTGGGCACAGCACATATTTGGGAACTCCCTCTGTCATCACTTTGCCCCTCTCTATGCTCTTCATTCATTTGTGTGTCTCAGTTCATGTGCTGCTTGGAGCAGATCTCAGTTTTTGGCAAACATATGTCAGCCTTGCACACTGGGCTTAAAGATAGGATTTGGAATCCTCTCGGTGGTTTTGCAACCCAAATGCAATAGTAAGGGTAATAACAAAACCTTCTGCCTAGTGGTTTTCACCATCATTTATTCAGTGCTGTCAATATTTTCTTCAGTGACACTGTTAGTTATCTGGAGGTGTACCAATCACTTCCCCTTGTCTATGTGGACAATCCCCTTTGCTAAAGAAAGGCTAGGTTCTTTCTAAAGCATCACAATTAGGTCAAGTCCACAAGTCCATACTATACATCCTATGGGAGAGAAGCAGCCTGATGGGTTGGGACAAAGGTTGTCTGATAAGAATGTGTTGTGTCATTTGTCTGCGTGTCTTGGCTTTTCGAAAGACATCCTCGTAGCCCAGGAATGTCTTACGGGGGTTTTAAAGGTCTCAGTTTTTAATTTCACCGGGTTTTATTTTTAGATCACGATACAATGTTTGTTCAGTACATATTGCGGCATTGGTAAGAATCTGTCCTGTGTTTATCAGGAACAAACAGCCCAGAGGAAGGTGTGCTTGCTATGATGAAGAGTATTTGGATTGCAAGAGAGGTCAGATGACTGCAAAACTCAGAATCTGTATGACCATTCAGTCTTGTTTGGTGCTGCAGAAGGAATTGATCTCAAAATGCTTCATTACTGAAAAAGTTCTGCTACAGTAAACACTTGCGTTGTTGTAGATGCTTGCATAGGAAAAAGCACAAACAAAAACTAGTTCTGCAGTATCTTTTATGGGAATAACTTGTGACACTTTAATATGTCACTACCAATAAGTCTCTGGTTTTTATTTTCAGAGTGAGGTTCAGCACCCTACTGGTTTGTTAATGATTTTGCCTCTCTCTCTCCTTCCATATTTCTTTTTATATCTAAAGGTTGGAGAGGAGTTTGTGAGTGAATGTGCTTCAGTGTTTCTCATCAGACTGTAGTCTAAATCTTCATACAAGGCAGTGGGAACAGACTCTAAGTCACCAATTAAATGCAACTAGCTCTGAAATGTCACACAACATCCATTTAAAACAGTCCAAACTCCAGGCTTGGATTAAGATCCAGGCATTCCTGAAAACACAGGATTAAACTGAAAGCTCAGATTTCCTTTAAAACAGAAAGCTTCCTGCTCTCTGCCTGCATAGGCAAGATCAAACCCCTGATCTAAAGAGAAGCAAAGCAACACCTCCTTCTGGGGTCCCAAAGCCCCAGGCGTGCAGTTCAGAGCTGCAGTTTGCCTGGCAGCAAAAATGGGCTGAGGTTTCTGTCCCCTGCACTGAGGTTGGCTGTGCCTTCAGTTGTGCTACTGCTGTCATGTGCAAGCTGGATCACAGAGAGGGTTACAAAGGGGCACAAAACTTGCTTTAATTTTAGAAGCTTTTTTTTTTTTTTTAGCCCAAACAGGAATGAGCTGTCTCTGTGGTCATGTACATCGATGTAGTGGCACCACAGGGGGTGAGGGACAAGAGGAAGGACAAGTTGCTGTGCAGGGTCAGGAACACAAGACTAAGGCAGTAGCTTCCTAAGCAGTTCTGAAGTAGGTCCCTAAGTTCTAAGCAGTCCCTAAGAAGGGATTGCAGCATGGATTCAGGAACAAGCAGGCAGGCTTAGGAAAAGCCAGAAACTTTTAAATCAGCTTTGTTTTTTGAGAAAAAGGGATCAAGACTCAGACCCTGAGATGGCAGCTCTGAAGGGGGTGAGCTGTTCTGCTCACCTCATTGGGGTCTCCTTTCCAAGGCTCATATTTAGCAGACCAAGGCAGGCACTTGTCATGGGCTCTCATGGTCACAGTCCCTCAGGGCATCATTTGCATCCTCCACAAGAGGGTCCCTTCCTTAGCACAGGCCTTCTGATGGCCACACGAGTAACAGGATGGAGGAGGCCTGTGGTGGGAACCCACGAACCACCAGTCCTCTTGGAGCAGGACACCGCGGCCTCACGGAGCCTGCTGGCTCAGTGTGGCACTCCCTGACCCCACACAGTTTTCTGGGGAGATCACAGCTTAAACTTGGCATGCCCAGGGACCGCAGAAGGATGTTGACATGAGGATTAGGGGCCAGTTTTCTTTCCAGAGGTGTCAAGGGTGTTGCATTATGTTTACATCAGGAGTGAGAGCAAAGACATCACTGGAGACAGTGATTGCCAGGGAAGCTCCAGTGTGGAAGCTGCAGTGTGGAAGCTCCGGAGAGCCTTGCTGCAGGGGGACCAGCTCCCACCACTCTGGTGAGCCAAGGCCAACCAGCACACCAATTTCAGACCAAGCCAGCAGAGGTCACAGTAGGTCCAACAAACTCTCCATGCCCTTGTCCTTGTCCTTGTCCAGCTCAGCCTGCCCTCACAGTTCACCACTGACCGACTGGTATTAAACCCTCATCTTACTCAACAGCCTGAGCAAACCTGACAAAGCCATGTTTCAGCTGCAGAGTACCTTCCTAGAGAGAGCAAATGGCTGCTGGAGACTTGAGCCATGGTTTGGTTGTAACTCTCTTCCCCAGTGTGTGCTCCTGTTGCAGCTAGTGTACAATATCTTGGTGCTAAAATCAGTCATGAGGGTGTGGACGTGTTTTCCTCCCGTCATTGCACAGAGGAAAATCACTAGACATGCCAGCCTGTCAGGCTCCTTTATCTTCCCAGACCTCTCACCTTCATCCTCCCTGTGCCAAATTCATGCCCAGGCTGGAGGATGTTCCTGCTTCATGAAGGTGATCTGGTCTGCAGGGAAGTTGGGTCCATGTCTTCTTGTGCTGTGTTACCACCTTACTAGCAACTGCTCTAGGAAACTCTCCTGAGCATCTCCATGCCACAAGCTGAGTGGATCCCTGTTGCATTGGGCTTTCTTGTGGTTTTCCACAAGAGCTGGGATGATCCCCGTGGAGATACATGTACTGCAGGGGCAGGTAGGTTTGCTGACAGCCAATCCATGTCCCTGCTTAATTACAGCTCCACAAGGAAAATGCAGGCATGGCAAATGCAAGACTAAATGTACAGTTCTGTGTACAGAGACACTGAGGATTTCCTTCCTCCATTTCTAGCAACACTATCTTGGGCAGAGGAGAAGCCGAAGTCAAAAACTATTTTTTTAAAGTAAATTTAGGAGCCATGAAGGTCTGTGTGCCTTTGCTGATGTCAAGATCTGCACAGGATCAGGGTCTCGTTGGCTGAGGTCTCTCACAGGCTACTGGACCACACACCAGGGCACCTTTCTTGCTGAAGACTTTCTTGGTACAGTGCCTTGGTGGCTTCAGAACCCACCATGGCTATGACATGTGGCATTGCCCGATGGCCACAAATGCCCACGTTCTGCTGTGGAAAGCGTGAGATAGCTGTGGCTGGTGAGTCGGGCCAGTGAAGCCTGGTGGCTGATCCCTGTAGGTCTCTGCCACTGGAGGGGGACAGAGCACCTCTCTGCAGAGGTAGGTGCCCCTACACCCCTCCCAGAAGAGATCCTCCCATGCTGCAGGGCTCTCATCCAGCTCATCCTGGTGGATGGGCCAGTGCTTGCAGTGCCGCACCCTGGAGTGGGTCATCGCGGGATTGCGCTTTTAGCAGAGGAGGGGCGCCGTTTGGCAAGAAGGCAGCGTTTCACACAATAGCAGTGAATCCACCGAACATTGCTGAGCCTGCCACCATGGGTGGCCCAGCACATCCAGGGAGGGGCGTTGATCAGGGGCTCTCTGGAGATAAACGCAAAACTTCTTTGAACTTCAAGTATGCTCCTGGTGGTCTGTGATTTCCAACTGCTTTCTTGTCACCTTTGGCCCTTGAAGAGCCACTCACCATCCTTCCCATTAGTCCATGACTTGAATTGCTAGAGCAGGGCAGTGCTGGTGCAGTGCCCTATCCTTGGCTGATCTGCAGATGCATTCTGCAGATCCTGGCGGCAATGCCAGAGCAGCAGCTCCATCGGCTGGGTTCAGTGCTGGACTGGGCTGACCAAGACCACCCCCAAGAGGTGCCACACTGATACACCACAGTGGGGTGGGTCCTGGGCTCTGAAATGGCACATTTTGCCTGGCAGAGCTTCCCATGGAGCAGTGCATACAGAGGGTCACACCAAAAAGACATGGTCTCAGCTTTGGTCAAGAGGAGGCCACCTGGGCAGCTCATTCCTTGCTCACCTACTGAGCTCTTGTGCTGCTGTTGTGCCAAATACCACAAAGAACTGGGTGGAAACTCCCCCTGCACATTTGGGAGGGTGTGGTGATCTGGGAGAGGCTTTCCCACACTGGGGTACCCTGAGGAGCAGACACCTCTCTCCTGACCAGCTTGCTGTGGCCGATGAGCCCTGATCGATGAATGAAGATGGCACGCTGCCATCAGGCTGTGTTGTGCAACAGTGCATGATGCAACTGAACTTTACATAACTTGACGCAACACGTAGAGCTGGAGTTTAAAGCTGCAGGTCCTGGTCATTACTGTATGGCGGATGTACCTCCCTGGTGTATACATGCATGAGGTCACCCAGTGTGTGGACAGTAGCACTGCTCCAGGCAGCTCCAGCGTTACTCTTGGGCTTGAAATTGCTTCAACCAACCAACCAACCAAGGCTCATTGAGGATGACTAGACCAAGGGCAGAGGCAAGATCCACATTTATTGCAGACAGCAACTGTGGAAATGTCATCCATGCAGCTCAGCTTGTGCCCTCCATTCCTACCTGTGACTCATCCAGCCCAAAGCATCTTTCCACACTCCTGCCCTTCAGCCTTTGCTGGTCCAGCCCTGGACCTCAGCTCTGCCTGTGTGCTGCAGCCTCCCAATGCCTGTGATAGTGCAGTAATCCTTTGCAGGCCCTGTCCCCCAGATGCTCCTGAACAGCTTCCTCTTTTCATGTGAAATCACGGCTTTGAGCGCCATGCTGTGTTAGACAGGCTGCCTTGGACTATGCAGAGCTGATGTTTAGCCTGGTGCTTTTGGAAAGGTGGCAATATTCCTCTCCTGAGGCAGGACACCAATGCTCTACAAGACATGTAAGATAATGTAGGATAATTGCCTTAAAGAAAATCGCCTTAAACCTGACTTTCACTATTGCCCATACTGAGCTTCAGGCCAAAGTAATTTCTCATCTTTTCTTTGACATTTGTCATATTTAAGTTAAAAGAAAACAGAGAGGAGTTGCTGGCCTGTTGTTTTCTGTACAGCAATGAGAGTTTGCAGTTGTTCTGAGGTCTGTCGTGTGCGTGGAACTTGAACAAGGCAAGGGGAGCGGGAACATGTCAGAGAGGAAGGACAAGCCCCACCAAATAAGCAGACATGGCATTTACTTTCCTCTCTGAAACAGGGGAATCCTGCAATGCCCCTCATTGCTGTAGCATCAGTCCAGCCTAGGTAGCATAACTGCATTCGCTTCCTTGGGCTTTTCTGTCTCTCCCTCTGCCTTCCCAGCCAGTGTCCGCTGGGGGATGTGGTTCCCATGCAGGTAAGAGAAAGAAGCATAGCCTGGGAAGAGCCCAGTATTCTTTTTGTGTGAGGATCAGGCTAGCATGACCCCAAGTATCACCTGGCTTTCCCTTCCCCCCTTCAAGGGAAGCTAATCCTGAGCATCACCAGCTCTGCCAAGTTTACATGGAAAATACCACTAGCAGGACCAGCAACTCCTTCTGAAACCGGACTGGGAGGGGACAAGCTGGTATCCCCTTTCTGATGTGACTGCACCTGTGACTCATTGACATCTCAGTACCTTTCCAACAATGCTGTTGTGCCTGTAGCCAGTGCTTGGGTGCCTGGTGAAACTTCTTTCTTTTCAGCGTTTTTTTGCCAGGCCCCAATGATGTAACACCCCAGGTGAATTTCCACAGCCCTGCCAGAATATGCTGTGGTGCCAAAAGGAAGGTGTGAAAAATGCCATTCCCCTCCTGGGTGCCTGCTGTATTGATGCACTATCCCTCCAGTTCTCTCTTTCCCATAAAAGATACACGGGCCCCTTCTCTGCTCCTAATTGTGCCCTCCACAACTGATGCACATCAGACATTTTCCTGCCTGGCCATGAGCAGAGACAGTGCCTGCAGAGTAAACAAGCATCATAAGGCACCTCTGCCTGGCACCTGTAGTGCCACAAGAGATCCCCCATGGCATAGGGAGGAATTACAGGGCATTCACTCATAGCCATCCTGGCTGCTCACTGCTGCATTTTCAGTGGCTTACAGGAAGGCTGAGTCCCCACGACTGCTGCATGGTGCTGGTTTCTTTACTTCAGGTTCCCTATCAGCAAAGTGGGAACCACGGACTGGAAACAAAAGGCACCACATTGTCTCTTATGGAGAAGAGAGAAGAAAAGAGGTCAAAGGCCTGAAGCTGTGAGCAGAGACGTGTGTTGGCAATGGTGTGAGCTATTTGTGTGCTGCGGTGAGGCCTCGACACCGCTGACCATGTACATACAACAGCCTGGGTGTTTGAACTCCACCCTGTGAAGATTCACTGGTATGAGAGCAGCACCTGACATGGAGATCACCAGGTGCCCAAGATCAGTTCACAGATATTCTGGGAGAATATGTAATCAAACCTGTTCTTTACATCCCCAAACTAAACAGGCTCCAGGAAGCAAATAAATGGTTAAGAAGACAGGACAAAATGCTAAAAGAGAAAGCAACATTTACTCCATACTCATGGCCAAGTTGTTGTGGGGGAGACTGCTGTGTATACTCAGGAAGCGCTGATCTGTGACCATGTGGCTCTTTGTATTATGTCTAAGAAGGAAAGAAAAACAAGAAATGGTGACCAGAGTGGGATTATAATCCAGGAATACAGTGGCTGCTAAAAAGCTAAAGAGGAAACCACAGAATAGTGGCTTCTGTTAAACCAGTGGGTGAAATTGTTGCCTAGATGATGGAAGTTGTCCCAGATCCTCTCTCCATAAAGGCATTTGTGATGGTATTGTGTTTAGGCTCCTGAAAAATGCAATTAAAAAAAAAAAAAGGAAAATTAAACAATTTCTAAATATGGGGGGGCGGGGGGAGGAGGATGTTTAAAGAAATTACTAGTGTATTGCCAGTTTGGAGAGAGTTTAAATACTGTGTCAAGGGAGCAGTTAGTGTGTGGTATGTAAAATGAAGCAATACAAAAACGGTTATTAACTGAGGCTGATTTGGCCTTAAAATGTGCTCTAGGAACTGCTGTGTCAAAGGATACAGCTACTCCAGAAGACAGGGAGTTGCAACAGCATCAAACAGCCTGAAACAAAACTTTTATTGTTCCCCTTTTGGGGGACAGTCTCCCCTTTGAGGTGAAAGTCCTTCAGGAGGGTATCAGTATTGAAAAAATTAATGAGAGAAAGCTTTGTTGAAAGAAAAACATTACTTTAATTCCATTAATGATTGTGATTCTGAGAACCCATCTGCAGGACAACCTGTGTAGAGGCAAAATGACAACATGGGCAGGATCAGGAATCCTCTCCTCTCCCTCTGCTGGGGGAGGATGTCAGTGAGGAGGACAAACAGGGTTTTCCCTTTTGTGGTGATTCCCTAGTTGCCGTGAACAAACATGGATATTCTTTGCCTAGGTTCAAGTAAGCAAAACTTATCAAGCCTATGGGAGTGCTGGCTGATGGCAAAACACCCCTGTGAATAACACACACAAGGCTTTATTCCAGCATAACAGGCCAATACTAGGATAGTTTCCACACCCATGTTCTGATGGAGGGTCTTGGCCCTGCTCTTGCAGAACATTTTTAATTTTCAGAGCGATGCAGGCAGGGATTATTGGAAATGACAACAAGGGGTGTCTGCAGAGGTACTTGTGAGGCTGTCAGGAATGGTTGTGGAGCAAATGAGGGAAAAGCGATTTTTCCAGAGTCTCGGCCATATGCTGTGGGTCTTGTAGATGATATTCATAAATCACAGTAAGGCATGAGACTATCCTCAAGGCACCTCAACTACAAGATATGTCACAATTATCTTCCTTTCTGGGGATAGGCAGTTATTACCAATGGGTCTTGCCCAACACATCAACACTATTACACTCCCTAAATAGACCAGTGCACAAAGGACAGAAGTAATGTTGATCCACGAGATGTGCCAAGGCTCCAGATGAAGCAAACAACTTTGCATTAACAGAAAATGAAACTGCCTGTAGAATCAGCTTTCTGCACATCACCACGTGCCTGAAACACTGATGCTGAAAGCCAGACATCAGGGTAAAATGCTCAAAAGAACCACACTTGGGGCTCGCTGGTATCTGTCTGCAGCACTGTGCTCACACCCAGAGAAAAGACCCACGGGTCATCTTGGGAGGTCAGCGGTTTAACCACAGCTTATCTCAAGAGGAAACAATTTACTCTGGTTGCAAATGCCGAACACTGGCTTCAGTGTTAGCAGGAACAGCCTGGTTGGAAGAAGGAAGGTTTTCTGGGGTATTTCCTGCTTGGGTGGTGTGATAGGAATACCTAGTGACTGGTACCACAAGCACATGGAGAGAACACTAAAGAGAAGAAGCCAAGTTGATGGAGATGTCTGAGGAAAGGATGAGGAGATGGGCTTAGCACACAGCCTCTTTGAGCCTTCTTGGCTGGAAAGAGAGTTCTGAAATACACATCCAGGTTGCCTAACGTGTGGCACCAGAGCGCTTACTGTAATAAATCTCAGGTCTACTGTACTCCAAGAATTACATGATGGCCCTCTGGGAATGATAGCTATGAAAGCCCTGGCTGGAAATTTGGTTCAGTGGCCAGACACTGATACACAAATAGGAGGAATGGCAAAACAATGTTAAGGGTATTAATAAAGCTAGTTGGGAAATTTTCCATCAGAATAATTCTCCAATGGAAAATGCCGTTTTCACAAACTCAGCAGTTTCTGTAACAAAATTGCAGATTTCCATTGGGAAAATCAAACTGAAGTATCCTTGGCTCTTTTTTTTTGCAAGAAGAAAATAAAGTTGCCAAGAGCATTGGAGGCGGACTAACAGAAACTTTCTCTGTGTGTGTATGTGCAGCTCTCAGACAGTCAGCTTTCCCTTCAGGTCCAGAAATCAGAGATGCAGCTGAGCACTCAGAGATGCAAGAAGGCTGGGAGATGGGAAGTCACCCCCTTAGGTTTTTGACAGCTCACCTGCTCTAGAAAGCAAATATATCCCTACCAGATGGACAGCCAGGAGGCCAGAACTTTTCGTTCTGGTTCTTGTAAAGCTTAATTTTTGTGGAACTCTAATGAAGACAGGGTTTTTGATTTTTCAGTTTAGTATTTTCCTTAAAAAAAGCCTCAGCTACTCTTGTTTTCTTTCTTGCTGGAAGGGATTTCTATTTCCCAGCCAACTCTGGGTATCAGCAAACACTACACTTGCTTATATATTCTCCTTTGTATTCTCAGGAATGGCCAGCTGCTCTAGGAAAGCAAACTTAGAAATGGGCCATTTACAGGACATATGTTTTTGATTGCAGGAAATGCGCCTCATAAATGGCCCGAAGTGCTGCATATGAATGCTACTAATTTAACACAGACTGGGAAAGTGTTAAGATTGGTATTTTCATGGACAGGAATTCCTACTTGCATTGTAAGTGATGAAGGGTCACATTTTTGATGTTAAAAAAGTTGTGTGCTTTTATCTTACAAAATAGTATCAGCCCTGTCCTGTAAGCTCCTTGCTGTCCTGCTACAAGAGGAGCAGCGGGAAGATTTGTTCAAACATCCGATTCAGTGATCCAAACCAGAAGTCTGGATAAAGTGAACTTAGAATAAAAAGCTATGAATTGTCTTTTGGCCTGGAAAGAACATGTTAATACAGATCTCAACTACAGTCATCCATGGTCTTGGAACACAGATTTTTCTTGCTGGGACTTGCTAGCACCTGATTTCCGGCCGGCGGGGGGTAGGGGGGTGGTGTTTAAAAAGTGATAGGATCAAATGGCCCCATGTAGTCATACATGAGTCTGCTGCCTTCAGATTGGAAAAAAAAAAAAATCTGTGTAAGAGGTAACTGTGAAAACTCTGAAAAATTTTAAGCAAATTATTTGACAACATTCTTCTCTGTTTTATCAGGTGGAAATGGCATTGGGAGCCTTGGAATTAATTAGAAAAATTGAGTAGTTGAATTGGGCCCTCATCAAAAATAATAGTTGTCAGTTTTACGGAAATGTTTGTGGTTATGGATGCTGAAGTAGGTCAGCTGGCAATTACTCAGGTACCAACAGTGGGGACATGAAAAACCTTGGAAATATTGAGACCATTTTTAACATGCCTGTAAGTCCATTTAGACATCTGATTTAAGGCTTCTACATTTACAGACATTGGTTGGAATCTCCTGGTGCTTCAGTTTCCTGATTGGTAAAGTGGAAATGCCTTTTTTGCAAGGACGTAACGTTTAACTGGTTCTTGTCATGAAGGACATTGGAGTTCTCTGGAATTCCCAATGGGAAGTGTTATGTGTTGCAGCTAAATGTTTGCTTCATGCTTGTTCTACCATACTTGTGTATTGTTTTTTTTGGAGTTCTGCTTCCCTCTGGAGCACCTTGGCAGTCAGAATTCAAGAAGGAATGATTCTACATGTCCTTCAAGCAGGACATGTAGGAAAGGCCTCATGACTTGGTGCTCCTCTGCAGAGCTTGGTAGCAGGGCCAGCTTCTCCAGGGCTGTTCCTGTGTCTTTGTGGCAATGTTTGTCCTGCTTTATGTCATTGTTTCAGAACTCTCAGAACCTCTGTCTTTTGTTGTAATTTGGGATCTGTCTCTTTCAGCTGGCCATAGCATGATGGTAATGACGTTCAAAAAGTATCCCAAAGGAGCATACTGGAGCTTTGCTTTTCCTCACTGACTTTCAGTTTTCCCCTGTCCTCCTGCAGAGCTCACAGTCTTGCTCCCCTTGGTCTGAGCTGCAGGAAGGCTTTTATCCGTCAAGGCCAACCAATCCTTCGTCTGCCTCTCGCCTCACTGAGCTTTCACCTTTTGCAAGTTCCCCATCAGACCCAGCTGTGGATAGATTAATCACATTTCTATCAGATAAAGACCAGCAGAGGCGTCACAGATGAGGCTGAGCTTGACTTCCTGGTGCAGGGTCAGCTAGTGTGTGATCTCACCTCACACTCCAAAGCACACCACTCTCCATCAGCTTCCTTGCTTTTGTTAGCAGAAAGTAGTAGGACAGTGCTGGATTAATGGTTGGACTTGGTGACCTTTAAGGTCTTTTTCAGCCTGAGTGATTCTATGATTCTGAGACTTCTGGTGGTGGGTCATAGACCTGAGTCAGTATAGCTGTTCCCTCTCATGGGAGAAGCCCCAGGGTGTCCAAGGAGGAATCATTTACACAAGCTCAGAGGGCCCTGAGGACTTTGGTACAAGTACCTGTTACATCCAGTGCAATGCAGCCATCCTTGGCAGCAAATCCTTGGGAATTTACTTGCATAAATGTAGAGTGATATGCTCGTATGTATTTCTGAGTCATGTCCTGTCTACTTCCTGCACCAGTTACATCTGTGGGTTAGATAAACAGGAAGAAAAAAAAAAGGCAAGGAGTGAAAAATTGAGTTTCATAGAGAACTCAAAAACCAAGATCTTAAAATAATACAAGTTCAACAAATGATTTTAATACACAGATTAAATGCATGAGCCTCTCACCCTTCTCCACGGCTCTTCTGTACCTTAACTAGACTTTGGGGAGCTCTGTCCCTTTTCCTGGGATGCGCTATAGGGCATTCTCTGTCTCTGGAAAAAGCAAACTGTCTTACTTTCTGTCCCTCTTCCTATTCCTTATGATCTTGATCTTACATGGGGATGGCAGCTGATGCTTAAGACTTAGGACAGCTGCATAATTCATTGGCAGGATTGCTGGATTTGTGGAGGGGATCAGATATCAGGATAACGGGGTTCTGGACTGGAGGGATTAAGCTTGCAAGATTGAGTTTTGGATGTTCCAGTTTGTGATACTGCCAAAAGGGACATAAAAGTGATCTCATTTCAGTTTGGTGCAGCACACTAACTAATTCTGGGGAATATACACAATTCTGCTAAATTAATCCCTATCTCATATAAACCTACTAACAAACTTTTTTTCCCTTTTGACACTTAGAAAGAATGCTGAAAAGAGATTCAAAAGGTTTTTGTTTGTTTTTTTCCCCTGTGATGCACAAGTTACTTGCTTCTGCTAGAAGTAAGATGTTGTGTGGTATCATGGTGGTTTTAGTGGCACACAGAAACACCTCCAAAGCCTGCTTGACATGTCTAATGCATGTGTTCAAGCTTTAAGAAAATGCAAGATTGGGGGTCAGGAAAGTATTTTCATCCAAATCAGATGGGCCGGAACAAATTTTTAACCTTCTGTAATGCGTGGCATAGTCTGCTTCCCTTAGCCAGCAGGAGATGTTCCTGTGAACTGCAGAAGAGAAAAATGACACATTTAATTATGTGAGTGACAGAGAAGATGGAGGTTAACATCCTTGATCTCTCTGGATCAGCTTGTAGTTGCCCGGACTGGGACTGATGGCTGTGGTGGTCCTAACCAATCTAAAGTCCTGTAGATGACAAATAAGTGCATGCCTCTCCCCTGCCTGGTGTTTAAAGGATGCCTTGTGCTTTGCTTTCAAAGTTACCTGCATTGTATGCAAACATTTTGATCCCTCCACTATACAGAAAATCAAATATAATAGAAGTTCAGTATGCAGCATCATCCTAGTCCCCTCCAAAAGCAGCACCTCTGGGCTTTGCACTTTGTGTCTCATCTGCTCTGAGACACGCTCCCACCTCTGAGGCTGTGACAAGTCAGGGGAAGTGACTGGCTCCCACATTCTGGAAGGGGACTCTGCACGTGTCAGTCACTGCTAACCCTGCAGCAGCACAGCCAACATGATGTTGCCCTCAGCAAGGAGAAGGGTTTCCCTTCTGGGAAATGTTTCAGAAGGCAGCAGTGTCTCTGTCATGGCAGGCAGAGCTCCTCCCTGGCCTCTCGCTTAAAACAAGCCATTGTCCGTGTGCCTATGAATCACCCCAAGCACACTCAGAAACACAAAGGTGTTGTGTCATGTGAATTGAGGGGTGCATGAAAGAAACCAGGGGAGTTTCAGGGACTGGCTGTGCAAGTGGTCAGGAGCAAGATGGCTACTTATGGAGGCCTTGTCTGTGCAAAGGGCTGTATCAGTGAGCAGACCAGCTACATGGGGCACGCACTGAGGATTTCAGCAATAATCCTCACCACAGGCCAGCATGCTGCAGCATTCCCCTCTGCTCCCTGTGGAGGAAGTGGGAAGGATGGTTGGCAGGATCCACACAGCTGCCTCATGCCTCCTCCAGTTTGTCTCTGTACTCCCACTGCTAGCTTTGTGCTGCTCCTTGAAGAAGTATCTTTATAGCTAAGTCACCCAGTGACCCCTAAGCTTGTGTATTAGTTGCAGTTTTTTGTGATGTGAGGCTGCTTCTGGGAGCCTTCACTTGAAGGGTCTCCGTGCTCCTTTGTTTTCTGTGTCAGAGAAACCTTGATTATTTGAGCAATGGCTTGTGGCTGGGATGGTTGCTGGTATGAATTAGAAAACTCTCCCCCTCTGTCTGTGGGGTTCTAGATCTTGCCCCTGCTCACAGCACATTTTATGGATGGGGCTTGTTTACCTTTTAATGCAACAAAAATCCCCACCGTCTGCTCCCATGTAGGTTTATACAGCAGTTACTTCAAGACTGAAGCTGCTGGTAATTGTGCTAGTTGAGACCACAACTCATGGAGGGTTTGCCTGCTTCTTAGCTCATGCTAGCAAAATCCAGACTAGGATGAAGGCAGAATTTTTCAGTGGTGGATGCAACTCTTTGGTGGAGCATAACATACAGCTATCGTCCACAACATACTCTGTTGTGGACAATAGCAGCTTCTTTGTTTCTTGATGTCTTTGGATTGAAACTGGATGACCTTCTGGAAGGCATGCCTAGCTAGATGCAAATACTTGGGAACAGTAAGGGAAGAACTGAGACTTATTTTCACAGCTAGCTTTACATATGAGGTGCCAATCTGTTTTGGCCTGAACACATAAGTCTGTGTTTGGCCCCCATCTAAATACAACAGCGTGCTTTGGAGAGAGCTACTCTTTGCTTGGGCTCAGAACTGGTGACCATGCAGCTGCTCCTCAGACAGAAGTGATTTGCTCCTGCCTAGGGTGAGCATTCATCCTGGCTGCTGGGGGTCCCAGCCAGCCTGGGGTACAGCTGAGCTGCAGTTTGTTGTGTGGCTAAAAGCTGAGGTTGGCTGCATCTGCCTGTACCAATAACCCCACTAAACAGGCTGCTGCCACATCCTCCCAGGCTCTTCCTTAAGTCTCTTTTGGAGCCCAGGTCTATAAGGAGATGTGGCTCTTTGTGCAGGGATTCCCATGCAATACCAGCTCTGACAGCTGGGCAACAGCTGGTTGCAGATGATTGCCAGCATTAATAAAGGAGGCTATGTGATGGATTCCCTTCTGTAGGGGTAACTAAACAAACAGAGCTTGAGGAAACCTGGCCTTCTCCAGGAGCAAATGCGGCACAAAAACTCTTCTTGTTCTGACAGGCCAGCAGTGGGTCCTTCTCCACTGCGATTTGCAGATAATCCCGTGTACAACAGCTTCAGAAACTGATCTGGTGAGAGCAGCCCCTCTCTGCTTCCCTCCCCAGCCTGCTAGTTGCAAGGGAAACATACATGTTAAAGATCAGGATGATTCCTTTGGGGCCTCCTAAATGATTTTGCAGTGCCTTTGCGAGAATGTGGGCAACCTGTGGCAAAGCTCCCATACATTATATACTTGTAGGCAGAGGTATGTGGCTGTAGGGGATGGGAAAGGTTGCCCAGACCTCTCAGGTCTCACATGTATGGTGATGTCTTAAAAGTATCATGGGAGGGGCAACAGGCCACAGTTTTCACTTTTCTGCATCTGTGGGCAGTGTAGTCCTCATACTGATTTCCAGCTCTGTGCTGTTGCGGAGAATGTTTCCCATCTCCCTGGGACCAAGGTCTCGCTTGAACAGGCAGTTCCCACTGCTGTGGGGTCCAAAGGACAGCCTCCCAAAATGCACCAGACACCCTCTCTTGAAAGGCAGGCCCCTTCTTGGCAGCTGCTGAGCCACCTCCACAAGTGCCACTGTGCTATAGAGTCTTGTGGGCAAACTTAAAGCTACTGACTACCTGCAAGGGGGGAGGATCCTCTATGGTCCTTTTAAGCCCCCATTTCTCCACTCTTCCTGGTTCCCCTCCGGTTTGCTCTGGGTTTCCCTGATCCCTCACAGCCTGCTGTCCCTTCCCTCACCAGGGCTGTGGAGGCTGGAGCTGGGCAGGGGGTTAAGAGGCACATGGGAGTTGGCGGCTTCACTCTGCTGGAGTGAGGGAGGGCAAGTCACTGACCTCCCAGCAGGAGTGACACAGGAAACCTATAATTACATGCTTGTGACAGCAATGCTGGATCTTGTTAATCACGCTGCTGCCATGTCAAAGATGTTGCCTCTTGGGATTAAGGAAAACAAACAAGCTCAAGCGGCACTGGCAGCAGTGGTGACTCTGTCCAGTGATTACCCAGCACCTCCCAGTTCCCAGTGCAGTCCCCCCACAGCACTGGCTAGCCCAGCTGTGGGGAGAGTATGATGGGAGCTGAAGGCTCAGCAAACAAGTTTGTCCCAGTAGAGCCTAATGGATCCATCACTTACAGTGGCAGATTGGAGTTCTCTCCCTTTTTCAGCAGTTCTCTAAACACATGACACCTTCACCTCCCCTTGGAAATCACCCCACTTTTTTCCCTCTGTGTTTTGTAGGAGTAGGCTGAGGCACAAAGGAGGTTTACACAAAGCCCTGCAGGGAGTCAGTGGTAAAGTGGGCTTTAAGTGCAGCAGTGCTGCTTCCACCCTCTGTTTCCTCGACCCTTGCTCTGCTGCTCCGATGCTGCCTCCAGCCCTTCTCCTCCACTTTGGAGGGAAGCCCTGGTGTTCTGCCCTGCAGTAACCCTGTCCACTATGCTGGCTACTTTTGGTTTTGGTTTTTTTTTTTTTTTGGTGATTGCTAAATATCTCTACTTTTGCAGTGTGAACTTTGCTTGAGCAGTTTCCTGTCCTTGTGAAGTGACTTCACCTCAGGTCCCATCCCCACCTACTGGAAAAAGTCTTGGCAAAAACAGTCAGGGAGTACAAGGTCTGGGCTAATTCCCTCCTCCCGGATCAAGGTCTCTGCCTGGGGCAGACCTGATGGCAGTCCCAAGGTGGAGAAGACACTGTTGCCTTACTGAGCTTTACCAGGTTGTGTCATAGTGGACAAACCCATTCCACGTTCTTGTGGGGTCCCCTGTGCCCCAATAGCCAGTCCAGAGTCCAGAAAAGACAATTGACACAGGACAGAACTTGCCTTAGGCCAGCATGGAAAACAGAGGGTTTGGGATTTGGGGTAAGCAGGTCCTTGGTGCATGCCCAGAGAACGAGGGGAGCGAGCCTCAGGCTGGGGGCTGCAGGCTTCAGCCAGCCCCTAATCCAGTGTACAGCTGAGAGGATCAAGAGATAGAAAGGTTGCTCACTGTAAATCCTTTTGAAGTCTGTTCCAACTATTTTGCTGGGAACTTGCTGGCCTGTGTGCCCAAGGGGATGCTAAGCCAGGAAGCCGTGAGGAGCAGGGGTGTGTGTCCCCTGTGGGGCCTTGGGCCCTGCAAAACCACCCGCTTGCTCCAGGGCCCACTGCTGCCTGAGTGCCCCAAACCCAGCAACAAATGATGGTGCTGGGGGGTGTGAAAACATCAAGTTGGTGAAGCCCCTCTGCTGGAGCCCTGCAGGCCAACTGAGAGGGGGCAGGAGGGTCGCCAAATGCCGGGACAGCCCAGCTGAGGAGATGGCTGGTGTGGGAGCAGCTGGGTGGGCATGGCTCCAGCTCTGACCCTCTGTGGCTGCGGGTTGCAGGATGGCTTGCTGCTGGCTCTGCCTTTACATAAACATACTTTGCTTCTCTTGACTTTGCTCTTAATGAATTCCTCCTCTACCGGCTGTTGTTTTTGGCCTCCAGCTGACACTGTGGTTTTCCTTCTCCACACATGATAAAAACACTCCTCACCGACTGCTTCCTCCAGGTGATGGACACCTGTAGCTGGCCTCCTGTCCCCATATGGGTCAGGGTTAATGGCACCAGGACACTAAGTCATCACCACACTGCAGACTTGCTTTCTGGACTCCGCAGAACAAAACAGGACAATGTGTGGTTCTGTGACAGGGGTCTGCATAAAGGAGCCAAGGCTCCCTGAAGCAGAGAGGGACATTGGGGATGCAGGAGAGGGAAGTGAGATGGATGCATTAGGCTTGCTGTGGGGCTGGACCCTTCCCAAGCAGCACGGGCCACAGAGCTGGAGCAGTGCTGCAGCCCCACTGCATTTTCCAGCAAGGCAGAGGTGACCAGAGAGCAGCCACCCTGCCTACTGGCTCTTAAAATTGCCAGCTTGAAGTGCACAACAAATTGATTAAATAAAAATATCAGTAAAAGAAAAGTATTTGTATTTAACAGCCCTTCCCCTTCTTCCTCACTTCCAACCACTTACCCTTAAAATTCCTCTTGGGACACAACTCTAAGCTTTTCTCTGAAACCACCAAGACTAGAAACTGCCTTTCTCTTCTAGGCAAGTCCTGAAAATTTTCTTCCTTCAGTGAAAGCAGGGAAAACCCACACTGTCACAAAACCTATCTGTGTGCCTCTGCCCCCTGACCACTCTCCTCTCCCTGTTACATGGGGCAGGCCCCTCTTCAGATCTGTCCTTCCCAGCTGGTATCTGTCCCTGCTCCTGAGGTCAGTGCTCCCAAATCGTGGCCCAGCACTGTCCAGCTGTTGACCTCCACTAGTGCTGCCCACAGCACCCAGTCTCCCTGGCCCATCTCCCCAGACTGTGTTTTTTATCCTCCCTCCTTTTCCATGAAAATATAAAACACACAATCCTGCTCCCTCTTCTCCCTGTGCTTTCTTCTCCTACAACTCAGTGCCCTTTGTCCTTCTTTCAGTGAGTTTCCCATAAATGCAGATTTTGCAGTCTCAGAGCAGAAGCAGCAGAAATGCTTGTGCATGAAGGAGCAGCGTTAATGGCTGCTAAATGGTGTCACCCTTGAGGGACTCCCCTGGGATGGAGCAAAGCAGACATAAGGTATAGCTTCTATTCCTGAAGGCACAGAGTAATTTTCCAGACTGGGTGACACTAAACACCTTGTTTAAAAATAGAGAGAGGAACCTGAATGAACAGGCACAGGGGATGTGAGGTAACACAGGTAAAACTCCACTGTGCCAGACACTGGGCACAGACAAAGGGCCACACCTGTGGTTTCATTAAACCATCTCACCTTATCTGGCACTGCTGGTTAGTGACTGATGATGGCAAATTCCAGTCCTTCAAATCCTACCAGGAATCCCTTCCTGCACGTATCAGCAGTGCCCTTTGATCTGCCTGTGGACAGTGGCCAGGGCTCCCAGGCAGCCCCTGCTTCCCCTCAGCCCCCTGTGCTGCAGGAGGGCTGTGAGAACCTATGGGGTTCTCTGGGGTATGGGGTCTTCTGCAAGAGGCGCTTGGGCTTGGCATTGACCTTGTCCCATTTATCTGAGTTATGTAAGATCTTCCCGTATGGGTTGCTGGCTACGTGACACCTAACTATTTAGGCCAGTGTAGCCTGTGACAAATGTGACAGTCGGTTTGGGGGAGGGAAGCGGGTAGGCTGGCTTGCGCTGTCTCAGGCAGGAAGGGAAACAGCTGGACACCATGAAGCAGGGTCACTCCTCAGCTGACAAAAATTTCCCTGTCCTGCTGCCTGTGGGAGATGCCCAGTTTCAGCTGAGCTCAGCAGTTCTGCACCCAGGGCCTCTTTGCAGAACAAGAGCTACACTAATAAATCACCATGTTCCTTTTTGACCATCCTGTTCAGGACGGGAGGGGAGAGAAGATGAGAGGGTAACTCAGAGATCTGGATCCTTTGCCTCTCCTTTGTGGGTTCTGAGTTGGGCTGAGATTTCCTTGTGGTTCATTCAGAAACAGTGCAGTTCTTGCTGGAGCTTCAGTTTGCATTTAGGCCAAAAGAGCCTGTACAAAAAAAGCAGGAGCTACTCCCTGGACTTTGGGATACAAATCCCTGGCAGCTTTGGAGGCATGAGCTTGGGATGGAGTTGGCAGCAGATAGGAAAGTACAGCATATGGTTAGCACTGGGCTAGGTGGAGTGAGAGTGGCATGAGGAGCTTGCAGGCACAGGAAGCTGTAGATCACAGCAGTGCTCCACTGACTTGCTTGCAGAAACTGGCATTGGGCTTCATCTATGTCCTTCTTGCCTGTCTTCCCCATCAGGGAGGCATTCATCCCTTTCTGGGCACTGTCACGGAAAAACCATTCCCAGAAAAGGCAAGGGCTCTTCTGCCTCTCCCTGTGTTATGCTGAGGGTGCTTTGTGTGTGACTGTTCAGCACTTCCAGCTATGCAGTGGGTGACTTCCACCCAGAATGTCCTGGACCGTTGTGATCATGCTATACTCAAAATTAAGAGGTGCTGTCAGACTTCCAGTTTCCATCTGAAGTGCACTCCTTCTCTCCCCATCACAGCACCTTCAAACAGCAGCAAAAATATTTGTTTGGGGAAGAGGAATGGAGAAAGCGCCAATGACAACAGATATTGGTTGGCAACAAACCGAACCCCTTACAGGTGCCTTCAGATAGCCATGCTGTGGTCTGATATTGTTCCTGCCACCACTCTGCTTCATGACCATGGGCATATTGTTCTGCCAGGGGTCACAGCTTTGACCCCCAGTGCTGGAGGCACAGGAAGCCAGGGTGTGTGAGGTGCCATGTCTCTGCTACCAACCTGGGGAGCACTTTGGGAGATGCAGGCAGCTTTCTGATAAACACAGATGCTGTGATAGCAGTAGATGGGATGGCATCTAGGAGACTACATATATACTTAAGTGGTACCATACATTTGGCTGATTTTGTCACCTCCCATAAAGCACTGTCTTCTGGATGCACCTCATCCAAGACATTGCTGCCTTTGAGGTTATCAAACATTGAGGGTCTCTGGCTTTCTTGGCTACTGGTGGGCAAACAGTCAGTCTTGCACTCCCCTGACCTGGCCATGCTTCAGTGTCCCTGTTACAGTGCATCTGCATGTCCAATGCATGTGGGACTACTGATCAGATCACACAGAATTACACAGAACTTTTAATGTTGGAAGGGACCTCTGGAGATCATCCAGTCCAACCCCCCTGCCAAGGCAGGGTCACCAAGAGCAGGTTGCACAGGAATGAATCCAGGTGGGTTTTGAATGTCTTCAGAGACGGAGACCCCACAACCTTCCTGAGCAGCCTGTTCCAGTGCTCTGCCACCTTCAGTGGAAAGAAGGTGTTCCTCATGTTGAGGTGGAACTTCCTGTGTTTTAGTTTATGGCTCCTCATCCTCTCGCTGGGCACCACTGAAAAGAGTCTGGCACCATCCTCTTGGCACCCTCCTTTGAGAGGTTTAAATGCATTAATGAGATCCCCTCTGAGTCTTCTCTTCTCCAGACTGAACAGGCCCAGCTCCTGCAGTCTCTCCTCATTAGAGATGCTGCAGACTCCTTGTCCTCTTTGTGGCATCCATTGGACCCTCTCCAATATCTCCTTTTGTTTCTTGTGCTGAGGAGCCCAGAACTGGACACAGTGTTCCAAAGGTGGCCTCACCAGGGCTGAATCATCTCCCTCAACCTGCTGGCCACACTCTTCCTGATGCTCCCCAGGGCACCATTGGCCCTCCTGGCCATAAAGGCACTGCTGGCTCATGGACAACTTGTCACCCACCAGGATGGGTGACACTCCCAGGTCCTTCTTCACAGAGCTTGCTCCAGGATGTCAGTCCCTGGCACTTGGGGCTATTCCTCCCCAGGTGCAGGACCCTGCACTTGCCCTTGTTGAACCTCACCAAACCTGGCTTCTCTCTGGCCAGTTCTCCAGAGGTCTCTTGAGTCCTGCTGAGCGGCAGCTCAGCCTTCTGGTATATCAGCCACTCCCTCAGATGCTGGCCACTGCACAGAACATCCTTCTGAGCATAAGAAGTTCAGCCCAAATGGGCTGGAAGAGCTCACATCACTATGAAGTGTTGGTGGATGTTCCTTCTGCACACGATTTTTCTGCAAAGGCAGCTTGCTGCACTTGAAGAGTTTCTGTTCCATAACTTGGTATCAGTTTCGAGCTAGGTCTTCAACGTCACTGTTTCTCCTTACCATCCCTGAGACAACCCTTTACCCTAAGACATCAGTTTTGGTTAGGAGAAGACCATGTCAGCCTTTCTGTTTTTAAATGGTGAAGTGGTCAGGGGAAGCCTATAAGAAATAAGAGATGTGATACTATAAGAATTTAATTTGTTAACATAACTTGAATTTGCATCAATGTTGCTTATTTTTATACCTTGAAGCCTTCAATCTTCAAGGCTGCCTGTCAAACACCTTTCATCAGGATCAAATTATTGATTTGGAATTTGCCTCTGGACAGAATGAGAACCACTCCCAAATACCACTCCTGATTACACTCTCTGTGGCAGTGACATTGGTATTGAGGCTCTGTACAGGCCCTCTCACCTGAGTTTCCCTGCAAGGGTGTGCATCCCTCCTGGACTTGCTTTCCCTCTGGACTGTGGTCCCCCCTATAGCAAGCGTCCCTGGAAATTTTTTGCCTCTCCTGGACTTGCTGCTTGTAGGAGATGAGGAAGGAGCCTCCAAGCATCCCATGATCAGGGCAGGCTGGAGCTTGCTGGCAGCACTTAAGCAGGATCTCCTCGATCATCCAATTCATCTACACCACAACTATATGCTGTTATTAGGTGATTATGTTTCACTATCTTCATTGTGTAATTGTTCATATGCTCATAAACAATGTAAATAGCCTCTAATGAGTTGGTAAGTTAATCATTCAGTAATGACCTTGAATGTCAGGAACTGTCTCCACGGAAAAGCAGCTACTTTAAAGCATTTTTTATTCTTTTGCTGTGTTGCAAAACCAGCTAACATCTTTGTTCCCTCTTTTTCTTAACACTCTGTGGGCTATTCTGCTCATAAGGCACTTGAGTTGAGTGGATTTACTCACCAATAAATCCAGAGAATTTGGCGGCCCTGTTTCATGCTATTGATTATATTTATTTTTAAAAAAAGAAAAAAAAGAAAAAAACATACAAACCTAAAAAACCCCAAACAAAATCTGTAGCAAGTTTCTCTTCTTTTTTCTTATTTTAATATTTTATTTCAGTGTTGACAGTCATGAATGGATCCTTGGCCCTATTCTTCCTTGACTTTGCTATTTTTGAAAGTCTTTTTCAGGACAAATATTTAGGCCAGAGTCTGACTTAGGCAGGAGCTGCTCTGCATGTAACAGCAAGGATTTCAAAAGGGCTGTGACAAAAAAAAAAATCACAAAATCAGTTTGATTCCCCCCCATTATTCCTGCACTTTAAAAAATAAGTTACCAGCCCAAAGAGTCATCAGTAAAAGCTTGGGAGTATGAAGTCTGAACACTTAAATTCTCTGTTGCAGATATAAAAACTATAGCTTACCATGCTGGATTTAAATTTTTTATTTTTAAACAAAGCTCTTTTTAAATTTTTTTTTAAATCTGATTTGTGAGTATGGGTGCCTGGAATTGCCATTGCTGTGTTAGAATGATACTTTACTATCTTTCTGTTGTGTTTTTTAATCATGGAAGCTTCCTTTTGTGGCTGACATCCTAGACCCCTCTGCCAGCTTCCCCCCCAGCACTGCCCATGTCCTTGGCCTCTGGCATTTCCTCTCGTAACATTGGAAAAGGAGCATTTGAGCACTGCTCAGAGCCTCAGCTTCCAACCTTAGCCATGCTACCACTTCTGTGTAAAATAGACTGTGCTATTCTTTTCCAGATACATTTAAGAATTGCTGATACACATCCTTGTATTTTTGGACATATTTGTGTATTTCTGGAGTGAGACTGCCATGGTAGATAACCAGAGGAAAGCAGTTCTGTTTGGGAACAACTTCCAAAGCTTTCTAATTAGCTCTCAGTCTATGTTGGGACAAAGCCACAATATTTCAGCTATTCTGGCAGAAAGTGTGTTGTGTCAAATTTCCATTTTTGTGTGTGAAATGTGCTTTTCAGACCGAAACTTACATTTTTCAGAGCTGAAATATGAGGGGCGCATGCTAGTGTTTGTATCTAGGGAGAAATGCCCAGATTCAAGTCTCTGCTCAATCTCATTTTGAGCAAAATATCTATCCCTGATCATGCACAACCAGCTATAGGACGGAGCCTGATCCAAACTGAGGTGTTCCCTCTGGCACTGGCTGCTGGGAGTCTGCTGCTTCCTTCTTCCCCCACCAAGCAAAAAGGGCATGTTCACAGGGGAGGAACAGCTGTGCTGTGTCACACCAAGGGTTCTTGGAGCCCAGCAGCCTGTCTCCAACAGTGGCTGATAACACATGCAAAGAGCATTACTTGGAGGCAAATGCACAGCGATACATCTCCCAAATGTTCTCTCATGTCCCACAGTTTGTAATTTCGGGGACTTTCTGAGACAGAACTAGTATCTTTGTTGCATTTTTTGTTCTTTTTCCACTCTTTTTTTTTTTTTTCTTTTCTGGTTTTAAACCCTGTGAACTTGTAGTATCCACAGCATCCTGTGGCTAGGACTTCCACAGTGTCACTACCTGTTGTGTAAACAGACACATCCTACTCTGTGCTTTCCTTGCTGCTTTCATTTGATGCCCCTGGTACTTGTAATGTTGTTTTACAATTTCCCTGGATGAATTTTCACTGAGGCCTTTCCTGTCATGCTTTTGGTTGCAAATAAATACACCGCAGTATATTCTCACCCTAAGGAATGGAAGAATGTGTCTGCCCTCAGCAGGCAAAGGTGTGAGTATGTCTCTCTTATGTGCCTTCTAGGCTGCTTCACAAAAGTCTGTGAACAAGATGCAGCTATAAGAGGTTGTTTGGTTTGTTTTGGTTTTTTCTGAAGACTGTGACTAAAAATGTTTGGGGCCTCTACACCTGCTGGGGCAATTCTCTATTTCTGCACATTGGCTTGCTATGTCCTCCATTTAGGCAGGAGACTCCATGTATTCTCAGTAGGTGGTATTTTGCATTAAGACACCTTCTGCCAACAAAGCTTCTCCAGACACAGGCCCTGAGATTGCAATGGATATGATCTAGGACAGCACACAAACACATGCTTAACTTTAATCCACACATGCTTAAGTGCCTTTTGAAAAGAGCTTTGCTCCACATTTGTTGCTAGATATCTGTTAAAGGACCAACAAAATCCAACTGCTGAGTTCCTACTATACATTCCTCTCCTTGGGCAGCAAAGCCAGCATGTATGTTGCTTTTGGGTGTCTTCCACATGGCCACTGACACCTAAGGCAAGAGTTGCTGTGATGATAACCAGCTTTATTAGCTGTTCTGTATAAGCAACAGGCACCCTGTGTGGTGTCAGGTCTTGCCTGAGCTGCTCCACACTTATCCAGCTGCTGGCCTTCTCCAGCAGACTTCACAGTATCCCCCCAAAGGATGCTCCTTGTTAGTCCCAAAAGGCACTATGTGTTGCTGCAGAAAGATGGTTGTAGCTCCCTGTTGGCACGTCACTGCACTGGGACGTGCTGCAGGTGGTGTGTTTTGGCAGCACAGGACCAGAGCCATTCCTAGAATGCCAGCGATGCCTTGCTGTGGGCTGCTTGGCCCTACCTGGTGCTGTTTGCGTAATAGAAACTGTCTGTCTGTTATCACCTCGGAGATACGAAGCTGCGATTAGGAAAGCTGCAGTAATGCGCAGCCTCCACACTCGGGTGCGCTGGGCACATGGCATTTGTTGGTGTTCCTGTGCTGGGGGACACACGGCGCTTATGAAATTCCAGTGCACTGCTCCATGAGATACTCTGCCAGGGAGTGAAGCGTGCCTGCTTGTGCCTTGTGTCTGGGGCTCTGCAAAGCTGTGGTGCAGTGCAGACTGGCACATCTTGCTGCTTTGGGCTCTTACAAAGGTATATAATAAATACAATGCATGGGGTTTTGTTTTTATTGGCATCTGATGCACAGAGACATCCATGCCTGTGTCCCATCATGGCACTGACCTACCCTGCTTCCGTCACTAATGTGTTTCTTGTGACTCAGGCAAGTGAGAGGTTATTCACAACTTAATGCCTACCAGTGTTCCCGGCAGCTTAATTCCCTTGCAGAATTTTCCACTCCTTATGTGAAGCAGTTAAAATGGAAAGGCAGAGATGGCAGCACTGTCTGGGACAGGGAGCCAGCACAGCTCACTGATTTTGGAACGTGCTGAGAGGTAAGGAGCCAACCAGAGCTGATTTTTCCCATTGCTTCTTGCTGTGGATGTTTTCCATCTGCTGCTGGGGGTGAGTTGCAGATAAGTGGGACTTTGGCAAGGGATAGGGCAGGAAGTGTGTATTGCACAGAGGACTTGACTAAGCGAAGGGGTTTGGAGTTGGAAGCTAGGGCCAGCTTGGTGAGATCTTGGCTGAGTTTCTGGTTCCACGTGGACCTGAGGAGTCATTCCTGCAATCAAGTGAGTAACATTCCCAGTCAGGTATCTGGGACACTTCAACCCTGGTCATGTTGTTAAGCAGCCCATGAGTTTACCATTGATTATTTGTCATCTCAAGTGATACATTTATGTCTTGCCTACGGATGAACTCTCAGAAGTTTGTTATTTGCAAATCCCTAGTGCTTCATAATCAAAGCAAATGTAATTTTCTTGGTGCATGCTGATCACCTCATTTATGGTCTTGGGTGTTGAATATCATGTATCTCATCTCACCGCTTGTTGCTGGCCTTGGAGGATGAGCCTCACTTGGAAGGAGGTATCTTCTAGAAACAAGGTTTCCCACAAAAAGCTAGCATTGTCACCTGCTATTCTTGCCAAGGTTCCCACAGTAAAATCCTTGGCTGGGGCAGTGTCGGGAGGTGAGCATGCAGAGTGTCAGAGCACAGCCAAAGTGAATTCCAACTTCCATTCAAGCAGAAACCTTCAAAGTATTTGGGCCTTTCTAAACAGAAGTATTCAATTCTTCCTTATTAAATCAGAGCACAAGAGAATGCCTTGTGTGTTCTCCACGGGGATTCAGCCTCCTCTTGGCCTATTGTCTAAACTTGTATCGGCAACCTTTTAAAAGAACAGCTGAAATCCAGTCAGACACAATTAATAGATACTTTGCTTATACTTGACAGACATGCAAGGTAAGAATGAGGATGTTAGCATGCCAGCCATGCGAATGAGAATGTTGTCACGCTGAAGTATTCTTGGCTGGTTCTGGTGGTATCCTAAACCAAAGGACAAACCACAACACAAGCCCCCAAAAATGTTCTAATGTTTCATGAATATTTTGAACACCTCCATCTCACAGTGGCTCCCATGCTTAGCACCGCACAAGCCAAGTGGCTGATGTATACACAAAATCTTCTTCAGCAGGCAAGAGCTGTCAGGTGCTGAGTACTGACACACAGTGGTCCCTGGAGTGGCCTTACCTGGCTGCATGGAAGGTGTTGGACAGGCCTGGCTGCGTGGCACATGTCACTCATTGAGAGCAGCTTCCTATGTCCCGTGCACATTGCCAGTACCAATGGCCGGACCAAACACTTCCAAACATTTTCAAAGTTATTTCTTTAAATACATCAATTCCCACACTTTATATTGGGCTCTTTATAGATGTGAATATTATATATGTATATATATGTGCATTCCCTTAGATGTATATTATGTACTTATATATTATGCATCTATTACATGTTGATGTCATAATTTTGGATTTCAGTAAAGTCTTTTTTTACTATATCTCACAGATCCTTCTGGACAAAATGTCCAGCACACAACTGGGTAAACACATCATGCAATGGGTGAGCAACTGGTTCACAGGTTGGGCACAAAGGGTTACAGGGAATGGACATCTGACTGGGGACCTGGCACTAGTGGGGTCCTGCAGGGCTCTTAGGCTCTTAATGTTCTTCAACATCCTCAAAAACAACTTGGACACAGGATACTTGAAAGGGATACTAAGCAAGTTTGCAGACAGTACAAAACTGGGAGGGGCCGTTGACTCTCTTGAAGTCAGAGAGGCCCTGCAGAGACCTCAACAAATCAGAGGGCTGAGCAATCACCAAACAAATGTAGTTCAACAGGGCAAAGTGCCGGGTTCTGCACCTGGAATGGGGTAGCCCTGGATGTAGGGACAGACTGGGGAGTGAGATGCTGGAAAGCAGTGGCACAGAAAGGAACCTGGGGGTGCTGGTTGATGGAAAGTTGAACTTGAGCCAGCAGTGCCCTGGCAGCCAGGAGGGCCAAGCGTGTCCTGGGAGCATCAGGCACAGCACCACCAGCCAGGCAAGGGAGGGGACTGTCCTGCTCTGCTCTGCACTGGGGTAGCCTCACCTTCAACATTGTGTGCAGTTTTGGATGCCACAATATGAGAAAGAAATTAAGCGATTAGAGAGCATCCAAAGGAGGGCAACCAAGATGGTGAAGAGCCTTGAGTGGAAGCCGTATGAGGAGCGGCTGAGGTCACTGGGTCTGTTCAGCCTGGAGAAAAGTGAGGGGAGACCCCACTGCAGTTATAACTTTCTCATGAAGGGAAAGGAGGGCAGACACTGATCTCTCCCCTGTGGTGGCCAGTGACAGGACCTGAGGGAATGGCCTGAAGTTGTGTCAGGAGAGGTTTAGGTTCAATATTAGGAAACGATTCTTCACCCAGAGAGTGGTTGGCCAAGGAACAGACTCTCCAGGGAAGTGATCACAGCACCAGCCTGACAGAGTTGAAGAAGTGTTTCATCAACACTCTGAGGCACACAGTGTAATTATTAGGGCTGTCCTGGGCCGGGCCAGGAATTGGACTCTGATGATCCTTCTTAATTGGTAATTTCCAAATAAGAATATTCTGCTATACTTACTTCCTTGCATATATTTCTCCAGAAATGAAGACCTGCCAAGTCCTTATCTATTATTGTGTGCTATTAGTGTTGTACTACACTGTTGGTCAAGTTCATGGTCAAACTCATGTTGGTCAAGTTCCCATTCTGGAAATGCTGGTCACTTCTTCACTAATGCCAGCCTCCTTCCCAAAGAGAAAGCAGTTTAAACAAACCAGATGTACAAACTCTGAGAGAGAAAATACAAAAAAGAGTTGTTTCTCTAAGATAATGTGGAAGGTCCTAGAAAGAGCTGGGAAAGGGACTCAGATTTCCTGGCCTTCAGATCAGAGATTGACAAAGCTGTCTCTCCAAGTGATGCACCAAAATCTCCAGAGTTAACCTTCAACTTGGACTTCAAAAGCTGCAATAAAGGCCCTTCAAAACAAGTATTTGGCAGACAATTTCCATAATGCTTTATTTTGGGAACATTTTGATCCTCTTGTGGGCTGCCAGCAAAGCAGATGCAAGGTGGAGTTTTTGATGCATTCAGTCATGAGAGATCCAGTAGTTTGGTTCAGTGAGGATGGGCCAGGTCTCTCTGTCTGCCTGCTGGGATGACCGGGGTTAGGAGTGCTGGGTGAAGGACATACTTTTACTGAAGGTCAGCACAAAAGAAAAAAGTCTGGTTTATATTCAGGTATTTTTAAAACCCATTTTCCAACGGAAACAATGCTTCTTTGGCTGTCCATCCTCCCTTTTCCCAGTAGCTTTGTAACATGTCAGTCAGCTTCAATCACATCTGAAAGAGCAGTAGAAGTTTCAAAGCCAGTAATGTTGTGGCTGTCAGAATAGGTGAAACGATAGAAACCAGTGATTTCTGAAGGAAAGAGAGGGAGAACCCAATTGTTAGACAGTTCCCAAAATCAGCTGGCCACACCATCACCACATGTGAACATGACTTGCCCACTGGTAGGTATCTAGCTCTAGATTATGCACACTGCTATCATCTCTTGCATGCTGTGGGACAAGAATTAATGCAGCAGGTGAGGAGAAGATCTCTGGGGACAAAGGACATCCCTTTTTCACCAGGAACCCCATGCTTTGCTAGCCCTGTTGCTCAAAGGACAAGTTATTTCTTTTACTTGTGGGCAGTGCTGAGGAATAGCGAGCTTGTTGTTTTGCCATGAGCCTGAGAGTCCCAGTCTCCTGCAGGAGCCAGTTCCAGTACCCAGGGCCAGCTCCAGGGTATGCTCTGTGTCTCACACATGTTCCTCTCTCCATTGTTTGATGGTGGTCTCAGCCTGTCAGAACACCATTGCCAGCAGTGGCCAAAGTGGACATGAGCATGAGAGAAAGACAGCTGGGAAGACAGCAAAAGTCTGCCAGGAGAGTAAATGAATGATGGCCTCAACCACACAAATAATAACTGGCTATTTGAAATACCAGCTGAAAGGAAAACAGGTTGGGCAAGCTTCTGGGAGCACTTGGGCCAACTATACATTGCTTAGGGCATACTGAGCACACCACACACCATTGTTAAGTAAGCAGTGGCCACTGGTGTGGTAGGAGAAGCCCTCAGTGCCAGGATGTTCACTCAAAGGCATCCGGGACATCCAGCCCATCTCACCACAGGAGCTGTCAGGCACCACTAAGTGAGGACACCCAGGGACTTTCTAGGCTAGAGTTACGTGACTGTGTGTCTGAGCCAGGGGGACTTGTCAGACTGGCCTGGCTACCATGAGAGTCTGGGAGTCTGGCTATTAATTTTAGGCACTGAGATCAGATCCATGGTTGGAAGCAGAAGCTCTCTATGATGAAGTGACTGCACCCTGGGGCTGACTTGTGCATGGCCTTTGCGCTCTTCATGTTATCTGATAGCTCAGATAAAAGCCCAATTCCCCTTTAAACTTTTAAGCACTTTATAAATTATCAGAGGGCTTTAATCTCTCTTTTCATGAGATAAGGGGGCCTTCTAAGCCCCAAACTCTAATTGAATGGCTTTGGTTGTTTTGTTTTAAGCCCCTCTTTGGAGGAAAGCTGGCCCGTCATCCTGAGAAATGCCTTCCAATGTGGTCTCAGCTGGAGCAGGGTTCAGATGGGCTACTGGGGATAGGCCCAAGAAAATACTCTGGCTGGCTTGTGCTCACAGAGGAGTGCATAGAAAAGGGACACAGCAAAGAGTGGATATGGATTTATCTACCTCTACACTCCTCTACTTTATCAGGGGCATGGAAACTGCACAAGCCTGCTGCAGAATCAGCTACTGCTGGCCCTACTGTCCAATGTGCCCAGAGATGTTTGCGTGTCTGATTAAATTGATCCATACCTAGCAATTTATCTAACTGCTTTTGAACATGGTGATTCTGCCTTGAGTATTCACTGTACTCCAAAGGGACATAAACATCAGACAGGAGAGACTGACCTCAGGAAACCAGCTCAGAGGTTGTCAGTGAGAATATCTGCACCATAGCCCAACCCCATCCCATCTCTTCCCACATAGTCTCACCTCTTTCATCCTCAGAAATCACTCCATGCCTTCTACAGTCATCCAGATTTACAGCATCTGCTGCAACCAAGTGTGGTCAGTGTGATGGAAGCTCCCAGCACTCAGGGAAGGCTGAGGACGAGCGTGTGCAGGGATAACCATTTGTAACCCCTGCAGAGAAGCTTGCACAGTGCAAGTCTTGTGTTGCAGGGAGCTCTCAATCCTGTGCCCTTTCTGATGGGGGGACACAGACACAGAACAGCAGCCAACAAAAGACAAAGGGATGAAGTGCTGGGTGGTGCTAGCAATAAGTCAGGCTAGCAAGAAGCAGTCCATGCTGGGGATTTTACATGGCACAGCAAGGCACTGTCACCCTGAATTCAAACTCTGTTTGAACAACAGAGGATAAAATCATTAAGATGTCCCAAAGCCATCCCAGTGGCATGCAGAATGTGACACATGTCCTCCAGCACGCTCTGTGTCCTCAGGGAAACTAGTGAAGGACCAAACCACCCCTGCACCATGAAAGAACTTGCATTGCTATCAATGTGGCTAGACATGGATAAATACTTAGCAGAACAAGGAAAAAGTGTACACAAAAGTCTTGGCTAAAATTAAAGGGTGCAACATTTCTATAAGGCAACAATGTATGTTGTTATTATTATCTGCATGTGGCATCTGCTACTCCAGCTCACTGTCACGGTCAGAGCAGGAAAAAAGGAGTCAGAACACTTGGGCTCCTCTCATAACTCTGCATATGGTTTATTTGTTGTCCATGAGTAATTCACCTCATATTCACTGTCTGTTTTCTACCCTGCAAAAGGAAAAAGTAATAGTTATTACTGAGTCTCTCTGGTCTGTTGGGAGTTGAAACTGATACAAAATGCCCAGGGGTCCTGATATGAAAGGTACTGTGTATGTCAATGCTGTGGTTTACTCTGCTTTCTGTTTCTTGGACTGCTGATGTGAAAGCTGAATCTGGAAATCCAGACCTCCAAATACCCTGAAAGATGTAGCTCAGTATCCCTTGTTGGAAAGGGCCATGGCTTTCCTTTACTCAGTTGTCCTCTCTGGAACTCTTCTTGGAGCAGACATCTGTGAGCTGCGCTCCCCACTCTGCAACATCTGTCCAAAAGCATAATGCCTGAGAAAGGAGGCTTCAAAATATTCCCCCAGTTCCTCCCCTGGATGCAGGGTAAAAGACTCAGAGGCCCAAGTCTCAGAGTCAGGATCAATACTGCTTAGGACTAGCTCAGAAACTACAGAGATGAAAGAGTAAGAGCTTACATAGCAATAGAGGTTAAAAATATTGTCAAACTTCTCCAGTGAGGAAGTGGTGGAATTAAGGTTTTCTTTGCATCTAGGATTTAACTCCCTGGACATAGGGGATCAAATACCATCATGTTACATTTTTTTCTACATGTTTTTCTGATTTACATTGGTCTTAGGACTGCTGAATGTGAATTTGTCATCTCTAGGGAAGGAAACCAGAGGTGTTTGTGACACACCATTTTGGTCATGGCAGAAATCAAAAGGTGTGTGACGTGGATGAAGTTAGGGTAGACCTGACAAGTATTTTCAGTTAATGTCTGGAAACTGGGACTGGAAAATTCAGCAAGATTTTACAAAGCAAATGTTTATGTACTTCATAGAAAGTAACATTTCCATCAACATGCCACACCCCACATACATTGACAGATAGACATGCAGATGTTCTGGTGTAGGACCAGTTTGGTTTGATGCTTGAGAGCTCTGTGTGGACATACAGCACACTCACTTGGGGCAGAAACTTTGCAGCAACAGAGCTGCCAACTCTGCCAAATCTGTTCTACGTGAGTATCGAGCTCATAACTGGATCAAAATTAAGGGATTTTTTTCTTGGGGAGAGCAGAGACATATTCTTGGCATCTAGGCACTTCTCTTGCCTAATTTCAAGCTCTTGCTTTAAACTGTAAATTCTCAGTTAACTTATTTTAAGTGTTGATTTTTTTAGCATGGACAAAAGAACCTCTTTTCCTTCTGGTACTCTGAAAATGGTAAAAATATTTAAATGTGCATGGGTCTATTTGTTGGGTTGTTTTCCTTTTTTTCTCCTCTTTTTCTTGTAACAGGCTAAGGCAGATGCCTGGCCTGGAAAATGTCAGCCCAAGTGGCAAAAGTGGAAAGTTAAAAGCAATTGAAACCAGAACTGAGAGAAACAAGTAAAATAGGTGCTCATTCTTACATTCTCTAGGACAGAGCAGACCAGCTCAGAGCAAGACACAGTTATCACTGCTGGGTCCTGGGGAAAATGTTTGGCTGCTCCCCTTGGATCTGTTTCTCTCTCTGCTAAAACGTTGCCTGCATATCTCAATATTCACGGCTCCTTGCACAGCCAGTAACTTCAGGACTGCTGTTCCCTGGCAGGCCCTTGTGTGGATCCAGGGCTTTTTTACCATCTCGATAGAGTCTTTTTTCTTTCCACTTCTTTACTGGGGTAAGCTTGGTCCCCAGGTGGGAAGCAGGGTGTTTCCCCTGGTGCTGCATAAAGCTAGCAGGCAGCTCTGGGTGATGGGCTGGTTTCTTTTTGCCAATCTCATCTCATTGGGAAGGGCCAGAGCTGAGGCCTCAGGGAAGCTGTGATTAATTCTGTCCACAGCTTTTTTTAATGAGACCATTCTCATTGTCTGTGAGTGCTGGCTAGGAGAGCACATCTGCATTGGAGAGGGTGTATGCGTGTGCCTCTGCACTCTGGGGCTGGTGAGAGGGCTGGGTGTTACAATCTGGGGTACAGACCAGTGGTGCACTCTGGTCTCACCAGCTCTGAGCACTGAATAGCAGCAGTGTTTATGCACGAGATGAAATGCTGCCACCCACCTCGCTGCTGCCAGGAGGTGGGGAGTGGGTGGTGGGGCTGGGGCCTCCCCAGGGATGCAGTCTGGCAGCCATGGAGAGTGCAGGAGACAGGCCATTGCCTCTGTATTTCTGGGCAAGCAGCTCCCGTGGAACAAGTCATTAAGTAACAGCTATGACTGCTGCTGACTGGTGTCAAAAAGGCTGACGTTCCTGAGGACAGAGTGATGAAGCAAGTCAGCAGAGCAGCAGGAAGCAGCTGGCAGGCAGGTGAGCATCTCTGTGCATTGTGATAAATGCATTCCAGTTGCTTTTCCACATAAGGCACTCCAGCCCCAGGATGCCAGATGTGTATAAATCTGTGAGACATCAGGCGCTGAAATGCCAGTGGTATGTTTGAGGATGATAGCCCCTCTCTGCATCAGCAGTGTGCCACATACTTCCTGGCATAGCACCAGGCTTTCACCTGCATGGTGCTCTGTCACCAGCACATCCATGTGCAGCCCTGACTTGGGCAATGTTAGATCTGACAAGACAGAAGGGATACAAAGAGGGCCTCTGCTGTTTTCTGTCCAGTCGCATCTTGCATTCCCAACTCTCTTGTTTCCCCCTTGCTCTCAGTTCATGTGATACCCTGAGCTAGCAGTAATACCTGTGTGGCAGTGTCTAGGATGAAACAGATATATCTGTGCTTCCTTCTGACATCTGCAGCAAAACCAGTATAAGGTGAAAAGGATTTTGAATGACAGAGCCTGCTCTCATGGATCAATTCCAGCCCTAGGAAGCACTTCCCTTTGGAGAGGTGTTTATAGTATTGCAAGATCCAGGGGGTTATTACTAAGTGGGGCAAATGAAGAATCAGAGTCTCAACTCAGCATGCATGTGGGTGTCCATGCAGTGGATGTGTGTACTCCTAGGCTGTCTTTTCTCTCTGTACACCTCCTTTCATACCCAGTGCTATTTTCCCAGCTCTGCACCTCTCTTTGCTGTCAAGTCTTTCCCTTTGGACATGAATGCCTTCCCCTTCCACCCTCTCATCTCCACCATGCCATCTGTACTCTCCAGCAACAAGAAGAAAACTTGTGTCTGTCCTTCCTGATCCTCCTGGTCCCCTTTTGGCACATAGACTCATTGCCCCCCTCACTGCATGCAAAACCCATGTTTCCCACTGAACACCCCCGGCTTTCCTCTCCTAGCCCTGTGCCACTTCCCAGGCATGCACACAGCCTTCCCTCCTCAGAGGCAATCAGAAAGTGGGCCAGAAGTCATGGATGTGTTTCAAAACCACTTGGTAACTCCTGGGTCCTTTGAAGTGTAGCAGGAGCTCCCAAAGAGAGACATGTCTTTCTATTCTCATTAGGATTATATGCTTTCAGGCCAAACTTAGCACACAGTTAGCAGGCTGTCCAGAATACTTGTCAGAGTCAGGAGTTTGGAGTTTGGAAGAAGCACAGTAAGACTTTAAAAAAAAAAAAAAAAAGCTGCCTAGACAGAATAGCCCAGAGGCTCTGCTTCTGACAGCTAATGTTACTGGATATTTTGGCTCTGTCAGGCTTTGCCATCTTGCTTACCACACGCTCCTGTCCTCATCATGGGAGCCAAATTGGATGGAGCCACTACTACAGCTCCATTCCTTCTGGGGTCTTCACAGTTAGCTCTGGCAGTGGTTTTTAGTTGAGCACTCATGTGTAAGTAGAGTCAGGGGATTTTTCTGATCCTTTTTCCTTCTGACACCTTATGCCCTCCATCATACAGATGTGGCCCTCCCTCTGTTTTTTGGCTGTGGGATCCTTGACGCTGTATGTGCTATTCTAGGTTGCAAAGTGCATTAGTACGTGACTCTCCTTGTTCTTGGCTTCCACTGACCACTGAGGAAAACTGCAGCCCCTCGATTTCCAGCCTGAGGGGCTTAGTTGGATATTGTTATAAGGGTCAAAATAATAAAATGAGACAAGGAGAACTAGAGAAGATCCCTGCTCCCTGGGGTAATCTTGGAAGAGGTCAGGCCAGGTTTGGCTGTCAACCATAAGCTCTTTTAGTCAGGGTGAGACAGCACACACTGTTCTACGTGCTCATCTGCATTGATCAGCTCCATGATTTCATGTTAGGAGGCAGTTGGACACCTTGGGAAGAGCCCGACCTTCCTCATTCAACCTGGCTTGCAGCATGGAAAAGTCTCCAGCAACTGTTCCGCTGCCGGCGTATGGGAGGAGGTGCAGGCGTGTGTATTTTGGAGAGGGAGAAGCACGGTGCCCCGGGGGCCAAGGAGCGTGCCCATGGCACAGACACCCTCCTCCTCCATGAGCAGCAGCCGGAGCGGGCACGTTGTGCACGCAACCACCAAAGCTGCCGCTGGGCGCAGGGCGGGATCACACCCAAAACTTCTTTGTTTTTGCAACACAAAGGTGGAGACAGAGCGTCAGGGAAGGGGAAGTCCTACTTGTTCTTCCCTCCCGGTGAGGCGTCCTGCATCCACACCGCTGCGTGTCTGGGGCTGCCGGCAGCGGAGCACTGCTGGGCAGATTTTCAGCACCACTTCTGCTGCCCCCTCGGGAGATGGGATTCATTATTGTCCTCAATGAGAGTCGAGCACTATTAAAAATGCAGCTATTTCAGGCTAAGCTGGCCTTTATTTTATCAGTCTCACAATGATACATGTAGAGGTAGGGGGTGTTTATTTGAAAGCAGCATTTCTAGGAAGGATAGCCCCTAGGAAGGATACCCCCTGAAGGATACACCAGTACGGAAATGGTATTGCTAACTCATCCCAACCTGTCCAAGTGGCAAGGACAGTGGATATTTAGGCCTGGGGATGTGTGCTCGGTCCTGGCAGCCCACGAGGTTGCCCTGATGTCTTACCAGGTGCCAGCACCCAGAGACCAGTGCACAGAGTGCTTAGGAGTGCTGCAATGCAAGAGGGAGGCTTTTCTGAGTGCACTCAACACACCTGAGTTTCCCACCTAGCTGAAGTGAGGTGTAAGGGCAGACAGGGGCACAAAAGGGGCAGATGGTGCAAACAGCGGGGCGTCTGTGAGTAGGGGGCAACAGAGCCTGGAGGTTTGGGAGGATGTGGGCAGGGGGCACTCTGAGCAGCTTTGCTCTTGCTGCTGGAGGGGCTGGCAGTGGTTCTGCTCCCAGCCTGTGGAAACGGGCAAACCCCTCCTGGCGTGTGGACTTCGTGCTAAGGAGAGGCATGGATGAGCACTTGCACTCAGCAGAGATGTGTGCATGAGAAGTGCCAGGCAAATGCGAACTTGTCCTCCTCTGCCAGGCAGGTACAGTGTATATCATCATGATCCTTTGCAAACAGGGGTGCAGCAGGATCGTGGGCAGAGCGCTCAGATCTAAGGGTTGATGCCAAACTCAGCAGATAAGCATCTGAATGAGGAATCATCCAGATGAGGAGCCCTGCAATAGCAGAGCAGAAGAGTAGGAAGGAGACAGCATGCTCTATGGATGTCTGTGTCCTGAAGAGTTTGCTTCCCTGTCAAGTCTGGGAGCAAAACCTTGGTGTGTTTGACACAGAAACCTCCACAAGTTTTTGACAGCCCTACTTGAATATGAGGAAAACATTTTCTGCTTTCTCTGCAAAGGTCATGGAGTGATGCCTCTGGCTGTCAACCCTGTGCTGTCTCTGGCTGGGACCAGGCAGGAAAGTGTGAGTGGCTGAGAGCAGCTGGGCTGGGGAAACAGAGGAGCCCAGGTTTGCTCCTGGGTCTCGGCACAGTGCAGAAGACAAGTCTTCTCCCCTTCCCACCCCCGCCTCCTTTCTCTGATGAGCAGAGCACTGGGAATGAGCTTAAAGCCTGTGTCAGCCCTGCCTTGATCTCCATGTGCAGGCCACATCTCTTGTGACTTTGTCAACACAGCCGGCCAGACGCTGTCTCTGTCGACAGGGCTGCCTCCCGGGCAGCTGAGCAGAACAGAGTGGAGGTGAGAAATTCCCTCCAGGAGAGATAAGCATAACTCTCCTTCGTGTCCCTTTCTCTGCTTGTCCCCTCCGGCAGCTGCTGATGCACAACAGGGAAGACCTCTGGGGACAAGTATGGGGATGCTGAGGTGGGCGGGTGGGCAGGCAGGCAGGCAGGCAGGAAGGAAGGAAGTTAAAGAGCACCTGAACCTGTTTCTCTCACTGTGATGGAGGTTGCTTTTGACCCGAGGCAGTAACCTGGGGCTAATGAGGGAGTTTAGCTCCTAACTAGTCAGAGAGCTTTGACCCTAAGCACAAAGGCATGAAAGCACTTCAGCACCTTGCTTTAGGCATTCACCATGTGAACTCACTGTGCCCTGGTCCTACAGTGCCTGGTTTCTTTCTACTGCAAAGCTTCTCATGTGGTCAGATTCGGACAGGGAATGAGATGGGGTCTCTGGAAACACCTTTCCACAGTAGATAGATGCTGGTGTGATGGTGAGGCTGCATTTGAGACCATTCATTGAGTCTTGCTCCTTTCCTGGAACAACAACTGCATATAGTCCACTGCTCCTGTAAGAGATCCAAGTCCTCTTTGTGCCAACACGATGGAGGGGCCAGTCAGGGAGTGTGGGTTTGAGCTCCAGCACTTTCAACATTTGCAGTACTGGTTTCAATGCTTGGACATGCTGGTCAAGAGGGCATGCAAGGACTTTTGACAGTATGGCTTTTTAACAGCCTGAGGGAAGGAAAACACTGGCTGCTCAGAGCAGAATTTCAAAGGGCAGCTCTCTGGGGGTCTAAATCTGTGCTGCTCCACTTTGACACCTGGCCTGGCCTTCGGTGAGCCAGTGTGACCCAGCAGCATCCCATGAGCCCCATCAATGAGATGAGTGTGAGGTCTCCCCAGCTGGGACAGGCAGGGCCCGGGAGCCCAGCGTGGGGAGATCATTCCTCGTTACCCCTGCGGATGTCACCTGCGTCACAAAGGACGTCAGCTCCAGAACTGCTGACAGGAGCAGGGATATTTCTGCATGGAGGAGTGTGCGGGGGGAGATCTGGAAGAATATTCAGACTCAGCAACCCTCCTACCCCCAGCTCTCCACCTGGAATCCTGGGCCTGTCCACAGAGATCAGGGGGCTGGTTTTACAGAACTCATTATGTGGAGATGGTAGAAACACAGTGGAAAAAGACAGGGAAGGGATGGTGTGGGACTGTAGCCTTCCAGAATGGTGGGAGGGTGGGTAAGCTGCTTGGAGACAAGTCCACACAGAGGCAAAGCCCTTCTGTGTAGCTGGGACTGCTGGTTTGACCCTCGAGGATCTCACTCATCTCTGAGGCTTATTTGTAGCTTCTGAAATGGTTGCACCTTTCCTAGAAGAGTGCAGGAGGAGGACAGTATTTGTCACACTCAGTGTGAAGTGACAAGAGTAAAACCATACTTAAGCATGGCCTCAATCCCATTTTTACTGCCTCCAAGGCCACAGTTTATGTGGACTAGCCATGCAGTTAAAGACTTCTCTCCTACCAGCTAATTGATCTTCACTGGACCCTTGGGCAATCTCTCCTAGGTGTTATATTAAATATGCAAACACAAGTGATCCCTATTGCACGCCACCTGAGGTCACTGAAATCACAGCAAGGCTGTCCTTGTGTGCTGTGTCCCCTCGGGTAAATTGGCCACATTGAGATTGCCCACAATGAAAAGCGCCATCTTTTTAACTCCATCAAAGGGGAATGAGCCTGATGTTCAAGGCTTTGGTTTAGGTGTAGCTGCCTCTATTTTGCAGGCAACCACGAAGGCTTCTGAGTGCTTTCTAATGAGGTCAGTTCCTTCAGGGGTGAAAGGAGACTGGGTGCCTTCCAAGCTGAGATGCTAATGGGAGTAAGCATATGGCGTATGCGTGTAAATTATAACCCAGCTACGTGCTAACATGCCGGCACCTTCCTGGCCCTGTTTTCTGGAGTCTCCCTGCCGCCCCAGGGGTGAAGAGCTCCATTCATCCTGTAGGCCATCCAGCTCTCCAACTGAGAAACTCTGAATTTTTAAGTGATTGATTTAAAGCTATTGAAAGGAAGCAGGATTAGCAGGGTGAGAGACCTTTCAACCACTTATCTGTGCCTGCCCTGGATGCTGTGAATCACTGGTGCTCCCCAGGCACTTCCCTCTGTGCCCCACACAGGGAGCCCTGTCCTACTCTGCAGGGACTATCACTGGTCTTACCTCCCCTCACCAGCCCTGGCTTCTGCTTCCCAGCCACCAACTATGGCAGGACAGGAGTGAGCCACAATACACACAGTTCTCCTCTCCACTCCACGCTGGTGCTGGAGAATACCCTCCCTCAGACTGGATTTCCCCTCTCCCCTGCCTGAGAGCCCTACAGCTGGAGACTGTCATTTCTGCCCTGGAGGTCATTGTGCTGGGGGAGTAGGGGGTGCAGGAGCCCAGCGCACAGAGGGCACGTTTCCCTCCCAAAGCCTCCCTCCTCTGGTCCCTTGGCCCCACCCTCAAATTGCTCCAGACCCTGCTGGTTGCTGGCAGTCCTGCTGAGGAACCTCTGTCTTCCTTGACCCTTCCTTGACTGAACTCTGCCCCTGCACCTCTTTGTCCTGCACCCCATGTTGATCCCAATTCTTTGGCCTCTTGCAAAGCCCAGCAAGGTGTCAGCTCTGCCACATGGTGGCACGTTTTTTGGAGCCTGAGCCAAGAATCAGGCCTGCAGCAAGGAAGACACTCAGCTGCTCCTCCTCTCCCATCCCAGCATTGCTGGAGGGTGCAGATGTTCATTTGGGATATGATGGCACTGCTTGGGTGCTGAGGGAAAGGGTTTTGCAGCCAGAATGGCCCCCAGCAAGACAGGTCCTCTGGGACTCGGTATGACTCCCATGGCCAAGGCTGGGAAGGGGTGCCTTGGGACTGGGGCACAGTGTCAGCCTCTGCCTGTTTTGCTCCCCAAGTGTAAAGCTCCCAGCTTGTTTATTTTTCATTCAGCCTCTTCATTAAGGCTGTTTCTCATGTGACAAAGGGAAGAGGCGATGAGGGTGCAAGGAGGGGGTAGTGACAGCCTACCCACGTTAAGGCAGCAGCTCTGCTGGGGCACAGGCTGAGCTGGACACTCAGGCTGCAGCCCCCAGGAATGTCAGGAGCTGGGGCTGGGAGCAGGGAGGAAGAGGAGACCCCTGTGGCAGGCCTGCTGCCCCAGACCCCAGAGGAGCGGGCTGGGCACCGCCAGCCATCCCATGGGTGGGACTGCAGGGTCTGGAGACTCCCAGTGGAGCAGGGTCCGCCCCAGTGGGGCCCTTATCTCTGCTCACATGCCTTCTTTAGCACCCACTGTGCTGCATGGAGCTGATAAGGGTCTGGGGGAGAGCGGGGACCAGGAGAGGCCTGATTTATGGCCCCCCAGCCCCCCCAGTGGCTCCAGTCACTGTGGCTCCTGCCAGCTCAGCCAGCCCCATGTCTGTGGGGACAGGGATTTCCTGGGAGAGGGTGTTTGCATTGCAGGGGGTGCCTGCACCCTTGACAAGGGTCACATTGCTTTTTAATTTCTTGCGGGAAGAGCATCTGGAAAGTGTAGGCAATTACTGGATGGAAGACTCCCTCACAAGACCGTGGTATTTACGAGTTCCCCCAGCCTGTGGGGGTGCTGACCGCAATTAGAGGAGATGAGGGAGTGAAAGTTGCCTGTGGTGAACTCCAGGACAGTGGAGCTGGAGAGCAGCTCACTGGCCACTGCCGTCGGGGCAGTAACTCCTCGGGTGATCGGGGAATGGTGGCAGACCTGAGGGCTGAGGAGAAAAGGCAGTAGCAGAGTTTGCTCCCTCTCAGAGCTGGGAGGAGATGAGGAAGATGGAGCAGGATGAGAACAGCATGTGGGGCTGGTTGGACAGAGATGGACTGGGGGTGATGTGGAGAAATGTAGTGTTTAGACCATGATGAAGACATAGGGTGCATGAGGAGGATTGTGTACATGTATCCTGACTCCTTTAATGTGCCCAAGGCCCCAGTGTGTAATCTGATATAACAGATGTGAGGCCTGAAGATTTGTGCCTATGTGTAACCCTCTTGGGCCCCACAGAGTGGCTTCAAATCATGCTTCAGTGTCATATATATCCTTTAAATGCCCTGTGCTGATGAGGCAGCATTAAGGGGTCATCAGCCTTGTCCATTCCCGACAATTTTTTGCCTGCATAACCCCATTAATTAAGGGAAGGAAAAGTCATCCCGTCCCTCCCATCAATACAGTAATGCTGGGAAGAGTCATAAGATAATGTGCTGTTCTGCTGGCAGAAAATTCATCCAAAATAAGCCACCCTGACATGTGCAGACTTTTTGCCAGTTGAAGCTGAGTCTCTGTTGGGAGTGCTTTCCTTTCTGGTAATGAGAACAAGGTGCCCTGTGTAGTGGCAGGTGAAGAAGCTTGTGGTCAGCAAGCTGTGAGTCAAGTGGTAGAAGAGGACCAGCTGGAGGCCCACTTCATTTGTCCCCTTGTCCCCACAGGTCCCATCTCCTCAGTGATCTTTTTCCTGAAGTGGCTCCCAGGCTTGGAGTGGTTCTTGCTAGCCTTGTCCCATGCCTCGTGCCCTGCATCAGCTGCCAGGGCGGTTGCAGTGCTTGAAGACACGCACCCATCCATGGAGCCGCGGGCTTGTCCTCGCCGGCTCTCACTGCCAGCGTGAGAGCAGCTACATGCGTACAGTAATTGAAGAGATCAAGGCTGAGTGCGCCCAACAGACCGACAAAGCCAATTACCCCTCAGGAATTTCTGCTCCTCAGGCTCGGATGGTGATTACAAAACATTTGCCATTAAAAATTAGCCAAGAGAGAAACTTGTTGCTAGAGTCTGGCAGGAATTTCCCATGCCCATCTGATACACAGAGTGACCACAAAATGTGCAGCAGCCAAACCAGGGATGTCACCTTTTCACAGGCCTGACATTCCCCTCTGCTTTAGGAGGTGGGCAGCATGACACACACGTGCATGGATATCCACAGGAACAGTGCATGTGTACACATTTGCTGGCACACAGAATAAATAAACTGTAAAGCTGCAGTAATAGGAGGTTGTGAAACCAACAGTGATTGCACTGAGAACTTCCATTTCTGGCTGTGTGCTCTGGGCCCAGCTGCAGGGTCTCAGGGTGGAGGTGGAGGAGGGATGAGTGGCTGGAATACAGGCAGGGGGAAGGGGTCGAAGGGGTCCTGCTGCTGAGATCTTGTGTCCTGGACGCTGGCAGGAAAACCATGTCCTGCCCTCATTTTGTGCAGTTGGCAATGAGATCACTGGGTGTATGAGGTGAAGGGAAAGAGTGGGAAGACTACAACTGGACCAGTACTACAAGCCTGACTACCCTATTCCTCTTCTGGATTCATCCTGCCTCCCTGGCCTCTCTGCTTAGCGTGGGTGTTCACTGCAGAGTTAATGAGATTGTAACTCCAGTGTTGCTGGTAACTTGTGTCTTATCCACACCCACATCCCTATAAACTGAAGATGCTTTTTGAGCTGGCTGGCCAGCCAAGGAGATAGGCTGGAGTGCAACCCCAGGGCTGCTGACATAACTGCTCTGCAATGCGGGTGCAGCTACCCCCTCTCCCGCACTGCCAAGTCCTCCAGGAGCTCTCTTCCCTCCTCTGGGTCAGACAGACATCTCCCCTCCCAGTCCTCTGGGAAAGGGTTTGTAGAGCCATGCCATTTCCTGCACAGCACGTGGGGCTGTGGGATAAGCCCCCAAAAGCACGGAGAGGAGCCAGTAAGGCACAGCTGCTCTTCTGAGAAGTCAGCTAATGCAGAGGGAGGCTGGACAGTAAATTACATGAGTTAACTCCATCATGTGGATGAACACTTGCTGGCATAAACCCTGTGCATCCTAAAGGTTGGATCTTGCAGTAGAAGAACTGGGGAAAATCTCACAATATGCTGCCAGTCCTACTATCTTTCATTTCTTCTTCCCTCTAGGGTTTGGTAGTGGCACTAGGAAATTTTCTATAACAGTCTATTATTTGTTTGTGGGAATTCTCTCCTATGCAAAGAAAATAACACCAGGCTGGAGTCCATTGATATCTCACTTAGGCCCAAAGTACTCTACATTTATTCAAAGGGAGCTAAAATCTCAGATTAGGCTGGTGTTAGTCCTTTGCACTGAATATGACTGTCACTCTAGTATATTCCTCCTCCTTTTATTCTCTTTATACTACCTTAGCAATGGCTCTGTGAAAGCTTCCTGGGAATTCTCTACTCCTTGTAACTGCACCACAGGTCACTCTTACCACTCTGGCACGCTGCTGTTGCTGTCTCCTGATCTGTGAAGAAGGAAGGAGGAGGGCTGTGATCAGGTCACTTTGCCTTTGATTCTCCTGTCTGGGGGAATTAGTAAGAATGATGAAGCTTTTTGGAAGTTTCACACCCCTTCTCTTCCAGATCTTTTAAGCCTCACTAAAAGTCACTTCCCAAAACTGAATTTGCTGGTAAAACTCTGGCCCTGGTCCTGTGAATAGCAGTTTATGAATGCACAGCTGAGTTAACCCAACCACATCTGGAGGGGGAGGAGGGGACAGCACCTGTGAGAAACACACAGTAGAATCAGGACTTGTGTTTGTAATCCTACAGCACCTTGACAGAAGTATCTACAATCAGAAATCCCTTCTTGTTGTTGTATTTTTTCCTCTTATAGCCACTAAAGATGCATGATGAATGATACAGCACCTTTACAAGATGGGAACTCACACTCCAGCTCAAGAAGAAATAATGCAGAAATAGGTTCTGCTTCTTGTTTTTCTTGTGCTCCATGTCTATGACTTGCAGCCCTTCTGTCTCCTAATTCCCATCAGGAGTTTGCAGTGATTTGTTATGCTTTTTGTTTCTGCCTGCCAGTGAAGAGCCCACACACACCACTTCCTTTGGGTTCCAGCGAGTCCTCTGTAAATTCACTGCCTAAATTAGCTGAAGTCCTCCGGCACCTCATAGTGTAACTTTTAATGCCTGCATTTGCAGTCTCCCCAGCATGCTGCTGTTACAAATATGCCACAGAGCAGTCTGGAAGCAGGAGGTGCTTGTCGGATTTAACAGAACAATTCTTTCATCCTACTTCTCTTAAACCATCTTTTGTCCTTGATATCTGAGCACTTTGAGAGACCTTGTCCTGGGACCGCCTTATTTAATGGAATCTTGATTCTGGTTTGATTTAGAGAAAGTCTGTGCAGCTCTGGCACACAAGAGCAGCATCAGATCTTGGCCTATTCCTGTCTCTTTTCCCACCCGTTACACCCTGGGCTGTGGAGGCTGTGGTCCCATGTCCTGCTGTGCTAGAAAGGCTCTATCCTTTGAGCACTACCTCATGAAGCCATCTGCTGCTGACCACTACTCCCTTTGCTTGATGCAGAGGAAGAATGTAGGGTTGAAGTCCTCCTCACTCAGCCTCACAAACTCAGTCCAGTGTGTGCTGTACCAGCCCACCTGCTCCAAGCCTCGCACAGGTCAGGCTTCAGGAGCTGCCCTGTGGGTGTGCCTGCACTCTACACTGGAAGAAGCACAGATAGTTCCTTGTAATAGCCTTTGTTTCAAGGCTCTGGGGAGATCTTAAGAGCCTGTCCCTTCCCTTTGTCAGCTGCAGCTTGCTTTGCACGTCACTGGAACACACACAGTGCGTGGGAGAGGTGATGACAGTGGAAGGAGAAAGTACTCACAATGTAAACAGTAAACACACTTTCACCTTGCACAGATATCAGAAGAGAGCCCAACAAATGACCCTGCAAGGAAAAGGATCTCCTCCCAGCCTGGTGTGTCTGCTAGGGGAATGTTGCAGGCACAGCCTGCACCAGACACTGTGTTTTCTGCAGGGCAATCTGATGCTGAGAGGAGCACTGTCTCTGTAACTGCACTTGTTTACTGGAGTGTGATGTGGTTTTTGGAATTGCAGACAGAAATGTCCAAAAGCTTTTATACTTGGCACACATCTCAGAGAGCTGTGGCTTGTAAAACTAAGACTGGCCTATTTTTTCTTCCAAATATTCAAGAAAAATACTTAGAAATTACATTTTGCAGAAAAAATTGATTTCTGACTTTTCTGATTAATTTAGAGAAAAAACAGAGGTCTTGGAATTTCCCACAAAGCAGAATTTCTGTTTTTCTGCCAGCTTGACTCAGCAAGAATATTTCCCACAGGAATTTGACCATGAGCATTCTTACTAGCTAGACAGTTTGTTTGAATCTCTGAAGATGGTGAAAGCAAGAAAAAAAAGTATGTCATAAAGCCTCATGTAGTTTCTGCCTCATTCCTTCATGTGAGCAGAGAAGATCATCTCACCTCTCTCTCCATTCTCCTCTCTGGGTTTCCTGGGAACACCCTGTGTAAATGGGTACCAAATGGGTACCAAAGGTCTGTGGAAAGGGCCAAAGCTGATGGAGATGTGCTCTGTGAATTGTTCTTTGTAGACAGCTTCCCCCTTCATTTCTCTTTATGAATGAGCTCAGTTTTTACAACACAGCCTCTTGGTTGCAATTACATGGAAATTTCAGCCTTTGTAATTAGGACTGGATAACTGACCTTCAGAAATGTTTCTTCAGGTGTTGTTTTTGCTTGTGGGTTCACCAGTGGGGAAGGATGGGATGGAAACAGTGGAGGCTTGAGGCAGAGTGGGGACAGGAGGAAGTGTTCCAGAAATGGCAGCATCACTGGCTTTAGAAGCCTCATCCCAAGCCCTGTACTGAGACCCAGAAGAGCAACTGGAAATAGTCTGGCCTAGCCTTACCCAGATAGGGTGTAAGAAAAAAAAAACACCTAATAAATACATTCCCTTCCCTTTATCCAAACAAAAAAAGAAAAAAAAAAAAAAGCCAAAAGAAGAAATCTTGAAATCTTGGAGATCTTCCTGGTACTGCTAGCAGAGATTTGCTGAATGCAAGTTTAGCTCTTGAACTGCTGAAGTCTGTAGCCTGGAGGCAGCCGTGAGGTTAGATGAGATGTTCTGGCTGGCCCTTTATGGCCTTAAGGGGCTGTGAACTTCAGCTAAAACAATGTTACCCTGAATCAAGTTCAAAGTCTATGAATTGAGAATTCAAGCCTGAGCCTAGTTCAGGGGAAAGGAACAAATTCCTGGTATTTGATGACAGTGCAAGAAGTTACTAGAAAGTTTCCCTGTGTATGCATAGCAAAAGCCAAATAACTGACTGTGTTCATGTCCAAAACATTTATTTTTTTAATGGAGTGATAACAGAACCTGAAGTGCGATAAATAGCTTCTAAATCTGCCTTCATCTCAGTTCTAGTGCAGGAGGGCTGGTAATTTTAAAAGCTTGTTGGACACCTGAGCTTTGATTGGAGCTATCAGGGTAGCTGCTGCCTTTCCCATGGTTTCATAAGGGATGTGTCCCCTAAGTTTGTGTCTGAGCCTAAGCCTGCACGTAGAACCACTGGTCCACTTGGCTTTACTCGCCATGGTGTGGTTTCATTGATGGTGTGACCACGTGTGTGGTGACTTGCAGGTGCTCTGCACTTCAGCATGTCCAAAGGAGGACAGTGAAGCTGGTGAAGGATCTAGAAAACATGCCCTGTGAGGAACAGTTGGGAGAATTGGGGTTGTTTTGTCTGGAGAAAAGGAGACTCGGGAGGACCTCATTGTTTGCTACAGCTACCTGAAAGAAGGCTGCAGTGAGGTGAGGGTTGATCTCCTCTACCATGTGAAGGGAGGAAAGGAAATGGCCTTATGTTGTGCCAGAGGAGGTTCAGATTAGATATTAGGAAAAAAATTCACTGAAAGAGCAGTTAAGCATGGAAATAGGTTGCCCAGGGAGGTGGTGTAGTCAGCATCCCTGGAAGTGTTCAAGAGGTGTCTGGGTGTTGCTCTTGGGGTATGGTTTGGGGGTGATAATGGCAAGGATGGGTGGATGGTTGGACCAGATGATCTCGAGGCTATCCTCCAGCCTTAAAGATTCTGTGATTTGGTGATTCTGTGATATGGGTGGGGATGGCTGTATGAAGCATGACTTGGGGAGCTTGCTGGGGTTTAGACCACTTCCTAGCAGGTTCTCTCTTGAGCTGTGCAGGTGCAGAAACACTTCATCCAGGTGACCACAAACAGGTACTTTAGGCAATGGACTTGAGAAACAGTAAATCTTCAATGGTTGCTCACACAATGAAGTCTGTCAGATAGCAGAGAGCTGATCATGGAAGTCCTATACCTTTTGTAGGCTAATAGCACAGTCAATGATTGTCAGGAGCTTCCTAGATTTTTGGTAGAATTTGTTGTTTTGTAATGATGAAAGAACAAAATATTTGAAGATAGCATATTGTGATCTGGCCTTTTACAAGCACTAAATTTGTACTTTATATTGCTTTTTCAAATTTCAGGGCCAAAGAATGAGTTATTTCTTTCCTTGCTTGCAAGATGACAAAAAAAGCCACTGTGACTTTTTAAAAAATTACTTCTGCATAGTAATGCCTCATTTTTCTATCAAAGTCTCAGGCAATACCAAGGTGACAGCAGTAGTTCTGCTGAATGACAGAGGGAACATCAGGATCGCTTTGCTGAACTGTTTAGAGCTGTTCAGTGACAGATCCATTTCTACCTTGAAGCCAAACCCTTTGTTAGTGTTCTAAGATGGGAGTGAGGTTTTGCAAAGGACTCATTGGCTCTTTAAAAAGTTGTTTAGGTTTTTTTCCTGCTGCTCTGAAAGCATATTTTTGTTTTAACCCATGCTTTGTGAAATTCTGCATGCTTTTGCTGCCCAAATAGAAAGTTATAACTGTGAGTGGTTAGATTTGATTCAAATCTTCTCTATGCTCAGGTGTAATTAACATGCCAACCTCAAGAAGCTGGCAAATGGCCAGCATGCTCCACAACATGGCTAACATCTGTCACCCTGGTTTGTGAGCAAGCAGAGTTGCTTCTGCCTCCAGAAGCAAAAGGGCTTTACTGATGTCAGGACTCTGCATGGTCCAGGAGGCAGAAAGAAGTCACCAAGACTAGTCATTACACACAAAAACATCATTTGGTGGGGTCTGCTTGACTTCCTACTCAGTCTCTGCTGTTCTTCTGCTGTCATAGTGGGGCAAAGCAGAAAGGGCAGAAATGTTTCTCTTGTGTCTGAACTCACAGAACTTTTAAAACTTGGGTGAGTGCCTAGATGGGATGGGCGCAGGATGATCCCATTCTGCATTTTGATTCCAGGCAGGGCAGGGTATGTGCTCACACTGCATGCTGGAATATGTGCAGTCACTGCTCAGAGAGCTGCAATAGTGTGGTACAAATTGCCTGGTCTGCTCATGTCTTTCCTTTTTTCATCCTCATCACGACAACATCTGAGCAAGGTCTCTGGTAAAACAGGTGAGTTGGTAACAAAGGGACCTGTGGTTATTAAAGTTAGAGTGGTGGTGGCAGGTGGAGGCATTAGCATCCTTTTATCCTCACCTGGGGCCCAGACATGCTTGTCTTGAAACTCCAGAGGGAAATACATCCTTTGCCAGGCTTTGCATGTTCCCTTCAGTGACTGGTCCTGCTTGGGTTCCTGAGGGCAATGGTGAATGAGAGGGATGTGCAGGCCCTGGTGCCTCCAAGGCTTCTCCAAGGTACATAGGGCTGCTTCCTAATTTCACAGAAGACACCTCTGGGACCTCAGGCATGTGTCCTGCTCCTCAGGAAGCTGAATATTGCTCTCTAGTACCCTCTAGGGTTCAGAAGACACAGAACCTGGGAACTCATGGATGTGAGATGGAGTCCATGGGAGTAGGACGGTGGGCAAGAGCGCGAAGGAGACACACTGGTCACCTCACAAGTCCCCTAATCCAAAGGGCTCTGAAGCGCTGTTTTCCGCAGGGGTGCAGCTTGCCGTTGTCTCGCAGGCCGGCCCGAGGCCCTCACATCACCTCTGTCCCACCTGCAGGGCTGACCCAAGCAGCAGATGGAAGGGAGTGAGTCACCACCTCACAGCCAAGTCACTGAATCACAGCATTTAGAGGCAGAGGCGTGGTAAGGAGACTTGGGCTAAATCCCGACACTAAAACAATGAGCCTGAGGGGTCTTTATTGTCCGGGACAGTGTAGACAATAATATTTTTGTTACCAGAGCAATTGCTAGGGGGATGTGGAGACAGCCAGCCCCCTACATACCACAAGGCACAAGAAAATATTGCTCAAAAGTTGTGTCATGTTTTGGATTGCTACCCTTGATTTATTGCTTCTCCCTGCCTCTGGGGATGCAGTGCTGAGGCAATCCAGGAGTAGGGATGCTGCATTTTTGGAGCACAGTCAGGGCTGGGCTGTCAGCATTATTTGTAAACACAGTTTAGGTCTCTCACCAGGAATAAAAGCCATTTATATAAACAAAGCCTGTTCAACTGCAGGCCCCTAACACTGATGCTTTGCTTTTCCACTATTTCCTAAGAAGAAGATAAGCTTAATCATTTTCATATTTTAATTATAAGGTAGCTATCTTGTTAGTCCCTTTTTCACTTTTCTTGCATTTGGACTTGTAGCCATGAGCCCAGCTCTAGGCTTCTCTACGTTAATTTCTTCCTAGAAAAAGCAGGCTGTAGGTGTTTCCAGGAAAATTCAGCCCCAGCTCAGGGCAATACAAGAGATCTCTCTGAGCTATTCCTTTTCCTCCTTGGGGGAGGATCTTCTGGGAAAGAGGCTGGAGTGGGGGGAAGAATGAGAGAGTGCAGAGGGGGAAAGTGGCAGGAGGGTTTGCTGCAGGCCAGTAGGGAGGGAGAGCACTGGAGTGGGTTGACTTCAGCCCTTGCCAGAAGGACATCCTACATGCCACCAGCAGGACCTACTTGGATGCAGCCTTTAAGAGAGTTAGAAAAAATGTCCTTGAAGAAATGGGGTTGCTGGGGCATCCTTTCAGCGAGGCTAAGAGAGGGAAATAATGGGACTTAATAAGCCTCCTGTCCTGGGGAAAGAAAGACAGGGGAGGGTTATAGCCTACCCTACAGCTATCTCCATGGTTCAGGGCAGCCAAGGGGGACATGCAGCTAGATTTCAGGTGTGTGAGGGTCAGCTTGAAGAGAAGGGGGAAGTTGCAGTGGGACACAGCAACCTGAAAACTCAGTGGAAGTCGGGATGCAACACATGGTAGAGCCTGCCATGACATGAGCAGGGGCAGACTGCTGGCCTCCCTGCCATGTCCCTCAGTGAACAACTTGCCAAGGTGTGAACGACCCTGCCTTGCCACAGGAGGCAGAGCTGTGCCTGAGCCTCGAAACTGGAGAAATTATCTGTGTAACAGGAGGGAAGCAACATCGAGGAAGAAAGAGCTTGAAACCATGGAAACGGGTCTCCCCCCTCCTTCACTTCACTCCCATCTGTATTTCCCAGAATAGACACTGAACTCTGGTTTCTTTTGATGAGACAGACTTGGGTCAGTGAGGTTGAGAATGAAGTGGCCATTGCCAGGCTAGGTGAAGCAAAAGACCAAAGTGCTCTCTTCCTCACTTCTCCTCCTGAAGCAACCTCTTCATCTAGAGGCAAATTAACAGTCCCTCTGTCAGGTCACAAAGTCAGAGGCCAGGATTAGTATGAAGGGCTTCTAGGCAAACAGCCTAACTTTCCTCATCTCCTCCTTATCTTGTTTGGTGCCAGTGATTCATTTTCTCAACTGCAGATCTATTGGCCTGCTGAGCAAAATCCTGACATTTTAGCTTGGCTCCAGAATTTCCCTCAAGGTTTTGTTTTTAAGTGCATACAGACCACACTGCCCATATTGCAGATCCAGTAAGATTTCAGCAGCCACTCCACCCACTGCTGTTTGCACGCACAAGGAAAAATCTGTGCCCTAAACTTTTAAGTCTGGTAGGGCTGGGAAATGTAAGTATGAATGGTGTAAGATGGCTGGAGAGTCTTCCAGGGTAAATTGAGATATGGAGAGTAACTGATGAGGGCAAGGGCAGCTGAAACCAAGGACAAGGGACAGAGTGAAATGGAGGAGAAGGAAAGTCTGATTATGTGTATGTGGAAACAGATGATGCACCTGGAGATTACTGAGGCCTTCAGAACTTATGTGTTCATTCATAACTGCTGAAAAGGATCACTTATGCTCAGGTAATGTTCAAGAAGTGGGTGGCACTGATGGGCATTTTGCTTGAAACTGTACAAGGGGAATGTGGAACTCCTGGGAAGGGCCACCTGAGGTGTTATGCTGACTGTGCAGTGACAATACATCCGTCTTTGCCTCTGCTTGGCTTACTCTAGCCAACCACCAAGCACAAAAATTCTTCCACCACGGCCACTCTCCCTCACTTAAAAAAAATAAACCATCTGTTCAGAGCAGCCTCTTTGTACTGATGCACCAAGATAGACACTACTAATGAGACAGACACATAATCCATAAGAAAAGCTTTGTACTCATTCATCTCCATCTCCAACTATGAGATGTCAAGAATAGGAATCTCCTTCTGGGATGGTGAAAGGATAAAAATCAAAGACAAATGAAACAACGTGAAGGTGAAACTGAGGATGTGGTGAGAGATGTCTCCACGAGCAAAAAGGAATTTTCCTTCTGGAGATCATTGGGTAGACATATAGGGGTATATGCTCTGGGATGTCCCAGGTTGCAGACAAACATGTAGACAGGATAATTTCAAGCTAAAAGACGTTCCAAATTGAGGCAAGCAGTTTTCACTGTGAGCAAGGGAGGAGAAGGTTCTCCTGCTTACCTCAAGGACTCTGGCACCCAAGAGAGGTAATGAGAACAAGGAGAGCTCCTGTGTACGAAGACAAGCCATACTTCTTAAACCAGCGCCCAACACACTCTGTTCTTGGCAGTGCTTGAGCTTCAGCTGTGTTGAGATCAGGCTCAGCTGCACCAGTTTGCAGTAATAGCTAGCACAGATATGCAGCATACGCAGCGCTGGGACTCCACGAGGCACACGGCCGCTTAGATGGATGCTCAGATTGCAGAACACCACACTGAGCCCTCCCGTCGCCTCCAGGAAGTTCAGCGTACAAAGCGTTTTCAAAAGCTTTCATCATGATGGACACTACAGGGGGCTGAGGAAGACGCCTGTGGTCACGCTAACCTGTGCAAGCTGGGGATCTGTGGAAAATATTATTTCTGGTATATGGAAAGGAAGCCTTCCTTTTTGCAGTGGTATTTCTGGCATGGTTACAACCCCAGAAGCAGTGGAGAGCTCCTGGCTGGAATGTTGTGGGCATCTTGATACTGGAGAGAGCAATAAAACTGGCTAAAAAGCTCTGTTTTATGTAAGAGCAAGCACATGCTACAGGTGCCCTGCCAAGTGAAAATACAACTGGGTTTATGGCCTTGTTTGTTTGTTGACATTGTGTAATCAGGACAAGAAAGAAAATGGGAAGAGGGAAAGGTTTGCTGTTTCTCAGAAAGAAACTACAAAGTTTTTGCATTGGCATTTTCATTGATTTTGATAGATGTTTCAGATCCTCCAGATGTCTCCAGATGTCTAAATTTACAGAGTGGTTGTTAACAAAGAAACTATTCTTTTCCTATTTTTATTAGGTGTCAATATTAAGAAAAAGAAATTAGTCCTTCTACTTAAAAGTCAACATGCTTTTCTCTTTCTTACGATGTAGGAAGCGCCAATAGTTCTCACACCATGTCTTGATGTTCAGGTTGTAGGAGTTTGAGTATGAAAATGAAATCACTCCTTTTAAAATGCTATGAAAACATTGTTAAATATCTGTCTCTTAAGGTCTATAAATTCAAACAGGTTTTCTTTGGAGGCAAAGTTTAAAACATTCTTAAAATACGATGCCGTAATTCAGAAATTTAGCAGAAGAATCACATTTAGACGCAATCAGAGATTTTGAGCAATTGTTTTTCCTTGGTTTTGATTTCCATTATCCTTTCCCTTTTTCTTCATATCCTTTCTGCTCTGGTTTTTAATTCCTAGTGGAGGTCAGACATTTGAGGCATCCAATTCTGACTGATTGCCGTGGAAATAGCGATGAGGCAAAAGTGACAGCAGTGACATCATGGGAGAAACAGATGGCGAGAGCTGATGAACTTCTAAGAAACAAAGACAGTTCTGCCAATAAGTGTTCCTAGAGAACAAGAAAAACAAAACTGAGAAAAACAATCCTAGTTCATAACACAAAGAGAGAGTGCAGGGAAATTACTCCTTAGCAGTTGACTGTCTGAAAGGCAGAAGAACTAGACCTGTGGATAGCTTTTTGAACTCCACTAGGCCTTTGGCACAAATTAAATTAAAGCAGTGTTGAATACTTGTAGAGCAGATCATTCAGGGTGCAAAATCTCCCTGACACTTCCACATTATTAGGAAGGTTGTTTGGGAGTATGAAACTCACAAAAACCTTCCTCTTTTCTCAGGCATTTTTGGAAAATTTGCTTTTGGACAACAAGACTCCCCACAACAATCCAGGGCTTTGCAGTTATGAAGTGATATTGGTGTCTTTAATAGTCTTGTTGAGATGCTGACATTGTGTGAATATAGCTAAATTTAGAAAGGAATATGAGTAAAGTGACAGTCAGCCCTGCTAATAAAGAAAGGAAAAAACAGGAATATGCACCAGTGCTTGTCTGTTTTCTCTTATGAAAAACATGAAGAAATGGTTGATTTGGAGATGAGGTTGTCGAGGCTTTTGAGCTTCATTCTACCACCTATCATAATATTGGCATTACAACTACTCTGGTGTCTAAATATGAGAGTATTTTGGGCTTACAAGGTTGATTAAAAACCTGCTATCTGGGGTTTCTGGTCTGCATCATCAGTGCAGGTAGTAATTGCAATGTCTGCTCCTGGGGGAGTCTGAGTGTGGCCTCCTCTCATGGGACGAACAAACTGAGGTCTCACTGGTGATAAGGTGCACGCTGTGCTAATGAAGGCAGCTGAGTTGATACACTTTTTTGCTATAAATTGAGAGACAATGAAGTATTTTGCCTCACATTAATTCGGGGACATATGATCTGGCATTGTGGAAGACTGCATCTGCTCAGTGATGCCAGACAAGCAGCTCTTCCCTTGAATGAAGTTTGCTGTAAAGTCATTCTTCCTCTTGCTGAGACAAGGCAATTTGGTTCCATTGATGGCAGCAGAAAGACTCAAACTGAAGTTTGAGGCTGAGGCTGAAGCCTGGCTATCTTTAGGCATGTGAGCAGATACCTCAAAAAAGAACTAAAGGGTTGTGATTCCTTCATAGAAAATACTCTTCCTTTGCTGTTGCTATTAGATCACATCATAGATATGAAAAAATACATAGATATTACTTCATGCACTACAAAGACCCAAAGCCCAGTGACTACTGAAGTGCCTTTCTCTTAGGCACTTTGAGGATCATACACTTTCATCTCCCTGAACTTTTGATGTTTATGTTTGAGCTTCTGCTCCAGGCAATCTTTATAGCCAATGGAGAGAGATAGGCACTTCCAGGTCTTGGTTCATCTGAGCGCTTTTCAACATCTACCTTAAAATGAGATTACCCATGTCCCAGAATGCCTGTTTCTCTCTGCTGACTGTTAAAGTATGTCTAGACGTCTAGCTCTGATGTAAATGCCAACATCTGGACAGGTTTATCCTACAAGCAAAATGTACCCTGGTAAAATCCAGAGCAATTACTATGTTTTCTTGAAGGGACAAACACCCAAATGAGGGATGACTGCAGAGAAGAGCGAGTCTGAAGAGAAATCCAGGAAGAAAATGATAAAGTGATCAAATTTCCACACCACTTCAAGGCCAGTAAGGATCAAAATGGATGCAGAGGCCTGGCTCATCCCCTTATCTATGGATTTGGTGGGAAGAATTTATAGATTTCAGAGGGAGGAGCTAGGAGGATCTGAATGTTTGGATAGGGTTTGTAGGAATGAGCTAATAAGTGCTGGCCCTGTATGTAAATGAAGTTATGTAGTCCTATTAGCCTAAACTCTATGATAGTGCTCTGGCTTTAAAACATAACCTATTACATGCAAAGGGTCTAAACATTTTGAGGGGAAAAAGCAAAGAGAGAGAGAGAAGAAAAAAAAATCTAAAAAGGTAAAAATTAAAAGGAAATATAATGCTTCAATGTCCAAGAGGAACACAGAGCCACTGTGGCTTAAATCATTTGGTGACAATTGTACTGTTTTTCCACAACAGGAGCAAAAATCCTAGGTGCAGTGTCACCAAAGAAGACTGCTTTTTTTATCAGATCCCCCAGAACAAAGGACCCTACAGATAGCTGTTTTCTCACATACTTGAGAATACTTGACAATTTTAAAATTTCTTTCTTTTCTACCCCCACTCTTCCATCAAACCAATAGATACTGAATTATATCTCTTTAAATTTGGTCCCTTAGATACTGCAGCTTTAGAGTTGCTGAACTTGACCAAGACAGCACAACACATTATTTGGTGTTCACTCATATGCATAGGTGCATTTTTCTTTTTCTTTACTTAAAATTTCCTTCTTGTAAATTCAAGATGCATCTGTTCCTGTTGCTGCTTGTAAAGGCAATTACTATTTTGTGTGAGCAACGCCTTCTGTGTGACCACACTATATATTTATTACTGAGTTTTCTGCTGTAATAGAGTCAGTTAAAATTCATTTAGGGCAAGAAGTAAAATACCTGTGTGACTGGTGGAAAATAAAACAGCAACAAATGTCCTACATAGGTGTATTCATATATGACTTGTTATAAAATGCAGCATAAAATATGAGGGGAAGAATGTTGCTATAATTAAAAACAAAGGACTGGAAGCAAGAATATCTGGTTTCTGCTTTTGGCTGTGTCACAGATGCTCTGTGTGGCTATGGAAGGATCACTTCTTTCTCCTGTGGGTTTCCCCATCTGGAAAATGGTCTAATGATACCTTCCAAAAAGGTGCTTGAGAAGCATGACTCATTAATATTTGTAAATATCCAGGGATCAAAGGGCCTGTAGATATACAATGTAACATATTATTATGCCGCTGTTCTTAGCCAATTTCCCTTCTCTGTAAGGATGAGCTCTTTGAATTTATTGCTTTTGACCCAGGAAAATGGCCCCATGGGACTCTGTGTTTTTATTGACTCCAGATGAAGTTTTCTCATGTTTACAAATAAAGCCATAACTTACTGACCTCCAGTGCCCACCGCGCAAGCCCTCCCTTGGATCTGGTTCCCACTTCTCCCTGGTGCATGGCAATGAGCAGAATGTCACATTTCTGGTGAGCAGAGCGAGTTTTGCCTCTCACAGCTGGATGGCTCCTGTGGGGATAGCACAGAGGGAAATGCCCTGGGTGGGAGTTTTGAGAGTAAGAAGCACAAAGCAGGCACAGGCAGCTCAGCTCTGACATAAGGAGTGGTCACAGCTACAGGTATTTTGCAGGGCATGACACAATGCTGTTCTAGTAATGACTGGTCCTGTTTTCCCTGCTCTGGGATGCAGGGAGTTTACAGGTCTTCTTAGAAGGAAAATCACTTCTGCAGCTGCTCTGCTGAACTGGAAGAGCCAGAAAACAGCCCTTGCAAATTATTTTCTCTAGCTGAAGAGAATATATTACCAAACTAAAAGGGTCTTGGAAATGCTTGAAAATAACACCAGTGATAAACTTCCAGCTATTGGAGTTTGAGAGAGAGTCTGAAAGTGCTGGAGTCCACTGGATAACATTTCCAGAGAGTGATTCTGCATATTTGCAGTCAAAGTGTTTCATCAGCCCTTAAAATTTACTTCAACATTCATTTATTGTTATTTTGTTCTTCAGGGACATCTGAAAAAGTTTTCACTTTGGTAAGATGAATGGGTAACTTTTACTCACTGAATACTTATGTATTTTGGAGGTGGATAGAAACTGTGTTTTGCTTAAAGTAAAATGTGTGAGCATTTCAGATATAGCTGCATTTCTCCAAATCCACTGTATGACCCACTAGAGAAGAAAAAAGTCTGATGGCCTAAAGCCAACGTTGGCTAAATTAGGGACAGAATTTTACTCAGAGGAAAACTGCTTTAGTTTTGGGTAATTCTTTAAAAAAATTATTATTCAAAAATGTTCGCTTCATGGGAACAAGAGGTTGCAGGAGAGGCCAGGGCTGGCCACTTTGAGCAGGAAATTATTAACGATTCTTATCTTCTGGAATTTGAGTAGATTTGGTTGGTGATCTTTATAGAACAATATTTATCTTTCCCTGGTGGACTTTCTCTTTGTCTCCACCAGCTATCACAATTATTACCTGGCGTTCTGCATGAGTAGTCCTGCAACTGTGAGCCAAGGGACCCAGGAGCAAAGACAATAGAATTACGGTTATGGTTCACAAATTGTGGAGAGTTTTTGTTTAAAGGTTGGATGGTAATTACTGGAGATTGGGGTTTGTGATTACTCATGGACCTTCAGTCCCCTCTCCCATGCGAGTCTTTGCCTGTACAGAGCTGCAAGTAATTGCATGGAGTGAGACTTTTTTTACATGCTGTAATGTGAGTAAAGATTTCAGCATGGGTTTTTTTCCCCTTCCTCCGTTCTGTGTTTATGAAGGAGAGGAAAAATATTAATATTCTGTGGAGATCATCTGATGTTCAAAACTTTCTCATTCAAATTCATGTCTTCCTCAACTTCTCAACCGCCTTGGGCAAAATTTCTCATTTTCTTTTCTTCCTATGCCACCTTATCTGTCCTTCCTCATCATAAATACCCTAAAATCTATGTGTTTGTATAACTATTTTTTCTTAAACTATCTTGAGCTATTCCTGCTGCGTATGCAATAGTAAACAGTAACACAGACTGATGGTGGTTTTTACTCTTTGTATATAAATGTGCCTAGTCCCAGTTTATGGGAAAAGCTGCTCTTCGCTTCCCTGCTTTAGTACTGGCAGTGTTTTGTGGGTTAACAGTGTGAGAATTGTCCTACCACAGAGGAAATCAGTGCTGGATTCCTGACCAGATAGGCCAGAGATACACTAAAAGTTTAACCTGTTGCTGGTGGGGCTGTTCTGTCCCTTTTACAGCAAGGTCTGTGCTCCCTTACTGCTTTATTCAGAGTGGTTTTGTGGTGATGTGCAGCCCACAGACCAGGTCACATGCTGGCCTCTTGTGTTGGTAGGCATATTATGGTCCTTTTTTCCCAAAGTCTGAGATGCATTTTTCCTCATGAACCAAATTCTGAGAGAGACAGTAGGCTGGGGTAGAGGGGGAACTTCAGCAAGAGTTACAGTCTTACTTTGGCAAAAAGATATTGCCAGAGAGATGGGGTATCCCATGGGTTTCTTAAGCCTCAGTTTTCTCCAACTGGAGTAGTAATCCTGTTTTTCATCTTTGGAGTTTAGAAGCCTTGCCACAAGGTTCTCTACACACAAAGAAAATGCTCAGAGTAGCTTCAGTGTGCTCAGGGTCAGGCCTTCTAATGGCCTGATAGGATCTGGGGACCACAAGAAATATGAGGTGCAAGGCCAGTTGCATTTCACTCTGGAATTTTTCTATCTTCTCGCAGCTACAATACATTCCCTGGAAAGCTCAACTAACATGCCCCTCCATTAGCTGCATGTTAATTATTACCAGCTATCTCAGAAACGGAAATCTTGACTCATTTTTCTCCTTAATCCCTATCTTCAGCAGAAATGTCCTGTCTTCAGAGGATGGCTGTCAGGAGGGGACAGGCCATTCCTTTGAGTCCTCCATCTAGCTTCCTAGGAATAACAACAACAATACTAATAAGGTAATTTTTAGCAATCTCTTTCTGCTGGGGTTATGACCATCCTGTCAGAGGGCACAGGTAATGGGATTGCACTTCCACTTCCAGCTATGAGTCATGCAAGGCGTTAATGATATTCCTGTTCACACACCTGCCCAATGGGCCTCCTTTGGTGCTCTCGAGGCTTTCCTACGGTGGCATTTGCAGGCAGAGATTTCCTTGGCTCAGGTGCCTGTGTTTTCACGGGCATTTTTTAATTTGTAGCATCAGCTGAAGAGAGGCTTCTTATTGTTCCCCTCATCCAGGCTGAAACTCATACGCTGTCGAAGCACATGGGGGAGGGATATTTAATCCCACATACCTCCAAGGCATTGGAGTAGATGTCATTGCGATCTTTTACCCTCCGAGCCCGGAGCGGGCGGGAAGCGCGGACGGAGCGGGAGATGGGGCGGCTGCTGCGAGCGCCCGGCCCGGTGCCGCCAGCAGGGGGGAGTGTGGGCAGCGCGGAAAGCGGCGCTGGCTGCTCGGGGAAACGCCGGACAGACCCCGAAAATGCCGCCAGGCTGTGTGCTGCGAGGCTGTGTGTGTGCTGCAAGGCTCTGTGTGTGCCGGGGCACGGCACGGCACTCTGCCCTGGCTCCCTTCCCCGCTCTGCCGTGACCCTGCAGGATGATGTGCGCTGTAGTCACGGGACTTGCGTTACCTGCTCAGAAGTTGCCTTTAGCCGCCCCCAACCTGCCGTGACTCAAGTGTGAGGCAGTGACACAGCCGAAGGGACAGACACCGGCATCTTGCCAGGCGTCTGAAGGGTCTTCTTCCAGAGACGTCTCTTGGGATTGAACAGTAGGAGTGGGGCTGGAGGAATGTGGGGACCTGGGGACACCAGGACAGGAATGGAGCGGTGGGGAGCCAGGAGTGGCCTGTGAGAGTTTGAACTTCGTGGAAAGCAAGAGGGAAGGCGATGAAGCAGGCTGCTGCTTCTGGAGACAGCAATGAAGAAGGAGAAGAGGCTGTCAGGAAGGGAATCGCTACTGGATGTGGAGAAACAGCACTGACTGACCAGCAGTAGGTGTGAACCCCTGTTGCAATCAGAGCAAGCCACAGAACACAGACACAGAATACAACTTCTGTAATAGATCAAGAAGCTTAGGTCAGAAGGGACTGTGGTGACCATCTCATCTGATTTGTATAACACATGACAAAGAAGCTTCTTGAGGTTGTCCATGTTTCACTTAAGGAGAAACATGCTCTTTTCTAGAAGGCTGAATAAGAAGATTTCCAGTTTTCAGAAAACCCACCAGAGCTTCTCGTAATTATCCTCAGTTGTATTTTTGCCTCATTTCTAATCTCCAAGATTTCCTTGCATTGTCTTCTCCCATTGGCTCTTTCAATATCTGTAACTGCTAAACCAAGGAGAACCTTGCTGTTGCACTCCTGTCTCCAGTAGAAGACTCTTATATGTCATTACCAAATCACCCATGACCTTCTCTTTCATACAAAAACAGGCTACATCATGGCAGTCCTTCTTCATGGCATCTTTTCCAGTGCTGTAGCCATTCTCTGGCTCTTCTCAGCACCCTCCCAACTCCTCTCTGCCCATGCAGCGATCCCAGCAGCAGTTTTCTTGGTGCTAAATGCTGGCATAAGGCAACCTCTCTTTTCCTGTTTAATAGCTCCTGTTTTGCAGCCCAGGATCTCATTACCCTTGACACTGTATTTCACTCTGGCAGATACTTCCACGACCTCCAAGTCCTCTTCAGATTTCTGGCTTGCTTGGGTAGAACTCCCTTTCTGGTAGGAGGACTCCTCCTTTCTGCTACAGCCGAGTCATACATTTCTGCATTAAAATACATAATGTTTGCATGAGCCCATGCAATTTGTATTGTTCTGCACCAAAGACATCCTCTTCATCACTTAATAATTCCATCTTTACACTCTCTTCAGATTTCAATAGGAATAATTTTGTACACATTTTTGAGCTGGATTTGAATGAGCTGGGCCAAAAGCACCAACTATCAGTGCCTCTTCTCTTACAGAACCACTTCCCAAGATCTACTAGTTATCCAGTTTTTAATCCTTTTAATAAGATCCGTGCATATTTTCTATCATTCTATGGCATGAACTAAAATGGCCTGAAGAAGTTAAATAAATTACATCAACCCTTTTACCTCTGTCAAGCAAACTTGTGATCTCGCTGATAAAAGCTGTCATTATACCAAGTTGGTCCATTTTCTGTGTATCTAGACACACTGATGCAAATTATACTATCCCCTTAAATTAGTTCTTCCTAATTGAAAAGCTCAGGACTGGAGGCCGCACCAACTCTCTGGGTATCTTGCTGTGGTGCTACCCAACATTCCTGTTTTACTCATGGTAATATTGGTACAGTGCCACCTTATTTCTAGGCATATGAAATCTGTTTTCCCAAACTTATCAAAGACCCTCAGAATCTTTTCCTAGCACACTTTTTAGTGCTTTACAGATAGGGGTTTTTGTGTGTGTTCAATCTAAATCACTGCTTTCAGGTTTCTTTTGCTTCTGTTACATTTGTCGAAAACTCCATAGTCTCTTTCAGGAAGAAAATATGTGTCATTACTATCCAAACTCTACAACAGCCGGATTTGTTGGCTACAGCTATTCCCTGTACCATTATAAGAGAATTATTTCACCATTAGAACCCCAAAGTAATTGTCTAGAACTAGACTACCATTAAATCTCCTGTTCACAGATATCTTCATGTGCTTTTGCTCCCCATGTCAATTTTATACAGTTGCAATCAATTAAATGACATTAATTATTGCTACTAGTTTCTCTCTTTCCCCATATCTACATATACACAAATCCATACAGAGACCAACATCTACATATTTAATTATTGCTTTATTTTCCCTCCAAACCACCCTTCTTTCTCAATTATGATATTTCAGCACTTTAAAAATATTCAGTTTCTATTCCATTTTTTCTGTTTGTGTTTCTCTCCCATCTCATTTAGCTCAAAGCTGAACTGTTTTCCACTTTGAAAACTGGCCTTTTTAAACCTTCAGGTTTGTATATGAGCAGTTTGGACTTTATTCTGTTTGCCTGTAACAAATCACATTGAGTCACGCTGGTTTCACTCTTAACTAATCAATAATTAATTTTCAGTTCAGTTACTAATCTTGCTCTAGCACAGAATACTAATAGGGAATGAATTTCCTCCAGAAGAAAGTGTTTTGGAAGGTGCATCCTGATCCTTTCTACCCCACTCTGCCTCCATTCTGCTGGCAGAGATGTGTGCAACTCTTGTGGGGTCACCTTCCATGTTAGCCTAGGCATGACCAGTGGTGGTCAGAGTAAAACATGTACCAGTCTTCTGGGATGCAGCTCACTCTTTTGGTCTTAATCCTGCAGAGCTTTGGGGTTGGACATGCTTTGGTGCCTTCAGGACAGAAGCAGCCAGCAGTAAACCACCCTGGATAGTTTTTTTCCTGTTTGCCAGCAGGTGACTGTCCCTGAAGTGTCTACAACGACAGAGCACAGTCCATCTTCTGAAAGAAGGCACAGAGGTGCTGTGCTGGCTGTGTGCTTGTGTGCCTCCATCTAACTGCTGTCCATCCGTGTGCAGGGACATCCATGTGGCCCACATCCTGATTCTCGTCTGGTTTCTGCTACCTGGCCATGTCTGGGGAGGAGATCACCCCTGAACTGGGAGCCTGCCTTAGTGGTGACCCCATCAGAGGCCTTCATTCTCCCAGATGTCCAGATACAGAGGTGGGATGCCCGGAGAGCGGTACCATCATCATCCTCTCAATCCTCCCCTTGCCCTAATGAGTCCTGCACATGGGAGAACAGGTAGCTGACCCAATAGCTGCTCTCTGAAGCACATATGCACATTGTTGGAGAAAAATGCACCCAGCTCAGGCAACCTCAGCAGCTGCTTAATGAATTTTGACTCGTACTAATTTGCCAAACTTTTGACTGGATGAAATTGGCACTGGCTGATGCAGTGCTTTCATTTACACTGCTCAGTCTGGAACAAAATGAAAGGCAAGTGCTTTTGACTGAAAGCTGGCATGAGCCCCCAGCCACCAGCCTCAGCTCTCTGTCACACAGGATGCTGTCCAGCAGTGAGGCCAGTCTGCACATGGTCTGCACCTGGGTCAAGAATGCATGTTGTTAAAGAAGGCAACTCCCTTGGCAACCACTTCATTCTTCAAGGTGGTAGCCCTTGGGCTTCTCAGTGTCTCTTATTGCATCAAAGGTGCTGTTACATAGTGAACTAAAAGGTTCTCCTCATCCCATGGAATTCTCCAGGCACCATCCCTTGAGTGAAGAGCTACAGACCTTTTGCCAGCACCTCCTCTAGCAAGCTCTGCATCATCTTCTCATCATGCACTCTGCCCAGCCCAGTGCTGTGTGCTCAGACCCCTCCTCAGCCCCAGAAAGGGCAGGAACAAGGGTGTGTTCCACACTGAAAGAACTGAAGTACAGAATGAGTAAGTTATTTCTCTTCTAGAATTCACGTCTTCCCTTCAAGGACTTTAAAGCCACCTTCCTTTCAAGCAGAAAAGGCCAGCTAAATCACAGGCCCAAATGGTGCTGCAGCAGAACTTTGCAGCTGGAGCAATTCACCACTGCAGAGTCCTTCTGCTGAGAACCACGAAAGATCGAAGCAAACTCCGCAAGTGAAATGCAGTGAAATGCATCAGTGTGCAAAGAGGAGAGTGAGCAGACATGTCAGAGACAGGTCTCCAGAGCCAGGCTAGCTAGCTAGGCATGGCTTTTCATGAAACACACTTATTCTTGCATTGAGTTTCCTGCCTGGCTTCGTTTGCTTAATTATTTGTTTTCACAGATAGCACTGGTTTGTGCAATCATTTTCTTTGAAAACGGAATTCAGCTCATGTTATTTCACCTAACTGGGCTGATGTTGAGTAAAGCAAAAGTTGTTTTGCTGACAGCCCTGGTCCCCAGCCAGTGACTGTACCTGGGATGTTGCCTCAGAGAATGGTTGTCTTGTCCCAGTGTCAGGTGTGTCCTGGGGCCCCAGCACAGCACTGTGCATGGCAAGTGGGAGACATAAAAATAAACCTCCCCAAAACTAATGGCACACAACTTCCAGCTGTGGCATAAACATATTTTGGATGGGCAGGATGGCTTTTTGCCATCCAGGCTTCAGGGTCATGAGCATTAAAAGGTAAAGTGATTTAAACATTTATTTAGTTCAGGGTAGAGAGGGTGCAACTTTTAAGAGTGGAAATGAGAAAGGGAGATGGAAAGAAATGGCACACTGCTGTTTCTAAAGGGTGAGGGAAACTTTATTCTAACTGGCCCGCTTCTCTTGTATGGGCAAGCTGGTTGGCTCGGGACATGGGCTCTCCACATATAAATGCATTCCTGGAAGAGCTGTTTTATGAGTAACTTTCAGCAAAGACAAACTATGAGGTACTTCATATCAAATGGTTTTGGAGCAAGGGCTATGGATTTTCCTTTGCTAGGGAAGTGGCTTGCTCTTTCATGATAATACTTTAGATTCACTGGTGATTTACAAACTCATATCCTTTCCTCTGTCAGTTGGCCTTTAAAAGAGTTGATATTATATATTTGGGAATGCAGATAATACTGAAAAGCAATTTCTCTATCAAACTATAGATGTCAAAAGCTATGCTCTTTGACCTATAGTTTAGTTCCAGAAAAACCCCTTCTTTTCAGATGAGCAGAAAATAAGCTGGAAATGACGAAACTGATCATGTGTTTGAACTTAATTTTGTTGATGGATGGCATTTGTACGAGTAGCTGTCTCTATGGTTTTTGTTTTAAATCATTTGGGCTTTTAATATTGACCTTTCTGTGAATTGGTGACATCAGAAAACCTATTACCCAATTCAGATTTTGCCACTCTTCTTCAAAAGTAGTTTTATTTATGAATATCATATTTGTAAGAAAGGAGGCCTTTCTGACATCTCAGGCATTCTAAGCCTTGGCTACATTTTGTCCTACTGGTGTAAGTGAAGTTTTCCCAGAACTGACACTAGTGAACTGTTGTCTCAAGTTAAAGCTGTTTTGGACCAAAGTTCCTTCCTCCAAGATTTGGCTTCAGAACTCAGTTTTGAAATGCTAAGAGGAAAAAAGAATTTGGGAAATTATAATTAGCAAGGAGGAGGCCGATGAGTTTGCCCAAGGATGAGGAAGGTTCTCTCTCAGCTTCTTTTCTCAAGAAATGTTGTACACCCTGTATTTCAGTTCCAGAGCTGAGAAGAGCTCCCCCAGGAGACTGAGAGCTGGAGAATTTAGGAGCCTTCTAACAGACTATTTGCCCTTATTTTGATCTTTAATTAGTCGGGTTGTTGCCCAACCTTTTTTGGAGTGTGAAGGTGTGGTTCTGGGCAGACAGTCACCAAGGTGTGTGGGCACCTATGGAGTCTAAAGGCAGAAGGAATTTAAGAAAACTCCCCTGATTTGACCAACCCAACATGCTTTCATGAAATCGCTCACTGAACTGTATTCAATATGCTCTACTTAAGATCGTCACAAAACTGAAACACAATCTTGTGTAAACTGCAATTGAAAAGAGTTACAAAATTTCCATTCATCCAAAACAATTTGTAGGGTCTGTTATTTTTTAAAAATTGCTTGCTTTTAGAGTATAGAGCCAGACACTAATATACCACTGAGATGGAAGCCTTGCAATTGTATATATGGTTTGTGGTTTACACATCAGATAATAATCTAGCATAAGTACGAATATTTAACTGGCATCCAGCTGCAGGTTTTATTGGAGCATCCTCTGGTTGGGGTTTATAGCCCACACAATTGAGTAGGCAGGATTTCCTGAAGAGATCAGGTCCCAAGTCATTTGTGGAGGTGAAACTGGGATGATCACGAGTTACTTGTGGGAAAGGGGGTGGGAGGAGGAAATGGCGCAAGGAGGTCTACAGTCACCTGTGGGGAAGTGGTGTTTGGGGATGGGCAGATTCCCTACCTCAGACCCTAATTACTGGGCAAGAGGCACAGGTATTGTTTTAGCACATATACATCTCACGTCCCTCTGGTACCCCGGGATGAAGAGCCACAAATAGCCAGTAGCTGCTCTCTGGCTTTTCACTCTAGGGAAGATATACCTCCCAACCCAACACACCCCCATCGTTCATTGTAGAGGGGCTTTTGAGTCCCACCAAGCAGATGAGAGGAGGCTGAGTCAGCACTTGTTGGACTTGTTGGCACCATGCCTGGGTGGCAGGCATTCTGTGACTTCTTCCTTCTAGGTGAATGAGTGGCCAGAGACAAGACATGGCCTGTGCCAAGGTGTGCTCGTGATCCTGTCCTTGTGTCCCCAGAATTTATTCTGACTGTCAGATCTGTGGGCAGGAGGGAGTTCTTTCTGGATCAGATAGACACCATTGGGTGGGGCTGGCTGCCTTTCTCCTTGGTGCTAGTTGTGGTGGTGGTTGTGTGGGGCACTGGTGCAAACCACAGCCTGCCACTGCCAGGACTTTGGAGAGAGCCCTGCCCTCTTCCCTTTCTGTGGTGAGTTATGTTTGTGGTATTTGGCCTTTGCTACAGCTCTGAAGTCTGGTGAGAGGTGCTGGGGGGACTTTGAGGCCCATGGAATGCAGAATAGGTGCTCTGCGGGTTCCTCTGGACTGATGTCCTGTTTGCTTGTCTTTGCAGAGGACTGCACATGCAGAGGCCTGTCCAACTTCTGTGTCTCTGTTATTGTACTCATTTGGTGCCTCACTGACGTTGTTCTGATTTGATTGTTGAATAGATTTATTTATTGTTCAAGTCAATATTGCTAAATGCCACTTGATTTGCAGGGGAGGGATAGGCATACTTGAGTTAGTTTTATTTTTGTTTGGTAGTTACCAAAATGTCGAAATCTGAGATCAAGCCATATCTCCTTCAGCAAGCAACATGTGTCTAGCACCTGGGACAAACATCAAGTGATCAACCTCAGACAATAGAACAGTTTTCCTGAAATTAGCATTTAGTTCTTAGACCCGTGGCCATGAATAACACCCACTTCTTATGCTCAGAATGTAAAATATGAGCTCCAGGACAAATGATAATAAATGAGCCCAAATGAATTCTCCCCTCCAGGAAATGATTTAATAAGTAAGGCTGCCCCATCAGATACTTCTCCAGGGAATGTGATGTAAGTGTAAGGTGAAGTACTATCACAAAAACCGTGTGTGTATACTCCTACCAGATCTATTAGCAAGGGAAATATAAGTCAGGGTCAAGATGGTTGTACCCTTAAGCTGACATTACATATCGTTTTGGCAGGGAGAGCTGTTTTGAGTTTCTTGATCTCTCTGTAGATGCTAAAACAATCCTGCTGACGGTTGAGGACCTGTCCCGTTACCTCCACTCACTTGTCACTGCCTCTGCTGCTTGCTGCAAAAGCGTGACACAAAGATCCAGTCAGAGACAGGAAAACAAAGAGTAAGGAAAGGGATGCAACTCCTCATAACATGATGTGATTATTGACTATGGGGAATTGTCCAGGGAGCAAAATCAACCCAGAAGGACAGAATGAGCAATGGTGCTGCATTCATGAGCATTTTTCTCTCTTTCTAGAGGCTGAAGACCTTTGGGAAACTCCTGAGTGACAGAGGTAAGTGAAACTGCCAGTGGGTGGTGCATGGGCATCTCTAATGCTTCCAGATCCGAGCTGAGCGCTGCCCTTACCCATCACATGTATTCCATTTACATCACAGCAGAGGGAGCGTCGGCAAAGCATCTCGGAGGAGCAACCTTTTGTTATACCTACAGCTGCTCCCTTCCCTGTCAGTGCAACCGACACAAAAATAATCACCACAATAAGACTCATGCAGTTAATTGATTCACCATTTTGTGACCATTGCAGCCAACTTGGCCATAGCTTGGTTACTGCATCTTGTGTCCCCGTGATTTCTTACGGGGAAAGAAACACCTGAAATATCTCAGGATGTTTAGGATCAGTTCACCTGGCTGCTTCTCTCTACAGTTCACTCCATTCTGGCCTTTCTTCCATATCTGCTAGAAGGCCGTACCAAGATGTTGATTTTTCTTGTGCTGTCCTCCATGCTCTGCGCTGAGGGACTATATTTGAAATCAGTGAGTGAGCTGTGTGTTAAGAAATAGCTCTGGCACTAAAATGCTTAAAATTACTCTTTGTTTCTCTGACTTCTCTCCTAATTTGGATTATCCCCCCGGACTTGCCCACAAGATGGAATACTAAGAAAATATTGTTTTGTTTAATTTGTTTTTTGATGTCCACGTTTCTCACATTTCCTGTTCCAATTTCAAAGTGAGTCTGAGCTCCTCCACTAACATTGCTCTGGCTGTTATTTTGGGGATCTGAGAGAGGGGATTAAAAATAAACGAAGTGCGGGTAATGCATTTCTTGCCACAGGTTCTCTTAGGCAAGTCAGTAAAAAGTTATTGACATTCATCTCTTTTTAGGTTAAATAGAGAGATTAGATGAAGGGTATTACTAACACAGGTCAAGGTATTAAAATATGGATGCCTAAATTTAGGCTCCTAATTTTGTATTTTGAGCCCCTAAATAAGGCTTGATCTTATGCCCTTTGAAGTCAATGCCAAAGCATCGACTAAGTTCAATCTGCAAGATGAAGTCCTAAATTATTCTTAAAAGTTCTCAGTGTCTCACAGCTCCAAATAAGTCATTACCCTGCCTCTTTGCAAATCACGCGTCTTTCCTTAAGTTCCTAAACATGGGGCTCGTGCTTTTAGGTATTCCATATTTAAAATCCTGCCTGTTGATTCCTTCTGTCTCAGGGGCCATGGACATGGGAAAGTAACAAGGCTAATAAAGAAGCATAGCTGGGACACAGATAGATTTGCTTTTTTGGTGAGCAGTGCTTAGCACGAACACTGCAGATTCGATAGCAATCTCAGTATTTATTATGGTGTAAAGTTAACATGGAAGGCACATGAATGTCCTTGCTGGTGCCAGAATTCAGCAAGTACATGACCATTTGCACAAACTTCACATACACTGCTCTCCTGGTAACAGGATGTTGGCAGGTGGGAAGATCACAGGATCCAGATGAAACATAAAACGAGATGAGCAATCCCGTAGTGGTAATTTTAGAAGCTGGGTTCTGTACATTATTTACAGTACATTGTAGCTTTACGGGGATAAAGCTGCCCCTTGCCACTCATGGATTTAATGTTTTCTGTGGGGTTTCTGTGGGAGGCTTTCCTCAGTCCAGAGGAGTGTTAGAATTGGAAGTTATTTGCAGTAGAGCTACCTTCATTCATAGAAAGCTCATCTAGCACGAGAGGAAAAGGCACCTAAGACCTTCCACCAAATGAAAGGATTGAGTGAGTTAATCTGCTTGCTGCTAGTCTGAAGTGCAGAGGCCTGGCATAAAGACGGAACTGTTCACAGTGAGCTGGGACAGAGTCAAAGTGGTTCCTGCCTCTGGGAACTTCAAATTGGCTTTACCTTCAGTTAATGAAATATCACCTCTTTTTCCTGGGGGAGGTTGAATTCTCCCTGTCTCTTGGAATGCATTTTTGGCAATTGCATCCTGAATATGGGGAACTCCGGTTATTTTGGATGGGTATTTGTTTCTTCAGAAACCCTCTGCAACAATTTGTAAAAAAAAATTACAGAAAAAGCAAAGGAAAAGGGATTATTTTGCAATGTTTGAACAACACGCACCACTCCACTGTAGGAACGTGATCCTTGAGGAGAAAGGGTTTATATTCTCCTTCAGGCTTGCGACTGGGCTGTATTTCTACCCTTGCCTAGATGGAAGGCTGTGGGTACAAGGGGTGTGGGGTGTGACCTGCAGCTGGGGCAGTGGAGGGGCCAGATGGGAGCTGCTCCTTGCTCAGGCAGACCTGTCACTCATCTCCCAGCCTTCCTCAGGATCAGTGTGACCAGGGCAACATCTCCACATACTGCACCAAGGGGTGACACAAAATCTTTAAAAATTAAACAAAGGGACGAACTGGTCTAAGATCTACTGAAAGCAAAGATTTNTTATATGTGTTTCTCTCAGCCAGCAGGTGCCTCTGTAGAGCCAATGCTTTGCCTGTATCACTATGAGTCTGTGGCACAGCACTGGAATACCTGCTTTGAAATGACAATATAGCCTTTTCTTTCTTCAGTGTCTTTTCTCCCTACCCCTTCCTCCAGCCCATGCTGAGCCCTGGGATCTGCCAGTCTGGACTTCCGCTCCATCTGCCACAAAAGGTCCTCGGAGGATGAAAGCTGGAGAAAGATGTATGTTGATACACACATATTGTTACTATGTGTGCTATATGAAGAAATATTCTGTGTGACAGGAACCAAGTAGCTCAGCTGGGGAATGCCCACACCAAACTGAGCGAGACAAGGCTGCCTCTTTGCCCTTCCAACACCTTTTCAGAAAGCAGGGTGGGGTTTGTCTGGCAAAACCTTCGCCCCTTCAGTATGACACCCTTCTGCACACCCAGGCACCACTCAGCCAGCACAGGCAGGCCCCTGAGCCACGGGAGAATACCGCTGGGTTAAAAGAAATAAAACCCACCTGAGGATAACGCTCCTTCAGCCCTGTAACACATAGGTGCTAAGAAATCCCTATATCTGAAAAGCCACGTCCTGGGGGGGTGGTCAGATGATGGATGTGATTACAGTTTGTCGCCCGCCGCCCCTCTCCCCAAATGGCTCTGCTGGACTTTGGAACAATTCCCACGGGCAAAGTGAATTTTGACCCGAACATGTATCCATCGGCATGACAGAAAGCGGGGCGAGAAGGCAGGGCAGGGAGCTGGACTCCAAACGCGCGAGCCGCGGAGCTACGGCTCTGGCGTACGGAACCGCCGGGCTACGGCCTCCGCGGCCAGCTTGGAGGGCGGGGAGGAGGCCGGGCCATCGCCGAGGAGGTGGGACTTGCCGGAGCGTCTCTCCCCGTGGCCGCTGCGATCAGTTGCAGAGTGCTGACGAGCGGCGGGCGGTGGGGCGGGCGCTGCGCGGAGCCGCCGCTGGAGTGCGCGGAGCGGGGCTGCCGCCGCGCCGGGGGCGAGGAGCGCACGCCGCGCCGGCGGGGGACAGCGCGCCACGGGAGCGGCCCTCCCCGGGCACCGGGACCTGCTGTTAGCTGGCCGCCTTGCTTTATCCTCTCGTTTAATTTATTTTTTCCCCACCTATACTTTGATCCGCTGGGATTTTTTTTTTCCTCCCTTTCCTACAGAGCCTTCCCACGCCCCAGTTCCCTCCCTCTCTATCCAGCTTGGATTTTTTTTTTCCCATATATTACTATTCTGATTTTTTTTTTAAAGCGGTGGACAGAGAGAGGGAGAGACAGTAACGGAGAGAGCAGGAGGAAAACGCTCTGTTCGTCCTTTCCGCCACCACCACCCCGATTTGCGGAGAGGGGTCGGGCCGAGCGGCGGCGGAATCAGCCCCTTTCCCTCGGGAAGGCGACCCCAGCTCGGGGAGCCGCCGGAGGCATCCGCCGCGAAGAGGGGGCGCAGGAAAAGAGATGCATTGAAAGTTTCCGCGCAAACTTTGCCGTGAGTGCGCCAAACCGAGCGAGCGGGGCGCGGGTGCCTGCCTGCCCCGACGCGGGGAGAGCGCCGCGGACGGGCGCCGCTGTGGAGCTCGGACTGCCCGGCGGCGGGGGCCGGGCGGCGGCAGGGCGGCCGCGGAGCCTGCGCTCGGCCCGGAGGAGCGCCCACGGAAAGCAGCAGCGAGGGCCGGCGGAGAGCCGGGCTTATGGAGGGGTGAAACCGGAGACCCCGAAGAGGAACCCCCTTTCCTCCGCAACCCTTCGCAGCGCCCGGCCGGCGGCACCCCAGGAGGCGGCGGCGGGCACGGAGGAGGCGCGGGCGAGAGCGCGGCGGGGCGGCGGCGGCAGCGGGGCGGCGGCGGCGAGGCGGAGCACGGCGGGCCCCGCTTCGCGGCGTGCGCCGGCAACCATGAACTTTCTGCTCACTTGGATCCGCTGGGGGCTGGCGGCGCTGCTCTATCTGCAGAGCGCGGAGGTAAGCGGCGGGACGGAGGCTTTTGTGCCCCGCGTAGCGGAGGGGGAGGGAAGGCAGACGGCCGAAAATACTTTAATTCCCTTTTTTTGTTTTCTCGCGCCCCTCCTTTGCCTCCCACCTGCTCGGTGCGGTGCGGACGCGCCGCTGGCGCCGGGTGCGGGTGTGTGCCCGCAGCACGGACACGTGTGCGTGCGGGCGGGCGGTGTTGCAGCGGGGGGACAGCGCTGCCCGGAGCTCCGCGGGGCCCCGGGGCAGCGGCAGCGCCGTGCGGAGTGCCCGCACACAGGAGCGCGCCCCGGCCGTGGGGTCCCGCCGGGGCGCTGCGGTCGGCGGGGCGCGGGGCAGGGAGGCAGCGCGCTGCCTTCTTGCATCAGCCTCGGGTCTCCTGACATTGCAAAAGGCTGCTTCGGCGATATTTGCCTTGGGTCCCAGCTCGGGTTCGTGCCGCCGAGTGGAGTTCAAAATGCCTAGCTGGAAAAACAAATAAGAGATCAAAGAGGACAAAATGGATCCAGAATTTCTTCCAGATTGGAAAAAAAATCAAAATCTAGATCTCCTGCACCGAGATTACAAAACCAAGGATTTTTCTCTTCCTCTTCAGTCACTTTTATCTCATTGTCATTTTTGAGGAATTAGAAACCAACTCTTCCTCCTTTCCTTTTTTTTTAAAGAAGAAAGAAGGGCAGCTTTCTTTGGAAACCTGTCCTATAAATCTGTTTTCTAAAGAGTCAAGAGGGCTGTGTTGCCAAGAGATATTAAGGGGTTTAGACAGAGTGCCCACGTGAAAGTGGCTATTCGCGAGGCAGGCATGGATTACGTTTTAAAGGTTATAACAGGTTAGTTCTCTCCTGCCATTTCTGCTCAGCACTTGGAGAGAGCGCGGGCCAGATCATCTCCCACAATCGCGAAAATAAACGTTGCTTGCAAACTAATCAGTTATTCACATTGTTTGTTCAGTACCGATGCTGGAAGGCAACTCCCCAATTAGGAGCCATTTCAGCTGTAACTGAAGTCATGCAAGCACTGCACGCTTTGTTTCTAGCCTGTTATATCTCTACTTTATCCAGTGACAGCCGCACACTAGGCTGTGCTCGGCTGTGCTGGATGGGAACTGAGGCGCACTCTCACTTGAGTGTGGCACAGAGCAGCTCCCTGCTGCCTTCCTGCCACATTTGGCTGGTGGGACAATTGTTTCTGCTCTCCAGGAGTTTTTCCACCGTCACCCAGAATAGGAGTTTCTTTGCCTCCCAGCTCCTCAGTAAAATAGTACAGTAGCATCTGTTCCCCACCTACAGTATAGACAACTCTGTATTGGTGTCCAGTGATAACACCCTTTAACCCTCCCCTTGTTCCTTTTCCCCTCCCCTTCCTCTTCCCCAGAAGAGGAAACGGCAGATCAGGTAGAGTCAAGATCGATCTGTCCTCATGAAAGCCTCATGCTGCCTTTTCTCCTAGGCTGGAGGATGGTGCAGATGAGAAAACAGTGTATCGATGAAAAAAATGGTAGGGAAGAATTACAGGAGTTCGGGGGGAAATGTTGCAGGGACAGACACGAGAGATAGGTGGAGGTTCAGGTACCTGGGTGATGTGGGCTAGGAGTGCTCAGGCAGATCGATGGTGAGATCTGTCCTTCAGTTCTGTCCTTATTTGTCCGTTGGTTGTCCGGGCACCACGGTGATGGGAGCGTTACAAATGCCAGCAGATCTCACGTAGGCAGCTTGGTGATGACTCTGAGCATGGCAGAAGGCTTGACTCTTCACACGGCACTAGGGTTTGTGCATTGATGATAATATTTATCTGGCTGTCAGGCTGATCTAGCTAGCTAGCCAGGCACATTAGAGAGCATTAAATAAAAGCCCTGACAGAGTCTGAGTTGGGGAAACCGGGTCCAGAGTGTGTGTCAGGCAGCTTTCCTGGAAGTGAAGGAGAAGGGATGAAGGAATCACGGCGCTCCTCTGGTGAAGGTTCAGGGGGATGACTTCTTACTGAGGCAGTTGTTATGGTTGCTCCTGCAGCAAGACTTGGATGGTGGGAAATTGTTTCATGGTTGGATCTGGGTAGCACTGATGCCACAAGTGTCCTCCTCCACTGGTGGTGACAGACTTTCCATGCAGGCGAGGGAAGGAAAGGCACTTTTGCAGTGCCACCCCCCCAGGTGATTGAGTGTGCTGAGCAGTGTGCGTAGTCCTCACACACCATGGGATTGGAGAGGTTGCATGGTTGTCCCCTTCTGGTCCTCCCATTCCTAGAGAATGGGGGACAGGTGGTTATTCCCCCTCTACCTTCATCTGGGGGTCCTGCTGCCAGCCTGGTGACAGGTCACTCCTGATGATGGTCTGGGAGCTCTTCCCCTCCCGCCCAGAACAGCAGAGGGACCTGGATTACAGTTACCAGCTGTATTGCCATAGGGGAGAGGCAGTGATCGGACACCGAGGGAGGGAGAACAAGCCTGTGACTAGACTGTTAATGATGGCACACCCACCAGGCTGCCTGCCTTTGCTGTGCCTCTGCACCACGCCACGATGGGGAGCCACCAGAATCTGCTTCCACAGTCCTTAGGCAGCTGGGACGCAGCAGGTCACCTTCCCCAGAGCCATTCCTGTGCTCTGAGGATGGGCTGGAAAGAGGAGCACTCCTCTGGGAACGGGAGAGGGACATCTGAGGGGCTCACTGATTCCTGAGCAACCTCAAATCCATTCTGTACTGTCAGAGGTGCCTTGGCTGTGCTGGCAGCTTGCAGGATTACTGACCTCTGTCTGCATGTACAATGGAGAAGGAGTGCAGAGAGTCCCATTCCCCCCCTCTCCTAAGCAGAAAACGCTGAGAATTTCTAGAGCCTAAGACGAAAAGTGCCTTAACTCCTGTCCCAGAGTCCCTCTCAAAGTGGATGGATTGTTTGTTCCAGTCCTAAACAGTTACAAAGCTCTTTTAATGAGCCTGCACAGATTAGGGGGAGGGGAGGGGAGAGAAAGAGTGCTGGTGGTGGTGAGGGGGGTGATGGTTAGAGAGGAATGACTTGATTAACCTTTTCTCTCCCTCCAGAGAAAAGCTTGCTTTGGACAGTGACTGGGCAAGAAGGGAGACAGGGAAGGTACAGACATGTGGATGGTGTGAAGTGGGTTTATTTGTTAGGGAAGGTTTCACCCCAGAGAGGGAGGGATGTGCATTTGCTACAACCTGCAAAGAGCACAGAAAGGAGCTTCCTCTATCAGCCCCATTCCTGGGCTCATTTATCCTACTCTCAAGGCTGGGCCAGGGGTTGCTTCCACACTACTGTGAAATGTTGAAAATCTATTGGAAGGAAATTGTGTTACAGAACTGTTGGGTAATGCCAAAAGCCAGCAGAGGAGAGCATGACCTTCAGGCTCCTACCGAAGGGCACAGTTGGCCTGCTTGTCCTGAGGAATGTTTTTGGTTCCCCATGTCTGATATGTAGTAGACTGTTTTGAAGTGAGGCACAAGGCCCTGCCTCACCTGCTGTTCTAGTGGATGTGCTTTGAGGGCACTAGGCACAGGTGAAAGACACTGCTGAAAGGGCAGAAAAGTTTCTTGGAATAGTGAGCAGAGAGCCTGTTACTGATAGTTCTGGGAAACCTTTCTAGTTTCTGCTGAGAGCTCCCCTGGGAAAGCTCAGAAGCTCTTTGCCCACTTTGCACCGATCTCGTTTCCCATCTTTGGGGTCAGATCACATCCCAGGTCCAGGTGAGCAGCAAAAGCGTGTGGCTTGCTTCTGCTTCTCATCACTTGTGCAGCCTGTGTGCTTGCATGTGAGGAGGCAGTGGGCTTGGCAGCTGGCTGGGTAGTTCTGCATAGAGAATGGGTAAAAATGACCCTCAAGGTGTCTCCCAGCTAATTTTGCTCAGTCTGTCATGGTCATTTTGTGTGTGAACCAGAAATCCCCCTGTGAAAAGTCTTGGGGGTGTTGTGACTTGAATGAACTGACTTGGCTCGTGATCCTCTTCCTGTGCCATAGCAGATTGAGGCTTTTTTGCCCTTGATGTGGTTTCCTTTTTACCCGTAGATTGTCAGGCACTGAGTGACTTTGGAAGGCCGCTGCAGCCTCCGCTGCCTCCATTTTGTTTGTGCTGTTGCAGTGACCTTCACACTTCAGGAATGGAACTGTTTCTAGGAACCTGCTTTTTGAAGTGTTGTCACAGCACTGGGACTGGGCACAAAGCCCCCCTCCTCCCCAGAGTTGAAATAGATCCACACATGGGGCAGCTCAGGTCTGGGCTGGTAAGTTATGCCCAGGTATAGAAAGACTTGGATTGAAATGAGAAACAAGTTCTGTCAGGGGGACTTTACACAAAGGGAACTATGCCCAGACACAAAGGAATGTCTGGGAGAGGGGCTTCTAGCTGGCTGTCTTGCCCCTTCCTTTTAAAAGCTGACATTTTCAGCTGCTTGGATGGTGGTGCTGCCCTGTGCACAGGACTGCTTAGAAGACCATAGGTGGCAGATTCTTTTTGTGAGCTTGGGGTAGACTTGGCCTTAATTCAGTTCTGTCTTCAGCTGCAAGATCAGAGGGCCTTTTTCTAAGCCTAAACACAGCATATTGCTGACAAAGCAGTATTTTGTATAAATCCCCATCCTTCTTATGGGCCTCTGCTGAAAGGCAGCAGGTTCTGGGGTGGATGGCATCACACAGGTGGCAACATACCTCGGAGAAGTGAAGAAAGCTTGGCTTTTTCCATTTTGGTTCAGAACAGAACAGCAGGGGGAAGCCTGACTTGGCTGGAAAGTTACGTCAGAGCTAAAGCCCTCACGAAGAGCAGGAAGAGTGGCGTTCTTGTTTCACCTGGAATTAAAAAGACTTCCTTAGTAAAGTGGTCTAATATTTCTCCATACCATTTTGGGAGTGGGTTACCTGTCACCACTCCTGCCTGCATCGGTGCTTTGGAAATGTCCCTGGTCCCAAAAGGCAGCAGGAGTGACTGCAGAGCTTGCAGCCTTTTCGGTTTTGGGCCAGGGGAAGCTGTGGAGTGCACGAATGGGATCCACGCAGGGGCAGGGGACTGGCACCACTGGGTGAGGTCGCACTCCCTTCCATCAGAGAGGAAGAAAACGCGGGCGGTTCGGCGGCGTCCGTCGGCAAAGTGGTGCTGTCACAGTTAATCGCCCTGACACCCGGCCAGATGCCGACACCTCCGTGGCCACCACTGCTGGGTGACAGACATCTGTGACATGGAGAGGGGAGCGATGCCCTTCCGTGCCTGGCCGCCCTTCTCCCCGCTCTGCCCTGCCGGGCCAGATTCACCTTTACGGGGAGAAGCGCTCCTCGGGTTCACCCTCGTGTGGGCGGCAGCAGCAGCAGCAGCGGGTCACCCCGTTACTCTGCTCCGCCGGCCTCGCATTTGCTCCCGGTGTTTGCCCGCGGTCACTGACAGCGGCTCCAGGGGACGCGTTTCTCCCTTGGGGCCTCTCTCGGGCCCGCACACCGCCCTGCCAGCCCCGTCGCCCGGCCCGGGGCCGTCCCGCCCGTGCCGCTCTCGGTTCCCCGGGGGACGGGGGAACAAAAGGTCGCTCTGTGCCCGCCGGGGAGCGGCTCCGCCTCGGGGGCGCCCCCTCCCGCCGGGCTCCCTCAGCCCCCTGCCCGGCGGGGCGACGAGACCGGGCCCCTCGGGGCCTCTGCGCGGGACCCCCCGAGCGCCGGGACCGCGTCACGGTTCCGCGTTGTGACTGATTTTCTGTTGTCTTTGCAGTTGTCGAAGGCTGCGCCTGCCCTGGGGGATGGGGAGCGGAAACCCAATGAAGGTAAGCGCTGGGCGGCTTCCCGGCGGGCGGGGACGGCCGGGGGCTGGGGGTAGGATCCCCCGGGGCCGCCGGCGGCCGACACCGCCACCTCCCGGGGAGCGGGACCGGGGGCTGCCGGCGGNCCCCCGGCTTACCACAACTCCGAGGCAAACTGCGTGCGTGCGCTGGTGCACATACGCACGCTCATTTATATATATATATATATGTATGTATATATATAATCTACACACACACAGGCGCGCACAAAGAGCTGAGTAGTGGCGAGCAGTTTGCTGGGGATTCGCCACAGTGCTGTAGGAAGGGATTTGCAAATTTTGCTGCCCGCCTCTTTCCCGGCGGCGCTGGTGATGCCCGGCTGGGTGGCCAGGGCTGATTCCCGAACAAAGGCTGGAGCAGCCCCCAGACAGTAGGTTTCTTAGGAAGAGAAGGAGAAAGGGGTAGCTCAGCATGATTTTCTGGGCTCATGCCTCCCAGGAGTCTCAGGTACCCCCGCAGTCAGGAGATTGCTAAGCACTGTAAAGAGCCAGGCTTGAAAAACACACCTTTTTATTCTTGTTTGGGCTAGCAGACTTTGCAAATTCAGGGAATGGTAGTATGATCTGATAGGTTCTACTGATTGGTTCCTGGTTGTCCAGCAGGGACAGGACCATTGCCTGGCGAGGAAACAAGGTGGTGTCTCTGCAGCTGCTGTGATCTTGTGTCTTTCCGGTTGCCTGAAGGCCAGGTTGTGACAGTGTCCCCTGCCTCGTTGGTTCATGCAAGTAAATGTAGACCAGAAGGGCAGTCAGCCCCTGGATTAGTCAGAGACGCCTCCTGGGAGCTCCCTGTCTAGTGGAGCCCTGTGCCTGTCAGGAGGTTGGCTTCTGTCCACAGTCCTCAGTTCAGCAGTGGGATAAAAGGGCTATGGACTTTGGAACCTTCAGGCTGAGGTGATCATCACCTGCTTTAAGACCATCCTGACCGTGTTTTCCCCTTACCTGCATAGCAGAGCAGAGCACTTGTTGCATGGCAGGGTCTGGCAGAGGTCTTGCAGGGTCCCCACGGGCTGTGACCTTCAGCGTTATTCCAGCTAGAGGTCAGCAGAGGGCTCCAGCAGTGTGGGCCCAGATTGGCTTTTTTTTTTTTTTT
>VWZP01009169.1:1170090-1184640 GCA_013396995.1 Dicaeum eximium
TTTTTGTAGCAATCAGTTTAAATTTCTGTAGCTTTATTGGTGTGACAGAGTCCATGTGTGTTGCCCGAGGTTTGTGGCAGGCTGTGCTGGGGTTAGGTGTCCATTTTGCGCTGGCAAAATTTCTGATTTACTGGTGGGCTGCCGCCTGTTGCGCTTGACCCTTGCTCCTGCTGAAGTCAACAGAAGAAGGTTCAGTGACTCCAGAGGGATCAAGATGGAGCCTGCTGTGAGGCTTATTTTGGTAACTAGTTCTCTGCTGTTGGTAGAAAAGAGCTAGTGTCCTCATCTGTGCCATTTGTTGTGTCCAACAAATCCCTCCTGGGGAGGGAAAGAATCAAACAAAATTAACTTCTGTCACAAGAAGGCTGATGGGATTGCAGGAGAAGCTGGTCTGGCAATATAAGTGGTGAGACTTTGGTGTTACTGTCCTGGTGCTATTTCAGGTTCTGAGATGTAGATACATCTGTGAAATAGAAGTCAGGACTCCTGGAATTACCTTCCTGGCTCTACTTCTGTCCTGTCGTTTGAACTTAGAGGTCCTCTCTCTATACATCAGTTTCTCCTCTGTGAAGGGATGATGGGCCTCTGTTACCCAAGGATGGCCCTGTAGTTCCTTCTACTGCAGCTCTTAGGGGCTTGGGCTGAAAGGTGGGTTTGTGTCTTTGGCCATTTTATGCTTTCTCTGAGATGTCAAGCTGTGACAGGTTTTTATTTGGGATGGACTTACTCTGTTTGGAGACTGTTATTTTAGCTTCAACCCCTACCCTTTTGAGCTCAAGAGAGGCTTCCACATGTTTTGTGGCACAGGAAGTTGTAGAGGAGTCAGACAAATACTCTTTGTTTCACGGGAAAAGATTTTCTGGTATAAATAAAGGAAACCACCAGCACTTGTGGCTGCACTTTTATTTTCAAAATAACAGTGTGTCTGTATTGCTGCTAAGCCATTTATGGGGAGGGAGACAAAATGATCATAGACTTTCTCCTTTTCTAGTCCAGCATGTTCTCACTCAGCTGCTCCAAATTTGAACTTAAACTCTGCCATGAAGAGTTAATGTGGGTCCTGTCTGCGTTTTAACCTTCCTTCCCCCTCCATTCACAACGAAGAACCTCTGACTCAAATCTAGAGGTGTTTTGCAGGGTAGGAGTGTGAGTTAATTGTGGGATTAACTTCTGATGTGGGCTGAAGCCCAGATTGCAGGAAGGGAGCAGACCTCGTGGTGTTAGTCCTTCGGTGACCTTCCTGTGCATCCCCATGAAAGCGACCTTCTTCCATTTGTGACACAACCAATGGAAAGGAGGCACAGGCAGAATCAGCCCAGGAAAGTGTGGAATATAACTCCCAGCACATAGGAGTAAGTGTAGGTATGGTAGAAGGGGCAGGGCTTTGCTGTGAGGTTGACTGTACCTCAGTCATGTACTCCAGTTTAATTTGGGTGGTAATTGTGCAAATGAACTACAGAGCATTGTGCAGCCTCCATGTGAATGCTCTGTGTCCAGCAAAATAAGGCAAAGTGCCTTTTGTGACAGGATTTTCTGACTGGCAGCTAGGGAAAGATTCCCTGGTTCCTTTTCGGAGGCTGATTCAGACTTTGGAAAACCATCATGTGTCAAAGTAAAGGTAGAAACTCCCAAATTCTTCATGTGAAGGTGTAGTGGGTTTTAAGTCCTGTCAAATCTCTCAGATCTCAAGTACAGTTGTCAGGGTGCAGCTGTGAAAGTAAAGGCCCTGCAGAAGAAGTCGAATATGCTGTTCTTGGGCGGATCTGTGATCTGGATTCTCTGGTGTAATCCAAATGCCTGGGTAGTGCAAATATTTAGGAAAGCATGGCAGACGCCATTCAGTTTCACTTCACTTTTGTAGTCTGTTTCGATTTCTGCCTCCTTTATGCCCCAGACTGGCGTGGCGAGCAGCATTTGATCTGCACAGGTAACTGCTGCTTTCCCTCCCTCTCACTTTCCGTCCCTCCCCTTGACGTAGATCTGTAAGCATTTTTATCCTGAACTATGCCTTGACTGCCAGAGTTCTCAGATCCTGTGTCTGCCATGGTGTGAATAATCAACAGCGCAGTTCAGCGACTATCTTTGTGCCCACAGAATTTCCCACATATTAAATCGTTCAACTTGTTGGAACATAGGCAGTGACTAAGGTCACTCCAAAGGGGAGCAGGAAGAAGGAGAAGGAGGTAGTCACAGACAAGATAGGAGAACAGACAGGAGACATACGGCGGTTAGGGGAGGAGGGAAGAGGAAGGGAAGGAACAAGGAACAGAAACATGTTGTCTTCTAGACAAGGAATACCAACAAGCAGTCCATGCCTGCCAGGCTGCATTTCCCTTTCACAAACCACTTTCTCTTTTAATAGCTGCTCACGCTCTCTGACACTTCAAACTCCTTGGAGGGAAGCTCCTCCCCTCTTGTACCCACTCTCAGCACTTCAGCACTATGGCACTGTCAGCCCTGCATGACCTAGAATTAACTTTCAACAATTAACTGCGGGCTGTGAGCTCCAAGCCCTGCAGCTTTTGCATTTTTGTGGCAAAGTAACCTTTATGCCAGTTTGTCACAAGTTCAGGGCACTTTAGAAACGCTTACTGGAGACCATGATTTTCCATGATGCAAGCAGTTTGCTCTTATCACTCTGAGTTATCAACCTTGGTGCTGGAGGACTCTGCATGCTGTACAGGTGGATCATTATAGTGCATATAATGATCAGGTACTGTCTCCTTGGGCATACTCTTACCCTCTGCTCCATGTGAGACATCCTCTGTTGCTAGTGTGCTGCTAGAGCTAGGAGGCCTGGAGGGCTGCAGGTACTCACTGTTTGCAGTACTGTTCTAGCACCTGGGGTTTGTGTGTGTGTACTTATCTATACTATCTCTCATCTCTTTAAATCTCTCCAACCCTTGACCAAGCAGCAAAATGAAGCTTTGGCAAGAGGCTGGGAAACATTGAGAAATAGTTGTGAAATCAGTGCAGATCGCAAGCAGTTAGTGTTTGCTCCATTTGTAGGGAAGGCATGGGATAATGGCAGATCCACCCTGTTCCCCCTCCCACACTGTCTCATTGTGGTTCAGTAGCCAAATATATAGTCTGGTTAATCCTGGGGGTGCTGTGAGCTTACTTTGAATCTTTCAGTGGGTGGCTTGGTTCCTCGGCCTGGGAAGGTGGTCAGTGTGGAGACATGGAGGCTGTGACTTGTAGTGGATGCTGTCATGGTTCCGTGGTGACCTACTGAGGTGGGTGTTCTGCATGGCCGAAAGAGGTAGAGGACAGGAAGGGTGAAGATGCATAGCTCCATGGTTCAGAGCCTCTGCTTGCTCTTAGAAGTGTCAGTGTGCTGAGGTCTGTACAAAGGATGCTTCTGGCTTTAAAACCCACTGGGGCATCCACTGACTGTTTTGAAAGGGAGTAAAGGGCAAACCAGTGAAGGGCCTTAATCCAGAGTGCAGATTATCTGCTGCAACTTCAGGTTTTTTTTTTGGCTGAGTTGATATTCTCAGTGGCAGCATACCAGAAATATGGGGAATAGCAGAGAAGAGGTTTGGGGAAGAGTCACCTGTGGCATGCATCACGGTACTAGGAAGGCAAACAGTGAGGCTCTCTTGTCCATCTTGCCTTTCCCCTGAAGCAGCTGTAGGAGGAGATTGTCTTTTTCCCTTCCCACTTGATGTGTGTGTATGTAGAGCACTGACAATGGATTAAGGCCTGCAAGACTGTTAGTGAAGAGCATAGGGTAGCTGTGTTGCAACTGTCTGGCTCACTTTAGGGGTGAAGCGCGAGACATTCTTGAGCTAAATTTGCATTAACTTATTCCCTCCATTCCTCTTTTAGTTATCAAATTCCTGGAAGTCTACGAGCGCAGCTTCTGCAGGACTATTGAGACCCTGGTGGACATTTTCCAGGAGTACCCTGATGAGGTGGAGTACATATTCAAGCCATCCTGTGTGCCTCTGATGAGATGTGCGGGTTGCTGCGGCGATGAGGGCCTAGAATGTGTCCCTGTGGATGTGTACAACGTCACAATGGAGGTGAGGGTCCAGCTTGCAGTCTGCCATGCTTGGTTGGAAGGAAGCAAGTCAGCCATCAAAGCCACCCGAAGTTCCAGCTCCCAGCTAATTCAGAGGAAGTACAACCTACCCCAGGGAACCTCTCTTCTGACTCTGGTGCTCTGTGTTACACCACACAGGGTTAAAAGATGTGTTGCCTATGTCTGTTTAAAGCCAAGAGGAGAGTCTGGTTTTTGACTCCTGCCCAAATAGAGTAGGTAGGAGCATGCAAAGGAGAGTTTCTGCAAAGGAGCACTTTGTGCTTAGAGAATGCAAAGGAGCATTTCTGATGGCGTTATCTCTGAGTTCCCAAAGAACGTGCTCCTTGGGCCCTTGGACCACCTTAACTCTACACACAGCTCTTGTTCTGAAGGCAGCTGAGTAGGGCAAAAGGGAGAGCCTGTCAGTACTCTCTCCTGAAGGGCATGTAAGGTCAGCCTGTTCCAAAAGAGCAGAGAATTTGGGTCTTTAGCAACCCTGGCACAGCAGGGGTTAAAGGGGCTCTAAGAAACAAACTGTTCTATATCAGCTGGAAAAGTCTTTCTGCCTCTGGGCATCTTCCTCCTTTGTTTGGAGGCTGCTGAAGGTGGCCATGGTAGCAAAGGCTGGGCTTATGGGGAAAGAAGCAAATTGCTTTAGAGAGCTTAGTTACTGCCCTTGTCTGTCAGACTGGATCCCAGCTCTTGTCCACCATCATGCTGGTGCCCGTTACCCGTAACCCATAGCTCCCTCACCTGCTTTTGTCCCTTAGCCTCTTGAATGGCCACTGTAAATACTGCTTTTTAATGTCAATGAGAGATGTGCAGTGCTAAGTGATTAACCAGCAGGTCCTTCTACTTGAAATCTGGGCTGTGTTTGAGCTCTGTTGGAGAACCTGCCTGTGCCCTTTCATGGTTCCCCATACTGCTTTTCCACTTGCGGGCTCCAGCCCGGGCTAGAGCATACTAGCTTGGTGTAGCTAGGGATGGTTTTCTTCTACCATTCCTTGCTGAATTACAGCTCTTGACTGGTATGCCTGCATGCCTGTAAAGGGTCAGAGGCACTTAAGCAGATCTCTAGAGCTAGTCTTCCAGACAAGTTCTGGGCCCATTAAGAGAATGTGACAGTATTCCATAGCTTCTGAATAACTTCCCTGGAGGTATCTGGGGCTGGAGTCTGGGTGATGTCTGGCTTTGCAGGACTCTTTTAAACACAGTTCTCCAGATTTATTTTGTGTGTGAAATTACTGAGAAAGTGAGATGTCAGCTGGGAAGCAATGGTGGCTTAAGTTAGTTGGATTTGGAATTGAATTTTCATTTGGGACCTTTGTGTGAGATTGAAGCATGGCTTCTGCACAAGCAGGCTGTTCAGCTGCTGTCTGTCCAGCATCAGCCAGGGAGGGCTCATTGAGAACCTTGCTGTGGTGGTACACCCCCTCCCATGCCTGTCTCCAAGGCTGTCCACCATGCCGGCACTGGGCATGCACGAGCAAACAGAGCTTTGGCACAAGTCTGGTGTTGCTGCTCGCTTGTGATCAAAGGCCTTCCTCGACTGGGAGAACGGGGCCTCAGAGCTAGCTCGAACTCTGCCCTGCTCTTCCCAGGAACACCTGGGGTGTGAGTGCTTTGCTGCACAGCAGCCTCATTTGGGGCTGTGAGTATGAAGAGTGAGCAGGCAGTGACCCTCTCTGTTTCTTTCATTCCAGATCATGAGAATTAAACCCCATCAGAGTCAGCACATATCACACATGAGCTTCTTACAGCACAGTAAATGTGACTGCAGGTGAGAATGGAGCAGCACTGGTTCCTCTTGCAATAAACTTACTCTGAGCCTTTCCTTTTTTCTGCCATTGGGTTGGGACTCTTGTTCAGATGCTTCTGCAGCCTTCTCGGTTGGTTTGCAGTGGGATGGCTGAGTCTGGGAAAAGAAGCCCTCTGCTGTCAGGGCTCTTCCATCTCTAGCTACCACAGGTGGACAGTGCTAGCCTGCATCCTGAGATCTTTTGGGGCACTAGCTGCCAGCAAGGGTCAACAGGAGAGCAAAAACACTTTGAGACAGACCACTTAACCTGTGCAATGGGCATCCTGCAATGCTTCCTGTACATGCCCTTCCCTGGACTTGGTGGGAACTGGGCATAATACCAGAAGTATATGTGATAAGCTCTCTTCTAATGTGGCCTTTGTTCTGTCTTTCCCCACAGACCAAAGAAAGATGTCAAAAGCAAACAAGAAAAGTAAGTGACAAGCCTTTCCTCCTTTCTCTTTTGGTGGTTGGTTGGCATTTCCTCTCCCCACTGCCCCTTGCCCTTTTCTTTGGTTGGATATACTCACTTTCGGAAGGTGTTTTTGGAAATGGCATATGGTACTGCATGGGGCGATGCTCTGAATCCATTCCAGGTGGTCACAGAAACCCAGATCTGATGGTCCTTCTTTCATACCCCATACATGGATCTTGCATGACCCATGGCCGTGGCAGTCATTCCTAATGCTTTTTCCTGAGTCAGGGAAGTCTTGTCGTGTCTGTCCTGCTGGAATGGATTCAAAGTACAGCCCCCATTCTCCCCTTCCCTCTTCCTGGGGTGTTTCTGGTTACTGCAAATTGCTGCCTTTCTTTATTAATAATTTTTTTCTTGCTGCTTGAGTGAGTACTTGCTGGCTTCTTTCACAGCAGCTTTGGTAGGAACTCTGCTGGCTACAGGGAGAGGTGGATGTAGAGGCCTGGTGGAGGCAGGACTGATGCCATACAGGATATGACACTGGTTTTGTTTGGGTGTGGCCCTGGGAGGGTGTAAAGGGAGGTGGATGTCCTATCTGGGTCTTGGTGAAGGCTTTCATGAGGGGTTTTTTGAATCTGATTTGCTTTGGTGGCTTGAAGAAGGTTAAGTCACAACCTTCCCTTTACTTCCTCCCCAAAGTAAAAAGGTTGTGAAAAGTAGAAAAATAAGGTGTAATCCTGCAGGGATGAGCATAAAATACGAAACAATGTTGAAAAGAAAGAATGATCTCTCTGAACGAGAGGATCAGCTGAATGTGCTTGACTGGGAAAGCAACTCTGCCATTTAGAAGTGCAGAGTTGAAGAGGAAGAAGTGAATATTTGGAGATAAGGCTGAATCTGAGACCAAAGGAGCAAACAGGGGAGAGAGGGCTTCTTTCACCCTTCTCCTGGTGGTTGTATGTTTCTAGCTGCCTTCCAGCCTCTCTCCCTCCCCGTGGAAATCTGCTCCTGGCTGCATCAGACTGCGTGCAGCCAGCAGTCCTCTCTGCACAGGGCCGTGTCGGGGACGGTCGGTCTGTGTGGCTCTGTAGTTTGGAGGTGTGCGAGCGTTTGGTCTGTGTGAGCTCTGGTGAGGATGGGGTGTGGGTGTAGCAGCCAGCTCGGACTGTGTTGCATTCACTTTCCTTTTCTAACAGCACCTTGCCTGCTCTTTGCTGGTTCTGCTCTCCCCAGGGAAGGAAGGGAAGGGATGGGAGAGACTGGTGTGCTTTCATTTGTGCTGGATTGAAAGTCTTGTTATATTGGTACCCCTCTCCTCCCTTCAGGTTGATTTTCTTCCCCTCACCGTCTCCCTGTGACTCCTGCCTGACATGTAGGGCAGAACTGGGATTGAGCTGATGCTCTGACACTCCTTCCAGTGAGACGACTTGAACAGGGTCTAGGAGACACCAATGGTGCTTTCTCTTCTGTTCTTCCAATTCCCTTTGACAGCTCTTTCCCGAGGTGGGCTGCACCAGGGAACGAGGGAGCCTTTGCTGAACTGCCTCAGAGCTGGGACTCATTTGCCTGACAAGCCCTGGTGCTTTGCCTAGGGTCTTCTCCTTGCATGTCTCTCCCTTGCTCCTGTGCTAATGTGGCTCAAGGAGCAGTACAGGCTCCAGCCTCCCTCGCTCCCTGTGCTCTCAATGGCCCATAGGGATCCATGGTTAGTGTCCAGGACTGCATGTCCTAGCCCCTTCCTGCTCGGCTCCTGCCCAAGAATCAGAGGCAACTGGTGAATTTTTCAGAATGGAGTCAGTGCCTTGGCTCCATCTGCTTGTCTGTCTGGCAGATCCACATGGAAGGTAACAGGAGGGAAGAACTGAAAGCTGCTTGCTGATTATCTCCTGGGTAAAATAACTAGGTCAGGCCATCCTCTTCCCCCTCTTTACTCTTCAGTACTCAGAATGGAGGCTGCCAGAGATGTTACAGACACCCAAGTGAGGTCTCCTGGAGCCCTCTGGACCGCAGGCAGGAGGTGAGGTGGATGAGCAAAGCCTTCAAGTTGGATAGCCCTCTCCAAGATCAGATCTCTTCCCTTGTCTGTGGAGTGCTCCCATCCCAAGGCAGGATTGCCACCCACCCTGCAGCAGAGCTATTGGAGCTCAGCTGTCCCCTCCTAGGTCCAGTGCTGGGCAGTGCATCAGGTCAGAGTGGTTTCCCTTTCCCTGAAGAGAGCCCTTTCACTCAGGTTGCCTTTTGTCAGTCATTGTGCGCCTGTGCTTGTTGCCTGGAATGGTTGTCTGCGCTCACCGCGGTGGTGTGACGCTTTCACAAAGCTTTCTGTTCCTTCTGCCTCTCACCCCCTGCCCCTTTCCCACTGCCCCTCTCTGGAGGGGACAGGTGTCCCTCTGAGGCTCCAGCAGATCCGCCTCTGCTTGCAGCAGCCTTGCAGGAAGTGGTCTCTGCTGAGTTCCCTGGCGTTGGCTTGGCTGTGGGCAGGCTGGTGCCGAGCTGACAGGAGCGCCGGAGCCGGTGAATGGGTGTGCGAGGTGGAGATCTGTGCTTCGGCCCTGGGATTCACCCTCCAGTCCTGCCTCATGTGCTTCTCCCCTCCCAGCAAGGCACATGGCTGTATTTTTTTTCTCTTCTTCCTTGCGTTTTCTTCCGTTTTCTCTCTATCTCTCCCTTTCTTTCCTCCTCTCTCTCTTTCTCTTTTTTTTTTTTTTGTTTTTCTTCCAGAAAATCAAAGCGAGGAAGGGGGAAGGGTCAAAAGAGAAAGCGCAAGAAAGGCCGGTACAAACCACTCAGCTTGTACGTTTGTGTCCTCTGCTTGTAGACTCTCTTCCCTCCCTCTCCCTAAACCAATCTGCCTGCTTGCTGCTCGCTCAAATCTCACCCTCCCCTCCCAGTCACTGGTGGGCTGCAGATCCTGCAGGGGCAGCGCTGGTGGTGACACTGCTCTGGCACTAAGGCTATCTCAGGGAAGGTGGCTTTAGCTTGCTTGGCTCTCTAATCATCAGTGGTGACCATTGTCCCAAGGTACAAGAGTGTGGTGGGTGGACGAGTACCCTGCACCTCTTCACGCCTTCTGGTTGCAACTCTGTCATCTGCTTTCCACTGTTTGTCTCGTGCCCTCACTGCTGTGACGACTGGTGACATGCAGGCTGGCATCTGCCATGCATGTGTGTGTGTGTGTGTGAGTGTGTGTGCGTGTGCACATGTGCGTGTGTGTCTGGTGGAGTCACAGGTGCAGAGGAGAGGTGGGACAGTGGGAAGCCAGAGAGGGGGAGCTGGAGGGGCCTCTCTGTCTGTTTTTTTTTTTTTCTCTCTTTCTGCTGGATTTGGTGGCTTGTCTCTCCCTGTCTCTTTCGCTCTGCCTCTCTCATGGTGGTTCACAAAATTCTGCATTGTAAATTCACAGCCCCTCCATAGGAGACTCCTCGGAGGCAAAGTTGGGATAGGCCTTACAGAAAGGAGGGCAGTGCTGGCTGCAGGGGTCAGCATGTGATGCTGGAGGCCAGCTGCTTTCCAGGGGAGGAGATACCCTGTGTATTTAACTCGTTTAGCTGCTGGCCTCTTTCTACTCGAATAGTCCACTTCAGAGAGCTCCTTTCACTGATGTGTCAATAGCTGCCTGGGACGTCTCACCTTCCCATCCTTGCTTTCCCCTTCTTCCTCCCTCTGGCCTGAGCCAATGGATCCAATGCAGCATTTGTGAATACTGTGCAGAAGGCCTGTTTTCTTTCTCTACGCTAATGCAAGGGGTTGCTGTCCTGGGGCTGTCGAGGTGCTGCTGGAAAATCCATCAGCCCGCGGCACTCCAGTGGGCAGCATGGGGGCTGCGGGAGGGGGCAAGGGGATTGCTTTGATGTTCAGGGTGTTGCATGTGTATTTTCTTTCTGCTGAAGCGCTGTAGCTTAGACATCTTTCCTTTTGCCTTTTTGCAGTCACTGTGAGCCTTGCTCAGAGAGGAGAAAGCACTTGTTTGTACAAGATCCCCAGACCTGTAAATGTTCCTGCAAATTCACAGACTCACGTTGCAAGTCGAGGCAGCTTGAGTTAAACGAGCGCACTTGCAGGTTTGTGTCCTGAAGGATGAAACACACAAAGAGAAAGAGAGAGAAAGAGAAAGAAGGGGGGAGCTTGCTTCCTGCTGATTTCTGGCACCAGTGCTATTTGATGACTTCTTTTCTCTGTCCTAAGTGGGCCAGAGAGCAGAGGGGCTGACTGGGGTGAGGACAGAGTTTCCCTGTGTCAGAGGGCAGCTGTTTGTTTCAGGTGTGCTCTCAGGACTTGGATGGGGATGGCTCCCAGAGACAGGCCCTTTGTATCTCAGGTATTCTTTACCATAGAATAGGATAATGGAGTTCTTGTTGCTGAGGTAGGCAGGGGAGGGTCTATATCCCTCTGTACCTTACCTGTACGCAACTCTGAGCATACTGTTGGACAAAGACAAATCCTTAACTGACTAGAATTTGACCACCCCTGTCTTCCAAGCCCTTTTTCTGTGGCTTGTAGATGCTCTGCCTTGTGCAGAATGAGGAAAGCCACTAGGAGCCTCCCTCAAGGCTGAGCCTATATTCTCATTTGCCTCTTTGTTCTTCTAAAAGCCAGGGAGAGCACCCTGTCCTCTTGTACGGTGCTCCCAGTTCCCTGTCCATGTCCTGTCCAGAGTTGTGGTTTGAAAGGCTGCACTCAGGACTGTGAATGGAATACAGCAGGTTTAAGTGTGACGCTGGGTGAAGGCAGAGGTGCCTGTTTCAGATGTGAGGTGGGAGAGACATAAAGGCATTGTGGGGTTAGTGTTAGTTCAAAGATCCATGCTGTGCATGTGTTATCTGAATGCTGTCACACACCATCTGTGGCACAGACACGTAAAGAAACTGATTCCCAGTTCTCACCTGAGCACTTTGGTGAACTCAGTGGGGTGTCTTGACTCCCACAAGCTATGTGTGCACCTCTGGTGTGGGATCATCCTTCCTGTGTAGAGGGAGACATAGAAATGGGGTTGCTAATGAGTACTTGGCTGTGAGTCTGAACTCAGATCCCTTTCACAGAGATGTAGGAGATTGTTCCTGTTTCTGCAGTATTGCAGTGGCAGTGGCTCAAGGGGAGAATCCAAGGGAGAGAGATCCAGAGTCCTCTCTGGCTGTATCTTGAAAGGAGGAGGCATCCACTTGGCTGGGTGGCTAAGGCTGTTACAAGTAGCAAGTGGTTCCTTTGGGTGTGAAAATGCTTTGTGTCCAAGCCAGAGAGGCATTGGCATTGTCAGCATGGTGGAAACTACTCTGTATACGGAGAATTTTTCTGGGGTGCTGTAATTTCAGTAGGAAAGTAATTGATGGAGGGGTCAGAATAGAGCAACTTCTGGAGTTAAACTTCTCCTAGCAAGCAAAACCCCTGAAGTCTGAGACCAGACTTAATGTTGGCCTTTTTCCCCCCTGCTGCTTTCCCTGAAGTCCAGAGTAGCTGATAATTACCCCACAGAGTTTGAAGGGTGAGAAATAGTAACAAATGCAATGAAAACCAAAAGATACCCCAAAGAAGTCATGGTGGCAGAAGGGGTTTGCTAGTTTCTCTTACTAGTCCCTCTCTGTGATGGGATAATTGGCAGTAAGGGAGGTTTCCAGAGGCAGTGTGTTGGCCAGAAAAATGGGAAGGAATCATAGGAGTGGTTAGCTTATCAGTTTCCAGATAACAGACTGGTTAAGCTGAAGTTCCTCTTGCTCTTTCTTGTAGAATTAGAATAGGGACCTACAGGGGAGGGTGAATTCTCATTTCTCCTGCTGCTTCTTCAGGCCACTGCTGTTTGCTGGCGCTAACCCCCACTCAGAGCAGCTCGTGGAATGAAGAGCACTTACTTTTCACCTTCTTGCCTGCATGAGGCCTTGTTGTCTGCACTGCTTCAACCTAAACAAGGGGCTAGGTGGAGAGCCAAGGGTGTGTCTCTGCATGCATTGCTTAGCCTTGTTTTTCTGTGTTTGTGTGTATTTGTGTGTATGGTGTGCAAAGATGCAAACAAGACACTCAGCTTATCTGTGAGGAAGCCACTAATTCTGCTCCAAAATTGAACCCCTGTCTGAGTATCCCCCCTGCTCTGTCTAGGTGAGCCTGGGGGAATAGAATTCAGTGACTCGTTTGGGGGGTCGAGATTCTCAGCTGATTTGCCCCATCTGCACAGCACTTCACCCCACCAGTGACGTCATGCCATGTCTTAACACCATGTGCTCTTAAACACATTAGCCACCACCCTTCCTTCCCTTTCCTGCCCTAGTTGCACCCTCATCACAAACATTAACCCCTGTTCTTTTTTTTTCCTTCCTTCTCCTCTTTGACAGATGTGAAAAACCGAGACGGTGAGCAGCGGAAAAGAAGGGGAAACAGCCCTGTTTCTGGAGCCTGATTTCTCGCCTGGACAGAATAAAAGAAAACAAAACACTAATCCAAATGAACCCTAAAAATGAAGGATCGGTAGAGCACAGCACTTTCAGTACGGACGATGGACTCCGGAAGGAACATTCCCCAAGGCACCCGCCGCACAGAATTCACCTTTGGGTTTTGAACTGTTTTATTTTATTTTTCTTTTTATGCTGCTAAATAACAGAGCCAGGAAGACTTGTAGGGGTGTATTTGATGGGTTTTCCCATGCATACATATATATGTGTGTATNATTTTTTTTAACATTGCTAATGTTATTGGTGTCTTCACTGGATAATATTCGACTGCTGTGGACACAAGCGGGCTACTTGGGGCATAAGAAACAAGCTAAGACTGGACTTGAGTAGAAGCGCTGGGTGTAAACTTCTTAACTCTAACTGACTTGTGCGGCCTCCGCTGTTTCTCTGTAGAGTGTGCTGTACCACAAACCACCTTCTCCTTGCCTGGGACAGGGAGGAGAGGTGATGGAGAGGATGGGCAGGGAGTTCCAAAGAGCGGCATCCTAGGGTGCGATGGGTCAAAGGCCAAGGAAATGGCCATCTCCGTGATCAAGGATTCCTCCTCCCCTCTCTTCCCCCAACCTTCGCCCTTACTCGTCTCATAACCTGCCTGCCTTGCTGGGACATGGGATGTCAGTGTACGTTTTGCGTTGACTTTATTCGCTGTAGAACCTTTGCCAGAGAGACACGCTGGCTTCTCTTAAGGATGGTGGGCAGCTGATGCACACTGACTTTCTGTTCAAGGAATTATCACAGGAGTCTAGATTTCCCGCCCTTGGTGGCTGCAGAAGGACACAAGGTCTACAGTGTGCTGAAGCAAGAATGGGGACCGGTGCATAGCCACACAGTTGTTCAGCACTGTCTGCTTTCTTCATGCACAGAGCTGCCACTCAAGAGCATCCAAGATGCTTATGGAACATTTCTGGAAAGGGATATTAATCAAAAGTATATACACAGTAGTGGGGGTGTGTGTGTGTGTATGTGAATGTATGCATTTGTGTGTATGTATGTATGTGTTTTTCTCTCTTTTTTATATATATATATTTATTTTTATACATATATATATATAAAAAAATAATATATATGTATGCCAAGATTGAAGGGGGGAAAAAAGAAAGCAACTTTTGCTGCCTTCAGTTTGCGTGCCCAGTGTGAATGACCCATAAGAACGTCAAGATTTTTTTTTTTTTTTTAAATGACGTACTGTAAATATCAGGCCCCTTTTCCACGTCTTGGGCTAGGGAATCAAATGTGAAGACAGCTGGAGTCCCTTAGCTGTGTCGTGAGGTTCTTGGCTATGTGTGTATCTGCAGTGTAGGCTGTGGTGTACGTGAAACCCACCTTACACACGCGCGCACACACACACACACACACACACCCCTGAAAGTGTGTTTGTACATCTATGTGGATATATATAATCTAGTTCTGTGATTAAAATTATTATTATTAATAATAATAATCAAAAAGGTACTCGGTCTGTGTCAGAATGCTGCCAAACATCATCTGCAATTGAATTTTCAACGCCTGATAATGTACAACACGGAAAGCTTCCAAAAAGACAAGACAGTCTAAAAACAGACTCACAACAAGCGACTACTAACCACTAGGATCTCCCCATCCGACTGATGGCTTTCAGAAGGAGAGAAAACACACGGGTGGGTGCTTGCATCTGCAATGTAGAATACTCATGCTGCATCGTGTGCAAGATAAGAGGCTTCCGATCGGGGGAGGGAAGAGAAAGTGTTTTATATACTTATTTAATATCCCTTTTTAAATTAGAAATTAAACAGATAATTTAATTAAAGAGTAGGGATTTTTCAGTATTCTTTGTTAATATTTAATTTCAACTATTTATAAGCCGTACCTCCTTTTTTTTCTTTTTTTTTTTTTT
>VWZP01009169.1:1184672-1265696 GCA_013396995.1 Dicaeum eximium
TTTTTTTTTTTTTTTTTTTTTTTTTTTTGTACTGGTTGTGTATAAATTTAACCTTCCTGTTGTCCCATCCCCTCTCTCCCCAATTGTTGGCAGAGTCAGTAGCATGTTATGGGCAGTTATTTAATTAATTTCTCTAACACCTACCCCTACACATTCCTATTGAGACAACGGTTAGATATACATCTACATACTATATATATATTTGGCTATGTGTTTGTATATATATATATGTTTATGTATATGTGTGATTCGGATTAAATAGACACTACAATTTTTTTATATATGTAAAAAGAAGAAACAGGAAAAAATAGAAAATTCTACATCTTGAATCTCTCTCCTTTTTAATTTTAATATTTGTTATCATTTTATTTATTGGTGCTACTGTTTATCTGTAATAATTGCGGGGAAAAAAGATATTAACACTACATATTGTGTCTAGTGAATTTTTTCAAGATATTCCTTAGTACATATTTATTTTTAAACAAAGAAATTACAGATATATCTTAAAACAACGACGACGAAGACAAACAAACTTTTTTTGTATTAAAGAATTTAATTCTGACCTTGATTTCCTTTGCCTTCTCCTTCTGCCTTGCATCCTGGTTTTCTTCTGTTGTGTAACAGTTTCTCCAGCATTGCCTCTGGAGGCTACAGGGCATCAGCAACCTACCAGTTGGACTCTCAGATTTGAGCCCAGAGCTACCAAAAGCATCTAGGTACCCAAAACCCATTGAAATGAATGGGAGGTAGGCGCCAGAATCCTTGTGTGGAGCTCAGCCTGAGTTCCCTGCTTGGTCTGAAGAGGGTGGTGTGATGGGCAGGACCAAGGGGGCAGGACTCCTGGGTTCCTTCCCAGCCTGGTGCTGAGCAGTGTGGTGATGGTCCCAACCCTACCTCTTGTCAGGAGCCAAGTCCCATGAGCGGGGTACTGTAGAGGCTTGGGTAGCTGCAATCCTGGTGGAATTTACAGTCCAAGGTGAAAGTAATGCTGTGACCCTGCCCTTCCTGGTAATGGACTTCGTGTTTGCAGTTGGACCTGTGTGTATGTGACTCACTGTCAGTCATGGCTCAGCCAGACCTCGCCATCCTGGACGACACTGAACAAAAAACTGTTTAGCTCTGACAATGCTCATCACTTCATGAGGGATCTTGATATCATTGCATCTTCTGTGATGTGCTTTGGGGTCTAGGAGGAAAACCTTTGGCAGTGGTGTGATTTCCTCGTCATCCATGGAGATGAATGTGTCATGTGTCAGTCATCTGTCCACACTGGAAAGGAGCATGCAGGATGTTTCCTGGATGTCTGGGAGGCAACTCACTGGTCATACAGACCACTGAGTTCATGGCTGCATCATTCCTGCTCCTGCAAAGGTAAAGAATCCGGCTTCTATTTAGGATGGACTCAGGCAGCTCAACAGGTGGACCTGCAGTCACTGCCTCAGCAGAGGGTGGAGCGGAGGAAAGAGGATGAGTAACTGAGGACACTTTGGTTCATGGTGTTCAGTAACAACTTGTGGACTGCAGGAGTGAGCCATCTGGATGTTTCTGCATGAGGAACCCAAGGAGTTGCTTCCCTCGTATATTCACCACTGGCTTCTGTTCTGTGTGGATCTATGGGCTCTTTCGCTTGTGGCTGTGCAAGGTGATGAAGACAGCAAGCCTATCCTCAGGAGACCTGCACTGCCTGTTTGTGACCCGGGAAATGTTTACAATTGTAGTCATCAAATTGGAAAAACTGAAACCCGCAGGTAAGTGCTTCTCCCCTGGGCTGAGCTGGATGTGAAATCTCAGCATGAAGGGACCCAGGTCTCCTGGATGGATGAGTCAGCATGTTCCTGTCAGTCACAGCACATCAAACCCTCATCTGCACATCGGACCCAGCACATCAAACCCTGTCTCACCAATGGCAAGCTGGGCTGGCTACTCCTGGTGCCCCTCTCTTTTCCTACCTCTAAGGGCTCAGAAGAAGTAGGATATATGCAGAGCGAGGTGATCTGGTAGCCGCCTACTTCATGAGACAGTGGCTGGATGGCGTATTTCAGATGGGACAGCTCATAGAATTTGTTTGTGGATGCAGCAGAGCCAAGGTAGCTGCCTCAACTGCAGGAAGACCCTGCCCAAGCCAGCTCTGATGGGAGTTACCTGGGGCCCTGGAAGCAGCCCAACTCACCTTTGTTCTCCAGGGTGGGTATAACTGGGCTGTCATCTCTTGTGAGGAACGTGATTATGGTTTGGTGTTGGAAGTGAGCTCAGGCTGGTTGGAGAGGCTGTACATGATTGAGAACCCTGCCTTTGGAGAGGCTGGGACTGTAGGAGAGCAGTTGCCCCTCACCCTACCCAGAGTTCACACCTGGCTCGCCCGTGCCCTGGCCCGAGGTGAGGCGAGGACACGTGGAGGGAGGCCAGGTTTTCAGGCTGGCACTCTGATCTCGTCATACAGCCTTTCACCGCGTGCACGAGAACTTTCCCTGAAAGGCTTCTGGTCACGTCCACGGTTTGGTTGCTGGGTAATTAAAATGCTATCTTCAGGCAGCCAGCTGATGCTTTCCTCGTGCCTGCTGCATTTATTCTGTGTGATTCAGAAAGCGGAGGCACCGTGAAAGGCAGAAAAGGGTGCCCTGGGCAGACACAACAGAAAATCCCACTGGCAATGGAATAAAGAGTGCTTTTGGTTGGAAGCCCCGTCTGTCTCTCCCTTTTGGCACCTGCTAGCTGGTTTAACCCCTTGTTGCTGATGTCTTGTGCTGCTCGTCAGGTCTGTAAGTCAGCCAGGCTCTGCCTGGGCTCCACCACCACCTACAGTGTCTGTGTTAGAAATGCCTGTAAATCTCCCATCCTTCAACATGGTCTCACAAAGGACCTTGGAAGCCCAAAGGAAATTCATTTCACAGGACATGTCCTCCACTGTCTGCCCGTGGGACCTTTGGTAGTGAGAGATGGGTATTTTTATAGTACTCCATGTGGTGAGTGTGCAGCAGTCTCTCTGTGCTTGGGATGGCTGAAATTCAAGGCTAATCCAGATCATCCAGCACAAGGTCTGCAGTTCTGATCTGGGCAAGCACCGTGCTTGCTCCCAGCTCCCCGTCTGGGACCAGGCCAGTGTGGCCCTGGTGGCACTGTGCCACCCCACAAGCAGCTGCTGGCCCTTGCTGTGCCCCACAGCACCTGACACCCTGCACGATGGGGTGGCTGAGCTGCTGGCCATCCCAGAGCAGACAGGCACTTGTGCCTGGACCTCCAGCCAAGTACCCCATATCTTGTAAGAGGTGGGGAGTTGTGGATAAGAGCAGGGAGGTGATATCCCCTGCACAGCAGTGAAGGAGGGTGCAAAAGGAATTCACAGAGTGCCTGACCACAGCTTTGGGGAAGGCTTGCCCTTTGGTGTGGGGAGGTGGCAGGACCCCAGGGGCTTTGCATCATGAAGGGAAGAAGGGTCAAGTTCCCCTTCAAATGTCAGAGGTTTGCTGCCTGCCTATCTCAGGATAGTATCTCCAGAGGTGCAACTCACTGTGTGAGGTGACTACAGACATAAAAAGTGGGCTTGTTGGGCAAGTGCCACCTGTTTACCTGCCCAACACTGGCTTCCCAAAGCCAAAAAAGCCTTTCCATAAGGATTTCTTTAAACTTGCTGCCTGAGCTGCCTCCATACATCCAGGTGAGCAATGCTGCCCATCCACAAGTGTGAGATGTCAGGAAACATCTGCAGTTCTGGGCTATGCCTGTACGTTGTGACACAGGGCTAACCTTGCTGGTTCGTGCTCTATATTTTTACCTTGCCTTTTCAGGTGCCCCAAACACTTCTTTGGGAATGAAAGCAAGCCCCATCTCTCCCTAGCCTGTGTGTGCCCAAGCCTCTCTTCAGGCATTGGGGCTGCCCACTGCAGCCAGGTGCTGTAGGGTTCTCTGTGTTTAGCACCCACACGCCTCTGCTGCCCAGCCCCCACACTGCCCATCTCCTGGCCCACCCTGGTGCAGGGGAAAGGCATCCTGCAGGCCTGATGCCAGCTCAGGAGGGCTTTACTTCAGGGCTCGCTTTGACACCTCCTTTGTCAGCTATTCTGAGAGTTGTTGGTGCGCTCTGTGCTTGCAGAGTGTTGTGTGGTGGGACCCAGGCTAGGGAGGGCGCCTGGCTCTGCTCAGCCCCCTGCCAGGACTGGCGATGAGTGTCAGTTCCTGCTGAACATTCCCCTGGGAGGCTCACGTAATCCCAAAACAATCTGGGATGCAGGTCAGGATGCCTTGCTCCCAACCTGTGTGGTAGCTTTGAGGTGAAAACTTTGGCCCCAGATGGCATTATCTCTGAATCTTGGTCAGATGGGTCTGTGGTGAAGGAAGGGTGTGATTGATGCAAGCCCTTGAGCCTTTTCAGGTGGGAGCATTATCTAAGGTGAGATAAAATGGGGGAGACCTCACCCTTTTGCTGAAAGCCCTACTGACAGCTCAGGAGAAGCAGCACAAGAGGAGCAAAATGATCAGCTTATGCAAGTAATTCAGTTCCATCACCTCTTTGGAGATTTTGAAGTCTGAGCCCTTCACCTTCGTTTGCCCATAACTCCTTCTCGAGCCATGGTGTACACTTTGGAAAGGTGTCCAAGGTGCCATCTCACTGCCTGGCCTTCCTGTCCATCTCACCTACAGAACCTGCTGGCACTGGATCCAGCCTGTGCCACAAACATATGGAGTACATGCTTGTGTCATTGGCCTCTTCTCCAGAAGCAAGACTCCCACCAGCATCCCTCCCTGCCCTTCCTTCTGTCCTCAGCTCTGACACCATGAGTGCAGAAGCAAAAGCCCCAAAAGAGATTTATGATGGACTCATTCCTTTCGAAGAAACCCCGCACCTGGTTGCTCAGATGCCTGTGCAGATACGAACTTCTGGAAATGCAACTTCTTGTTGACCACCTCTACTTTTTTTCTTCACAGCTCCAATTTGCCCATTCTCCCTCCAAGTCCCCTTCCTTACATTGGGCAGCTTCTGGAAGGTTCAAGTCTTCTTTTTTGCACTGCAAGGACCTCACATCTGGGAGAAGTACCCTGAAGACTCCTGAGCAGATTGTTTGTTCAAATCTGTTGTTGCTCCTGGGGATAAGATGCTAACTCCTACTTACTTTGATTTATCTCACTACTGGTAGTGTGGCAAATGGGGGTCAACAGCACAGGATACGATTGTTTCCAGTCTTCATAGGCATAATAAATTATGAGTCATTGGATCATCCTGAGTTATTCAGTGACTAATCTGATGCTGGTCTTGAGGCTGAGGGCCAATTTTTTGTTGCAGTATTAGCTTCCCAGAGCTCTGTGTTGTGGATGTGCAGTGTAGACCTAGTCAATACACAGCACCTGGGAGAACTGGCTGAGCTGCTGGAGGAGGTGCTGATGAGCCAGGGAGTGGCACTGCCCTCTGCACCAGTACCCCACTGGGGTGGCTGGATGTACAGTGCAAGTGGCTGTGACTTTTGTGAGTCATTTTGTGGGATTGAGTGTGATCCACACCCTTGCTGAATTGTTGGGACCAGTCACAGACTCAGAGACATCCCAAGAGGAACAATTTGTGAGTTTAGGTTGTCTTGTGAACCATGTGCTGCTGTCCTGAACAGCCTAACCTGTTGTACTGCCTGGACTCTGTCCTTATCTTTACCTTCTCTTTTCTCTGACTTAATTTCGTCCTGAAGTTTGCAAATGTGTCAGTAGATGTGTTCCCTTCCTATCTGATGTAGACCCTCATATGCTTGTGGAGTCTGATTACATCTCCTCTGGAGTAATTTCTTGGCCAGTGACATAAAATGGATCTTTAAATCCCATGGTGTCAGCTCATCGAGCTCTGACCTCTATAATTCCTCTTTCTTATATCCCAGCTCCTTTCATATATAAAAATAATACTCCTTTCCCATCAAATGTTGTCTACTGCTGAACACTCCCAAAGGTGAATCACTCCAAAAACACAGAAGAGGCAGCTGGCTCTGAACATATCCCATTATGTCTCTCTCTAGATGCATCTCTCCATGGTTGCTCTTTCTCAACCTCTTCTGGCAGTTCTGCTTTCCAGGGTGTCCCCTCCCACAGCAAAGCAGCTTTGCCCCAGATACATTAGCTTATCTTTTCCCAAGTTAAATCTCATTTTGTTTCCTGCTCATTTCTAATCCCTCTAAATCCTTTCGGAGGATTTCTCAGTTTGCTCTGGAATTTGCAATCACTTCTCCTGGAGGTGCCAGCTCAGGGAGTTAATGGGAGAACCTTCTCCTTGGTGCTGCTGAGTCAGGAGGGTGCTGTGGCTGCCAGTGCTGGGGTGGTGGTGGTGCCCACGGCGTGGATGCAGTGCGGTCCTGCACGTAGCTGTGCTCAATCATCTGGTGAGCCGTGTTTCTGCCTCACCATCAGATAGGGATTGCCTAGAACAGCTGAAGGAACTGTGGGAGTCAGCGAGTTCTGGTCTGTAGAACAGAGCAGAGGTGTGGGAAGAGAGGGAGCTGCCTTCAGCTCCCAACCAGATCACAAATACCTTGCTTCCCCTCCCTTGCCGTGATTCCTCCATGCATAAGACAAATCCAATCCCCCCTTTTTGGACCCTTGAGAGACACCAAGTGCCATTTAGTAATTCTTATTTTATTTCCAGTTGGTAGAAGGCTTCCCATCTTGTTGAAATGGTTAGGGTTCTCTGTACATCTTCTCCCAAAGCAGGTAAGTCATTGGCCCCTCACCACACAGTCCCAGTGTCAGTCACATCTCCCTGCTCCTCTCCATCGTTTGAGGGAGAACTTCAACAGGTATTTGGGTACCAACAGCATCTCCTTCCATCTGGTATTTAGGAAGGAGACAGGAGCAAACAGGATAGGGGAACTGGAGGGAGGGGGCACAGCTCAGGAGGGGCTTTGTTGGCTGGGAGAAGTAGGACACCGTGGAAAGGCGATGAGGATGGAAGGTAAGGGATGCCCTCTGAGGTGAGGTGGGAGGATGAGGAGGAGTAGCTGGCTGTGTCTCAGGAGTGGGGTGGGGCAGGTCTGAGATTATCTGGCAGCCCCAGGTGCAGGGAACCCTCCCAGTTATGAAACCTCCTGCACTCCCATGGACCCATTTCTCACTGGTGTCAATTGCTTTGAGTGCTGGAAAACTCATGATGAGGGTTTGCAGAAAGGCCTGAGCTTCCATCCTCCCCAGCACCTGATGCACCTTCCCTGGGCAGGCCCTTGGCCTCCCCTTGCCACAGAGAGCCCCGCTCCAGACAGAGGGGTCGTGAGATCCTGTGGCTATTGAATATGCAGATGAAGAGGCACCTGCTAGAACCCAAGATGGCCAACACTGAGAATCTTGTGCTACTTACACCAGCACAAGACCAGTGTGGTGTGACAAACTACCCACTTTTAGTCAAACCAAAAAGATTTTGGTCTTTCATGCTCCTGAAGATATGAAATCAAATATGACCCAAGTTTACTAAAAAGCTCAGAAGGCAAACATGCCCAGATTGCATTAGTTTTCAAAGTGCTGTGAGGTTCAGCTGGGCAAGTGGTTTGGCAGCAATGACTTTCCTTCCTAGACTTGAATCCTGGCAGTGAGTCCCCTCAGGCATGCTTAAGACTGTGCTCTTCAAGCTCTTGCCATATCCCTTTACATCCAGGTTACACCCTATTTTTAATCCGCTCCCTATCTTCTGGTGTTGTCAATCTCAGACCTTTCCTAAGCCTGGAAGGGAGCTGTATATACATCTTTGTCTTGCTGTGGATATTTTACAGTTTCTCACCCAGTTTCAAGTCACTTGAGCTCTATTTGCCTCTTGGGCTGTAAATTCACACAAACTCCAGACATCCAATCAGGGGTATCCACAGCAACTGCTAAATATTTTTTTCCAGAGAGGACCTTCAAAAAACTTTGGTGAAGAGGTGGAAGTTCCAGCTGTTCTGTGCCAGGGTACTCACCTATCTGGGGGCCATTTCAGAGGGCTGTTACACTGCTTCACACCAAAGTATCTTTACATCCCCTTCAGGCACCCCAGACATCCCAGCACCATGAGCCAAACCCATTAGCTCCTCATCCCCAGTGTCCTGGGATCATTCAGAACCGACCAGACCGCTGGCACCCTGCAGCTTCCTCACCGGAGGCTCTGCTCCAAGCAGCAAGTTTTCACTTTTTCTTTAATCACATCACCAAGTTTTAATGCCCAGCAAGAACTTTGACCCTTATCCAGGGATTAGTTGTTATCCTTAAGAGCTTTCTGCGGCAAGCCTTATAAAAGAGCTCCAGCTTTGGAGAATGTAGGCAAATCATGTCCACTGGGTTAATTTTCTTTATTAGCTGACTACCTCGTTTTTCCATCCACAGCTCTCAGATATTGTCTCCTTGCTCCAGGAGAAGGGCTGTTCCCATCAGTTCACAGCAAGTTCACTGCTGGAATCCTTGCTAGCACCAAGACACTCTTAGCAAGAAGGGGAGACCTTGGCTTTGGTGAAATTAAGGGAAAAATGTTATGTTCCCTCATCAGGCTGTTTCACATCCCAGCACAATTAGGCAGTGATGGAGGGCTGCCAGGCAGATCCTGCAAAGAGGCAAAATGTTTTAAATAGGGGCTGTAGAGGCAGCTGAGGTTAAGCAGAAGTAGCAAAATCCATTTGGCTGATTAGCAAGTTTCTTCATGAAAAGAAATGTGGGCATCTGTGTGTCTCTCCTTGTATCTCTACCATAGCCTATTTCAAGTATAATCCTGTTTACTGAGCAGGATTTCAGTAAGGCATAAAGGGGGAATTCTGTTCGGGTTATTGGCTGTTATTTTCATGTGTGTGCAAGGTATACAGATGAGGGAAAACCGGGAGCACAGTGTGTTTTGTTCTAAATAATGAGAGGCAGGATTCACAGGTATATTCTGGCTGCTTTCAGCCTTTCCCGTGACAGAAAGCAGCTGCACACCCAGCATTAGCCAATCTGCTAATAGGCTGTGTCACAAGACACAGCATCACCACGTCTCACAAAGCAACTGCATTGTCCTCCCTAAGCTTATTGTGTGAAATATCACGGGAACACCACCAAATCGTGTTCCACAGACCGCTCCAGACTAAACATCCACGGCCCAGCTCCCTGATCCAGGCTGAGGGTCCTTGAGGGAGGAGAGAAGGCACCTTGCTTGTGCTGCGCTGAGAGCACAAGAGGTCTGTGCGCTCGATCGGCATCTCCACGCAGAGCTGCCTGTGCAAACAGACGCTAATGCATCCAGAGACTCCTCATTTTCTCCTTCAGATGATGAGTGTGTGAACATGCTAGTGACAAAAATCTTTTCTGTGGATACCTCTGGACTAGATCCTTGGCTCTTTCAGTCCAAGCAGCCTGGAAGACGCCAGGAAACAGTGGATCCTTTGAGTCTGGGGTGCTAGCTAGCACTGGATGACTGGTCTCTAACTCACTGAGGGTGAGAGGGTGTGAGTAAAGATAGAAGGTGGTGTAAGGATGGGAAACATGCTTGGAGGATACTACAGAGAATGAAAGGAGTTTTGGATAGGATCTTTGTAGCCAAGACAAACCAAAGCTGCAGCATCTATGGAAGATTCTTTTTGTCAAACCCTTTTTTTGGTCTTGGTGTAAAAGAAACTCACTAAAAGATATGGTGTTGTGCATTACAGGTGATTCTGTACCTTGATATTCTGCCAGAGCTGGGAGTCTTGAGTTGTCTTCCCAGCTCTGTTCCTTGTTTCCTAATTATTGCAGTGTCAATCACTCCTCTGGTCTGTGCCTCAGTTTCCTCAGCTATTAGTGGTGATAACAGTACAGTGATGATAACAGTATTGAGCTGCCCTGGGGCATAATCTGTAAGTGAATTAACGGTGAGAAGTTTAAGAAGAATTAATTGGTGGCCTCTGTTGAGTGCTCAGAGATTCCTCGATAGCAGGCAGTGAGCAGCAAGCAGAAGTTTTGTGTGCTGTGCAATGCTTAAATCACAGCCTGTCCCTGGGCCTCTGCTCCTCGCTTCCTGACTCCAAAGGAAAGTCACACTTTGATTAGGACAAATGCTCATCAGTCACGTAATGTTATTTCCAGGTGTGCAGCAGGCTGTGTGGGCAGGGTGGATCAGTTTCCCAGCTGCAACTCATCTTCCCTTGAAGCAATATATGTAATGAGCTAATCCAGGGCTAATATTCTCTGGGAGACCCCTGCATGTTGCCTGTGATGACAAAAAGTAAGAAAAAAAACTAGGAGAAACAGAGTGAAGTGGGATGTTCCTTGTGGCACACTCATGCTCTAGTGTTTTAACCATAAACTGGTACAAACTAGGAAGCACGGCTCTTCAGGAGAGAAACCTGGAGAGTGGGAAGCATCATATAAAGTCTGCTGGGATGGTAAGATCAAAAACTGGAAAGAAATGTCTGCTGAAAAGTGAATTTGGCCTCCAGCTCCAGAATATGACTGTGAGTCTGAGGAATGACAACAGCTTATTAGGTTTCAAGTTTTTTTCAGTCTCTGAACCCCTGTCCCTCTTTCAGGGCTGTTTCAGAGCTTTTCAGGGAAATTAGGTATTTAGATCTTTGCAGAACACCCAGCAAAGTGTCCTACTTCATTGATTCTTCTGAATCACTAAGATGTAGTCATGAAAGCAATGGAGATATCTGCAACACAAGCAGTAGATCACCCTTGGTAGATCATTTCTCCTCTCTACACCTTAATTTCCTTTCCTGTGAAAGAAGGATGTTAAAAACCAGTGTCCTCCTAAACAGCAGCTTGGCACCTAGAGCCTGGCAGGGACGGAGCAGGGAGCCCACACATAGGTCTGAGAGAGGCCCCAGGAGACCAAGACTCCTCATGGGCAGGGAATGGTGCCTCGAGTGCAGCTGAGCACAGGGGCTGGGAAGAATGTGGGTGCTCAGCGCTGGCGTCTGCTCTGCACCATTCGTACAAACCGCGCTGGGTGTTACAGCAGCCACTCCGGGGCCCCCCGTCCCTGGGGGCTGTCCTGTGTCTCAGGCCAGGATGCTATGCCTGTAACCCGCTCCTCTGCACTCACAGCAGGTCCTCCAGACAGCGAGGCCCCTCTCCCCATGGGTTCTGCCTCCAGAGATGGAGCCTCTGTCCCCTGAGAACGGAGCAATGTGGCAATGCTCTCAGACCTTGGCTTGTAACAGCAGTAACCTCCGAGCTGCTGACTGTTGCTCAGCAATAAACACCACTCGTGCTATTAATAAACACTATCTGTCAGCCTTGGTATTTTTAATGCCGGGACACTCTGCCCTGGCATGCAGAGCCACTCGGAGACTGAAGGCCGGATTCAGAGACAAACCTAAACTGCTGCGAGGTTCTCCATTGTGCAGCCCCACAGCCCCTGCCTGTTGCAGGGTGGAAGGGCTCTCTTCTCCTTGGTGTGTTAGACAGGACCCAAGTTCCACCCCACATGGGATTTCCCCTCCTGTCCTTTGCAATCCTAGAGCACTGACACTTACAAAAGGCTCTACCCACTGTCATAGGCTGGGATAAATCTAACAGGATCTCTGGACCCGTGTGAGTCAGTGAAAATACTTCAGCTTTTTTCCCGTGATGATGTTCCAGTGCATTCAGCTGAATCAGCAAGGGAATGCTGTCTACTCACACCGTGTCTTTGGACTCACAGTCCTGCTGTAGGAGGTTTCATCCACCAGACTTTGAGAAGTGCTCCCCAGTGCATAGAGGTTGTCAAGAGATTGACTGATGGGATTGGTGCCTCTGAATGGTGCTCATGGATGCTGCGTGCCACATGAGACCTCTCTGCTGGTAGCCTGTAAGAAAAATAGGAGGGAAAAGGAAAATGAAGCTTTTATGGGCCTGACAGCGGGGCTGGGGGGGTGGGTGTGTGGCAGAGCTCAGGGGCAGGGAGAGGTACCTGATTAAGTGATATCAGAGGGGAGCAGGGCGGCCCCGGCACTGCCGCTGCCGCTGCTGCTGTGGACCCCGGGCTCTGGGGCTGGCTGGGGCTGCTTCGCCCTTTGCCACCGCTGGAGCAGCCGTGGAGGGTTTTGGAGGGGCGGTGGGAGAGGAATAGCCGAACAAACAGTGAGCTGGCCGAGCAAACAGCGGCCGATGTGAAACAATCGGGTCCCGTTCGGCTAAAGCTCAGCAAATACTGCGTAAGACCTGCTGCTGGCAGTGGTGCTTGCCCCAGTCATCAGGGAGAGTATCAGAGGGCAGACACAGAACCTGGGGACGCAGGAGAAGTTGTGCAAGAGAAATCTGGCCGGCATGACTCAACACTCATTAGCAGCGGCACACCTACGAGGAGCCCATTAAACCTGAAAAGAAGAAGCCCAAGTACCTTATTTCTTCCCTTTGTTGTAAATAATCGTTTATCACAGGCACATCTCAGTGTCTGCAGAGGCAGCAGAGAGAGCAGCACCGTGTGTTACAATCCCCTCCCAGCTCTGCCCGAGCCCATCTCTCCGGCCCCACGGCCCCGACCAGCCCAACTCCGGTTCCACAGAGCTCCCCCAGACTGACGGGCTTGTCAGTGGTGTGACCCAAAGCCCATTTCCCACCCACTGCCGCGGTCTCTGCCTTCTTTAGAGCCATCCCCCCTGATGTCTGCAGCCTCTTACAAAGGCTGAAGTAGCCGAATTGCGGCGTGAACCATCCTGCACTGGGCTGACAGCGCCCATAGCACAAGTGTAGAGATGCCCTCAGCTTTTAGGTTCAAGCTGGGCTCTCTGAACACCATCCACCTGCCACCTTGCCTGCTGGCTGGTTTCTTGGACATGCAGTTGGAGAAAGCACTGAACTAGGAGCGAGGAGGCTTCTATATGTCTAGGTATAAATACCCTGACCTGGGGGATGTGTGCACAGTGGAGACATGAGCAGAAACTGTGTCTGCAGATCACCTGACAGTGGTGTCCCTTGCTGGTCCATCACTGGGAAAACGGCTTCGTTTTTCTGCTCCTATTAAAGGCAACAAAACATAGCTTTACACTGAAGTGCTTAGTACACAGCTGTAGAACTGGCCATGGAGAAAAACTCCCTTAAGTCACTTCTCCATTAGTATTTTACAGGGAGATAGCTAAACCCAGCCATCCCTTGTGTATATCTGCATTGCATTCCAGTGGGGGGATTGCATTTTGGTAAACACACCCTGATGAGCTTGGGTTTTAATCTGAGTTTTAACCTAGCTTTCTGCCTCACAGCATGGATCCCAGTAGTGGCATGTCTCTGAGATGTCTGGACTGCACACCCCTTTTAGACCAAGCTTGGGTGTCTGCTGCTGCTGCTCATACTCTCCCATTAGTCTCCATCTAGTTTAAAAATAAAGGGATGCCTTCTCAAGCAATTCCCATTATTTTTGACTGCTCTTTTGTCACTTTATGACACTGTAAAACTCTCATTGCATCCTCTATTCCAAATCCACCCTAAGTGCTCCCCTTCTGCCCTGCTGCTCCTAATATGTCTGAGTTTTTGGGCTGGCTGGTCTGGACTAAGGTGGGCAGCCCTCTTGCAGTTTTGAAGAAGGGACCTCACTGCAAAGGCAGAGGCTCTGGAAGGTGCTGTGTGCTGCAGTGGGGACAGATGGTCCCAGCCCTCTGAGCCAAGAGTGGCTTTGCTGTTCTAGACTTATCTGCTGCAAGGGAGACAGAGAAGACCCCTCCAAAAGACTTGCTGTGGGCACTGTGGAGAATGGGAAAAGGACAGAGGGGAGGAAGGATGGGGCAGGATGAACTCCCAGAAATACCATCTTAGGCCCACTGTCTTTTATCTGATTCAGATTAAACTTCTTTCTGCTTTTCTCTTTCTGCTGTTGAGACACAGAAGAGTGACACCCCCACAGCGGAGGGTTCGGATGGGCTCCAAATGATGTCAGCTTTGATTTATTATTGTTTAATATCATCTTGCTGACTGCTGCCATTTCATGGAGTTAGCTCAGTTTGGGAAAGACTGCTATTCTTTGGACAGGACAGATGGTCTGAAAATTAATTTTTTCCCTTGCCTAACTAAATATCCAAGGCAGGCTGTTCTGTCATCAGAGCTTTGCTTAGGCAAGATCTTTCCTTGGCAGAAGTGGTGGGGGAGAAAGGGGGGATAAGGAAGAGAGCAAGAGGGGGATGTGTGCGCTCTACCACACTTGAGGTTTCTCAGTTTGTCTCCTTGTCTCCCCTCCACAGAACCTCCCTCCACTCTTGCCAGTCTCCCAGTGGTTTAGTTCAGTTACATCTGGGATGGGGCCAGTGCCAGACATTGCAGGGAAAAGGGGCAGGAAATGCAGCTGCAGGTAATTACAAAACAACCTGCTCAGATACGTCATTTTGTCCCTGTCAGTCAGGGCTGGCTTGTATTTTGGAGGAAGAAGGCTTAGATCTCTTACATTTTTATTCTATATCATGTAACTCTTGATGTTCTTTTTTATCCATTGAAACATCTGATCCTTTCGTGCTTCCTGCAAAGCCCTTGGCCTCCCTGATGACAATGACTTCCATCTGTGCTTTCACTCAGATCATTTCCAGGCTCCTTTTGGTGAGCATGTGGATTCACAGGGATCTGGGCTCCCGTTTTGTGAATGAGCTCAAGGGAAGACTGCTTGAGCTCTTGCTGCCTCTCAAGCTCCACAAAGCTCGGCTCCCTGTCCTGCAATTGGCCTGGTCAATGTAGCTGGATCTCCATCAGGGTGACTGGGTTCTGCTGTGCTTCTTGCCAGGGTGAGGAGCCAGACTGGTGAACTGTTCAGAGCAGGGAGAAGAAGATTTCAGGCAGAAGGAGAGGAAGGCTCCCAGAACCACATGCTCAAAGCCAGCCCTAGTTTCCACCTGAGCCAGAACCCTACCTGACACACACTTTATTTCTCCAATGTCCACCAGGAAGAGAAAGAACACTGCATTTGTCGCCACTAGCACTTTTAGTATGCAGCTCTCAAGCAGCACACAGACTTATATAATTTCAAAATGTTTGCTTATTTTGTTTGGCATGAATTCTAGAGGACATAACTGTGGGTTTCCGAATATTTAAGGCAAATGTGTTATTTATAAGCAATGTCGGAAACATCCTGAGCATGTGGATTTCAGTGAGGGGAGGCTGGGTTTGGCATCTCCTCACACCTCAGGTTTGCCATTCTGCAATGCTGTTTGTGGTGATTGCATCTGAGGTTAGCAGTGTCTGTAGTGGTGCTGGGCTCATGACATCCTCTCCTCAATATCTTCAATCTAACTGGCAAACAGCAATGAAGTTATAAGGCAGGTAGTGAAGGGCTGAGTGAGACCCTGCTTTTGAATCCCTTTCAGTGCCCCTGTTTAAACTCCCAGCAGCCATCACACCCCTGCTTCCTACTCTCCTTTGGCCCTCAACAGAGCCCTCACCATTTTCATCTGAGATGGTGACCACCATCCTTGGCATAACACCCCAACCTGGAACTACATCCCCAGGGAGGAGCAGGATGCAGGGAACTGAGCCTGCCCCTCTGTGTACTCCTGTGTCCACCCATCCCTCGTGGTGTTTAAACAAGGCTCATCTCTATGCTGGCTGCCACAGCATCCATCTTCAGCAGCCTTTCCTCCAGGATACACAATCCCTGCAGCACAACTGCCTGACAATTAGCCAAGAGACAGAGCAGCTCCTGTGGCCCACATTTTCCTTCTGCGGGAGCAATTAGGCTGCTGGAGACTGTCTTCAGTAGGCTGATGTTATCTCTGCCCTGACGCAGGCGAGCAGCCCTAAGCCCTTGTGGTAACTATGCCAGGGTCACAGAATCACAGAATATGCTGAGTTGGAAGGGACTCACAAGGATCATCGAGTCCAACTCCTGGCCCTGCACAGGAGCATTAAATTTCTCCCCTCTGCCTGTGTTCCTCTACCTGTAAGATAGGCTGAGCTTCAGAAGTCTTCCAGCTATCTCCTGCCAGCAGGCAAAGATTTTCCTTTAGCAGCACCAAAGACCAAGAAAGCCTTTCTCCTCTGTGCTTGAGTCAAGCCTGCAAGCTTTTTGGAGATGTATCCTGCACTGCCTGCAAAAGCCATGCTTTTTCTGTCATGCTGAGAGTAGGGAGCCACTCTGGCTGGTTCTGTAGGGAAGACCCTTAGGTTTCCAACCAAACCACAAAAGATCTGACACTTTGCTGCCTGCTAATTGAGACAAGATAAGCTTGCATCAGGGAGACCTGTTCCTGCTGACACTGTCATACCCAGAGGGTCTGCTCTGCTCGGGTGTTAATTGTGTCTAGGAGCACTTCCAGCCTCCCTGTGTCACAGCTCGGGGAGAAACGATCTCTACCCTGGAAAGCTTTTACCTAATTAGAGAAGACAGATAGGCAGGGAGACAGAAAGAAGGAAGTGGCAAAAGCCTTGCCCAGAGCCACGTGTTGGGTGAGTCGTGGCAGCAGGACGTGCAGCCAGGTCTCATGATATTTGCACTATGTATACACATCACCCTGTCCACCACAGGGATCAGGCACAGCATGGTACCAGAGCCATCCCAGGGTCCACCTTCCAGCCCACCCTTCCCCTGCACCCACAGTCTGTGTGAGGGTACTTCCCTCTCCTGGCACAAACCCCAGCTTGGCAGGGAAAGCCTGGCTTGGCTGGGAGTATGGGTGGAAAGACAAGGAGGTAAGCCCTGGCCAGCCAGCAGCCCTCAAGAGCAGATGGAGGTTTTGGAGCATCATCTGCAGTGGGTGGTGACATCTGGGCAGATGAAGGGTATGTGGCCCTGGAGCCCAGGGCTCAAAGGTGGTGTAGCTGATACTGTTGATTAACACAGAGCCACAGGAGGGATGTGGTGAGCCTTTCCCATGTTTTGGTGGTGGGTCCCCTTCCCAGAGCAATCACAGAGCCTGGGGTCACCTCTCTGATGCTGTGGTATCTGATGCTGCATCAGTCACCAGAGAGAGAAGACCAGGGTCAGGCTCCACATGTGTCACTGGTTTCGTTGTACTCTGTCCCCAGCTAATGTGGAATTTGTCGTGGGTCACAGAGGCTGGATTGGCACCAGAACTGTTCCTTTGATACCTGCCCTGCCTTGAATGGCTCCAAAGTAGAATTAACTAGACTACCAGTGCTTCTCTGTATGCTGTGGGACACATTCTCATAGGTCAGCAAGACACCCCCAGCCCTGTCCTGATCTCACACTGGCCAAGGCTCTATCACATATCATCCAGTTTTTCTGCAGAGTTGGGATGTTTGAGTGACAGGACATGGAAAGAGACCAGTCCAGGCTAAGGCCATTCTTGATGAGATGTTTTATTCTTCTACCCATGATTATTTGGGGTACATCAAGATCTTTAGTTTAACATCCTGGAGGAACAGCTTATATCTTACAGTGACTGCAAGTTCTTTAAACAGCAAGCCAAGGTCTTGCTAAGGAGGAGAAGGGCAGGAATGAGAAAAAATGACCCTGAACTGTGAGACACTGAGTGGAAAAAAGATGGTTATTTCAACTGTTTCAGCAGAGTTTCTTCTAGATATCAACAATCATTTGGGAGCTGCTTGCTGCTGCCCAGAGCCCAGACAATGGGAGAGGAGGTAAGTTAGAAATTATGTGTTTCCAGCAGGCTGGGAGGATCATGGCTACTAAACTTCATATTCAGCCTGATTTGCAAGCCATTTCAGTGTATGCATGCTCACACATTATTGCCCACAGGACTCCTAGTGTGACTCTTTTGCCCTGTTCAGCAATTTCTGATGTTTGGGATCACCTGGCATTTGGCTCACGGGCTTTGTTCATTGAAGAAAGTCAGCTGGGGCAAGAAAAAAGGGATTTCACCTTTCTCCCTGATTAGATGAACCAGTCCAATGCAATTAAGCAGCTTAGCTTAAGGCAACAGAAGCCATTATTGCTGGGCTCCTCTGCTCTGCTTGAACTCTGTTATCCACACCAAAAATGTCAGAGGAAAAAAAATTCTCCTTCTGTGCCTGGCGTCTCCCTGGCGCTGGCTGAGTGGCAGGTGCATATCTGAGATACCTCGATGTGCAGCTATCTGATCACCTTCTCTCCCTACTTCAGGCTGTCTCATTTCAGGTGGGGTGGGAGTCAGCCTCACAAGAGTGCAAGAACACCTGGCCAGGTGTGACTCTCGGCGCTCTTTACGGAAAATCTCCTTGTTTTGGCAACCTTCCTCACTGTCAGGGACAGAGCTCATCTTGGCTGCTGAAGGCCCGGTGCAAAAGTCTCCACCTGCCCCTTAGGAAACAGCAAGGGTTAATCAGGGTTGATGAGAACTCATCTAAATTCTTTGTGCTTCTTCATCCTTCTTCTCCACTAGGCCTGCCCCAGAGGGGATGCCTGGAGAAGGCATGTAAAACATTACACTTTTGGGATAATCCCGTGACTTTTTATCTGAGCCTGGTCTTGACGTGTACTGCTGGGTTGGGAGGGGGTTTGCAGACTGGCATAAATATTCCACGGATTATTCTCTTCCATTTATGAATATCCATGCTGCAATCTCGCTCCCTCTTATTTCAGAAAAAAATGTGTAACATTCAAAGAAAAAGAGACACACACAGAGATGCATTCACGTACATACATTCACACACACCTGTGCAATGCACTCCCTATACCCATCCCCAAACACAAATGGAGCTTGAAGGCCGGGTTTATTCACTCCTGGCCAAAACACAGACCATGTCTTCCTTCACAGCTGGTCCCAGCTGATTTCCTATTTACCCAGATGTCACTAAGCATGGCTCTGCTACTCAGCCAGGTTTCCCAGTAATAGCTCACTGTGACTTTTTACATTCAGGCGCTGTTATCACCCATTCATGTATTAATAAAGACAACTAAGGGCCTGTGTTTAGAAAGAAATCTCTTTCCAGTGAAAATACCTCTAGTCTATCTTGCTGGTTAGAAAGTCTCAGTGTCCATTTGGCACAGCAAGGGTTATGGTCTGTAATTGCTTCCAGCGAAATAGCCTAAGAAGGTGTCCCAAGTTCTCCAAAAGGGATGTGGGCACTTCCATAGAACTTCAAACACTACTTTTGCTACTGGCTATAAAGTGTCCCTGCGAGAGATGTTGGCATATATCACAGAGCTGCAATGTGATGCTTAGGAGGACAGAACAGCAGAGCTTGAGGGACAGGGAACAGAGGCAGAGTCTGAGCCAGGAAAGGGTATGGAGGTCGGTGGAGGCAAATACACACCAACACAGACTCCTGTGGACATAACAGAACCTGCAGTTATGGACACACCTCTCTCTTTCTTCTGACAGATACAAGACTCACACTGCACCCTGGGAGAAGACCAAGTGAGCCTCTGTAGAGGATTAGGTAGGAATATGAGCTCTTATTCTCACGACAGACCTCTGACTAGAATTGAAGATCTCATCCCTCTCCTTGAAGAGACTGCATGAGTTTTAAGAGCAAAACTGCAGCAAGGAGCAACAGAATTTGCTGCCAAATGGGTAGAGCTCCTCTGGAACGCCAGGAGAGCTGTCTGGTGGGATAGATAGCTGTCTGCAGGAGCAAAAGAGCATCACAAGCCTTCCCATCTTGTGTCTCACACATGAGGGCACTTAAAAGTTTCTTTCTCTGCCTGTGATACATGGTGAGAAAAAATAAAACACTTGCATTACATTCATGCTTCTGCCTGTGGGAGAAGAATGAGGAAAGGAGTCCCATAGGTAGATGTTAGTCAGACTGCCTCAGGTGCTACCAGGAGGTCTTCAGATCCACCACGATAGTTTGTGTAAGGAAGGGAGTAACTCCAAGTTTGTGTTACTGTGGGATGGGGGTCATGGCTGCTGGCATGGAGTCTGACATTTGGGGAAGAGTCATCAAAGCCTCAGAAGTGGGAGAAATGTCTGGTCCTATAAAAATGACACATGGATAGGGAAGAAAAAGCAGGGCCTCTTTTTATGAAAGGGTGTCAGGAGAGGGCTTATTTTTTCACTTTAGCAGGTAGCACATTATCCTGGGATGGACAATGATGGTTTAATTTCTGAAGCTGCTTGTCCCTGTGCTCCTGCAGACACAAATATTCTCCCCAATACTTTTACAACACAGAGAGGAAAGTGACTTCATGGCATTCCTTTTCTGACTCTTTCTCTGACATGTGCTTTCTAAACATAGATCTAAAAATCAGAAAGCACCAGGAGAATTACGGGTTTCTACACCCTATTGTGCATTATAATAATTATAATTATTGTAAATACGGCCCAGACACTGTAATTTTCTGCTCTCCATTGGGCCTTTCTTTTTCATTTTGTTCTTCTTTTTATGACTGTTTTCTAAGAAAGTTTTCATATGTCACCTTATAGATGGGAAATGGCAGAGTCAGCTCTTAAAATAAAAGGAGAGGAGTGGCTTGGGGGGATGGAGAAAATGATGAGAAGGGAGTGAGGAGAGGGAAATGTCATATAGTCTGTGGTGAGGGCACCAGTGGAGACAATCAGGAGACCTAGTGCTGTACCTAACCTGTTGCCAACTTGCTGTGTGATTATGGGCTCCATCTTTGTACATATTTCTGGTTGTGGAAGCCTTCTCTTATCTCTTATCTATCTCTTATCTCATTGCCTGGCTCAGCAACTATTTGATCATAAATTTAGAGGTGCTGAGCACTTCTCACATGTAATGTCTGGTTTAAGTTATTGTAAGAAGGTATAGTAAAGATATTTGCCAGGTGGACAGGTGGAGTTTTTGCAGCATTGTTGAAGTACAGTCAGGAAAACCTGGTTTACATTTTGGATGGAGCCATACACTGTGGTACAGGCTCTGGGGCTGTGCCCAGTGAGTCTCCAGAGCAGAGAGGTGGCTGAGATGTGTCTTCTTGCACAGGCAGCTTGATCCTCTTCCTGTGGACATTAAGGCATGGAAAAGAACCATGGAAACTGAGAATCAAGTGTATCCAGTATTTGTCCCACCAGGAAATCAGAATGTGACCAGGGTACAGACTTAGATGTGTAAAGCAGAAAATGCTCCTACACCTCAGAGAACAGACACAAGTAATGCCACCTACAGTCAGGTGAGCAACGAGGAAAGGAAAGATGCGGCAACCAGCATCAGGAGAAGCAAAGTATCCAGACACCTTGGAGTCAGGAAAGAGAGTTTACGCTGAATTCAGACTGAATTTGAAGAGAAAATTAGAAAGAAAATGGTAAAATGTAGAATAAGATGGATAAGACCTCGGGGATATAGTGCAATGAACAGCAGGAAAACACCAAAAATATCTACGTGATGTAAAGAATAGGAAAGAAGAAGGCAGGCAAAGGAGAAATCACCCGGAATGAGAATCACTGTTTTGAAATAATGAGCTGAGTTGAAACATCACCACCAAAAACACAGCAGAGATTCAGATTGAACAGCAATGATTTATCCAACTTTTACTCAAACAGGAGCAACGCAGTTTTGAGAAGTCCCTCACTGAGAACTGGGACTTCTTCCTCTCCTCTGGTGAAGAGTCTTCACCGGAGACTTCTAAAGGAAACTAAAGAGTAGAAAAAATGCACTCAGCCACACAACCAGGGGAACTTTGCTTTTACATAATTGTAAAGAAATTAAATGAGTCTTCCTGGGTGACTTTCTACCAAAAGTGTAAGATTTAGAGTGTGGACTAGGGGTGTGAGAGATGTAGGTATTACTCTGCCAATGAAAAGGGAAGATCGCAGCCAGTGCAATCAGAATCTTGGCTTCTAATTCAAGGCTGGAGAAGTGATTGACTGTAGCCTGAAAGTGGGTTAGTAGAGTTTAATTTCTGCCTTTTCCACTGTCCTGCAGTAACCTACTGAATCACTCTCTTAGTACAGCAACTCCAATCAGTTGCTTCACAGAGGATTTCCTTGATGCTCAATTTTGCTGTTTGCAAATGCCCAGAAATCCGCTGCTGAAAGGAGGAACATTATCCCTTTGCTGTATGGGTCAAGAAGTTCTTACAAGAAGGTCTGTGTATTTGCCTCTGGCTGTCCATAAATACAGTGCTACTGCAGGCTATGCAATAGGCTGAGCACAGCCCTGTGCATTAAGAGGAATATTTGCTGTAGTATTTGGAAATAAGTCAAATCATCTGCTATCTGCATTTCTTACAAATACCACAGATTCCTTACATTTGTGCCTCCACCATTCCAAGCTGTTGCTTTGACTTGCTAATAGGTCTCTGTTGTAAAATAAACCCATGTGAGCTTCTTTTTTTTTTTTTTTTTTATGGAGCTAACACTCAGATGTTACTTTGTGCCCAGAGAGACAGCAAGGACAGGGAGTCTGCTGGATTCCAGGAGGAAAGGTCTGCAGGGCTCCTGGAGGAAAAACTGCCAGACAGGTATTTATGAAAAGAAGGTGATCTGGTTGAATTCAAGACTGTATTACAAACTATGTGCTTATCTGGTATCAATTGGCAGTTTCATTGAATTAATTGGAGCAATGCTGATTTATAACTACTGACAGTTCAGACAATTCTACATAAACAGCTCTAATGGAGCCCCTTTCAAGGCACCAGGAGTCTGTACCAAGAGATAAATCTTGAAGAGCTATAGGTCCTTGCCAACTGACTTCCAAACTCTGCTCTTCCTTGTCACTGTAAAGAATGTATGGAGCTTTCCTGATCCAGGTTCAGCCAAACCACTTTCCATTGCTCTCAGCTTTACTGATGCAACTCCTCCAGCCTGTGCTGAATCACTGATCACAATTAAAAACCAGCAGCAATCATAAAGAGATGGATATTCCCACAAGCAGCAGCATCAGGTGAGGGATAGTGTATGGAGCTAAGGTCATGTGCCAAATTCTAGTTTGACCCATGGAAAAATATACACCAATGGAGTGGGATCACTGAGCCTTGTCCTCTCAACTTGGGATTGGCTGTCTTTCCAAGAGATAGGTGTTCACCCCAAAACAAACCCCTGCTCAGCACTCATCAAGGCTTGTAGGAGAAAAGACTTAAAGAAAAGTTATGGCTAGTACTGAGCAGGTGTTAAGAAGAAAGCTGGATGAAAAGTACCTGAGGATCCCCGTGGGCATGCAGAGGTGAGGATTTAGCCCCTCAGACACCATCCAGCCCCTCAGACATTTAGCCCCCCAGACACCCCTCCACATCACCTTCCCTGCAGTCCTGTCTGTGGTGCAGCAGCAGCACTCAGCAGCCATGTCCCCAGCAGTGGGTGGAGGGTGGTGGAGATGTTACCCACCACACAAGACTGCCAGAGGGCTGTGTGGCATCTGCTGTACCTGCCTGGGCCCTGGGTGTTGGTGCTGCTGAGAGCACTCTCAAAGAGGAGAGCACGAGCATCTCCAGAATAGGCAGCTGGCAGTTTAATTTCAGCAGGGGTAGGTACAAGGTAATGCAACATGAAAAATCAATTTAAGGTACTTATGTAACATGACAGGCCCTAAATTATTTATTTCTTACTCAGGAAAACATCAAGGTCCTTTTCAGGCTCCTTAAGCAGTAGCAATCACAATAGCTAGCACTGAAAATGCTATATTATGATACCTTCGTATGAATTGAAATTATGTCTACATTTGAAACTATGTACTCAGATTTAGTCATTTTTCTGAAGGATATATCAGAAATAGATGTCTAAAGATAGTTGATACAAATTATTAGAAGACCTAAAAGGATTTCACAAAGAAAAGTTTAGGACTATTAATTAGTGAGAGAGATGTGACATGGGAATGAAAAGAATATTGGCAGGGAGAAGGCACATAAGATCCTGGCATTTACTCTTTATTAAAATACCAGAATAAGAAAGAAAGAGATCATGACTTAAAATACCATACCTGAAATACTAATAAAGGAACACACTGCATTACACAGTATGTAAGCTGTGGAATTCGCTGTGTGAAAGCACGACTGGGGCCAAGAACTTGGGAAGATATTACTCTCACATTTTCCATACAGAAGCAATAAAAATATCATCCACCCCTACACCAGCTGGGCTAAAAACCTACATGGGATATAAATCTTCATCTTGCATGACAATAATTGCTGCGAGCTAGACGAGGAAGCCTATTGCATAACTGCCCACTACGAGGGTTTTACTACCTCCCATGAAGCGTGTGGTGCTGGCTGCTGGTGGAGATGTGCTGCTGGCAGGGATGCTGCCACTTCCCCTGGCCATCCCTCCTGTTTCCATACATTCTTTCCTCTGGAGCAGGTCCTTTACTTGTGCTGGTGACCCCTTGCAGCAGGGAGGGCTGTACTGGTGTGTGTGGCGTTGTTCTGGTGAGGTGGCTGAAACGAGACATGCCTCTGGCCTTGGGAGCTGGGAAAGCTGGGAGTCATTCCTCTGGCTCCCTGCAGGGACAAGCTCCTTGGGGAGGAGTCAGCTGCAGGGAAGATGCCCATCTGCTGCAGACATCAGCATTCCCTTGAGACAGAAAGTTCCAGGGTGAATCACGGCTGCTGTGGCAGCCGCCACCAGAAAGCCCCAAACAGTTCCCTTAGGCAGCCAGCACCCAAACTGCAAACTGGTCTGGGGAGAAGGGCTGGAAGTCTGGCTTTAGCCCAAAATTTTGTACAGAGCTAGTGCAGAGAACCAAAGGTTCTGATGTTTGAAGCTGGTGCCACACCTGGAGTTAGGGGCAATAAATTTGTGGGCAGTCATCTCTGGAAAGGCCAATTCAAAATGTGAGTGCAGCAGGAAAGAGGTGCTGTCTCCTTGCCAAAAGATGCTTTATTACTCTTCATCTGCAGTATGATCAGGTGCCAGTCAAGAATGGGACTCTGCTGCTCAGGGCAATGTTCACACAGAGCAGCAGATACGAATCTAACAGATGTGGCTATTTCAGTGTCGAGAAGTGAAGAGGAACCAGGGGAACACCAAGGCTTTGGGTTGTCCTAACGTGCCAAAAAATTGTCACATGAATTTCTTCTCAGCCCTTGCCCACTGACTTTCAGGGCAAGACCCTCAACTTTTCCATGTGAGGAGTAATTCTGAAAAATATTTGCAAATCAAATCAATTTTTTTTCTTAAAATATGGATCTTCATAGTGTTTCCAGTTTGGGGATTTTGGGGTTTACATTTTGTATTTCATTTGCATCCTGGAATTTCAAAGCATCTGGTAAAAATCCTAAGTCATTTCCTTTTTGTGTTTTAAAGAGATTGCTCCCTGTTTTAGGACAAAGTTTTAGTGCATGATATGACAAGAGATTTGAAGCCTTCTATTCTTCTATTTTTAAGCACAATTAAGGGCAACTGTTATATAGTACTAATTAAAAAAATCTTATCTTTCTCTACAGATCAAAGTGACTTTTGTTTGTAATGAAAAAGTCTGACAAAAAGTCAAACACAAAAAGTGTCACACTGCTTCATCACAAAACAAACAGGAGACACTTTGATCTGTGAAAAAAAGATAAGGTGTTTTAATTAGTACTAAATAGCAGCTGTCCATCATGATTTAAGAAAGGAAATAAAACAGAAATATTTCAAGTCTTTCATATGGTGATGGCATGCTGGGTCTCTCATTAAGTTAAAAAGCATTACAATGAAAACTGCAATAAAATTTTGAATTTTTAAAATTTATGAATATGCATTTCTCAACCCAGAACAAAGAAGATGACCATATTGACATATTTTGCCAGGGAAATTTCCACTGATATTCATATCTGGTTATTAAAAACAATCAATTTAATATAAAAGTCTTTTAGGGCAAAAAGCTGTGTTCTAAAACATTCCAGCCTGCTCTGTCTGCAGACACTGGTTTCAGGTGTAGCCATGCTGGGTGGGGTATGGAGGTAAACAACACAGTGCAGAAGCAGCTTCACCAAGGCGCTGCTGGCACATCTGCAGACAGGGACAGCGCAGCACTCCAAGCACATGTCACCTGGTCAGGTCACTCTGGCCTTACAGCTCGGCCCTTGGCACCCTCTTCACTGCACCATGAAGCCACATGCACTCCTGGAGGTGCTGGGGGAAGGCAGATGAGCTGAGGTCTCACAGATAGTGCTGGCTGTTAGGAAGCAGCAACTAATACCAGTCTTCTCTTCAAGGAACATGGAGCCCTCTCAAGGCAATCCTGCTGAGCTTTTTCATGTTCCTGGTCCAGGGCGAGTGTTTTGAAGCTGGCTGTGTCAAGTGTCGCCAAAAGCAATGCAAGTCTGCTCTTAGAAAAACAATGGTTATCTATCTAAATGTATTTCCACTGATTCTCCCCAGCTCTGTGTGTTGTGCCAACCTGGTGAAGGGAAACTCCTGTCCCAGGGAGCCCTACTGGCAGAGGGAACATAACCGGGAGGAGGATCCCATTGCTGCTAATGAGGTCAGTGTGATGGATGACCAGGCAGTGGGTGAGCATGTCAGAGGGTCAGTCAGTGGTCTGAGCTATGGAGTCCATTTTGTTCTTCTCTTCCACTTTGCTTTCAACAGGCAGTGAATTTTGTACAGGTACCCCATGGAAAGGGTCCTCAAAACAACATCCTGTGATCTCAGGGGCGAGCAAACATCAGTCTCAGTCCAATTCTTGAACGTCAACTCTGCCCCTTGTTCCCGGATCATTGGGAGCTGCTGGGCTCCTGTTTATCTCACCTTTGGTCCTGCTCTGTGTTTACAGTTAAGCTGTTCATTCAAGTGCCATATAAGTTTGTTAGGATTTGCTGAGAGAGCAAAGGTCTTCAAGCAGAAGATGAGGAGAGAGGAAAAACAGCCTCTGGCTGCCACGCTTCTCCAGGGCTTGCTTCAGAGATGTTACTCAAGATGGGGTGGCAGCTAATAAGTACAAAAAAAGAGCAGTAGCGGTAAGTCGGCAAAATTTGGAGGCCTCTGAGACTCCCCTTTGTGGTTAGTTTGTGGTTGACTTCTCAGTGCCTTTATGATGGTGATGATGCATTCATTGCTGATTTTGCTCCTAGTATTTTATCAGGAATGGCTTTTATGGTTGCACTAAATTCTGAAATACAGATGGGGTGACTGATTCTACTGCCTCACCCCAGCCCTTCACGTTTACAGTCTTCCATATTTGTGTTATATCTGTGGTAGATAATATAAATAAATAAAGTGTAATGGGGATAAAATATACCTTTTGCTTGCACCAAATTACACAATTAGGAAAAAAGATGAGCTTTAAGGCACATAAAGGCAGGTTTTCCCTCACTTGCTCATATTCTACAGTAGTGTAAGACATCCAAATTTAACATTTTAGTTCTTCAAGGAAGAAAACCTTGTCAGGCTGGGCCTTTTTGATAGGATCCTTGATATCTCTGTGAGGAAGGCACAGGCCTCCAATGCTGTAAGAATCCCTCAGTTGTTGCTGTGACTGAAATAGAGTGAAATCATTTGGGATGCAAGAAATTCAGGGCTGTGGCTGAAAGGCACATGCTGCTTATGAGGTAAACAGAAGTGAGAGCCACTGGAGAAGAATGTTAACTCAGGCAGGGACTAAAAAACCCATCTGCATAATGAAGGACAGTAAAAACATTGTGTGAAGGCGGAAAACAGGTGATTGTTTGTACAATTTCAAAGGCACCCTTGAAATAATATTTATGAAGGGTCAGGAAAGGAAAATCCATCTGTTTATCCAGGAAGCCATACTGAATAAAACTGGAAATGGCAATAACCAGGGGTCAAGACCAGGTGTGGACGTCATGTTTCAACCACTTCCTCCAGGCTGGCAGCAGTGTTAGGGAAGGGTGGCCATGCAGGTGGCTGGGGACTCAGGGTGTGACTCGGAGGGCAAGAGCAAGCCCAAAGAAGCAAGCTCATGTACAGACCAAGAGTTGGTCCCCCTGGTAGGCAGTGTGATGTAAACCTGAAGGATTAGAGCTAAGAGGCTGAGGGGAAGACGTGGCTGGCGGAACTGAAGGAATAAACATGCTGGAGGTGGAATTTCATGATTTGCTGTATTTTCCAACTTGTGAGTCTGAGGAATCACAGATGGGTTTGCAGGACTGGCCCAAAGTGGAAGCTACCCCTGTCCATAAAGTCCACCTCTATACCACATATGCCCCAGTGACTGTCCTCTGCATGTCCCTTCTGCCTAGGTCTGTTGTTTTATAAACTCAAGGACTCTTTATTTTCCATAGCCCATATAAATATTTTCTCAAATCACAGTCCCTTTCCCCACTAATCACCCCTTCTCCAGGTTCATAAGGAAAGATCAATCAGCCTTCAAGCATTAATCAGCTTCCTTTGCAGCCTTTCCCAGATGGGAGGGCCCAGTATCCTTATGCAGCCCAACATCTCTGTAGCCATGCCAGCCACAGCGTGGCACCTCCTGAGGCTGCCCTGGAGCCACCCCTTTGGTGGCAAGTGGTGTGACATTTCCACAAAGGCCCCTCTTTGCTTTTCCCCTCAAGACACTTCCAAAGCTCAAATAATCCAACACACACCACCATGTTGTGGTGGAGCAGCTGCTACTGGGGTTGCAGGGAGGGGGTGGGATTGCTCTCCCAAGGGTCCCTTCAGCCAGTTTTGTTACTTGCTTACTGTGGGTACCCTTTCTTTTCCAAGCAGGCATCAGGAGGTCAGCCAGGCCTGGTGACCTGGCCATCACCAGTGTATGTGAGGAGTCTGTGGCATCATGCCATGTCATTCAGGTTAGCAGTAAACACATGTGCAAGCCCTGCCCTCAAATCCCAAGGAGCCCCTTTGGCCCCATGTTCTGGAAATAGCACCAGGCATGACCTGTGCCTTACTCTTTTTCTCCAGGATGATAAGCTGGCTGTCCCTGTCAAGCCATATCTCTGGAGATGCCTCACGCTCCATGCTGTGGTGAAGGCCCAAGGAGACCACAGTCATCTCTGCTCTGAGCCCAGCCTGGGCTTGTGACTTGTGACCTTGTACACATTGATCTCCTAAACACAGAGGGTCTTGGCCTGGACCTGTTCTCAACATAGAGAGCAGCATCCCATGTTGCTGTTTCATACCTCTGGTTGGGGATCTGCTCATGTTCTGGTAGCTGGATTTCCAGATGGCTTCCAAATCAATCCTCAGTGGGAGAGGGGCACAAGTTTTCAGGGGTCATGACCTCCTCCAGGGTACACCAGGAAATTTGTGGACAGGACATCACAAACCCTTTTCTTTCTTAACAAAAGTCACCTCTAGACGAGATTATGGGCTTTTGGCCTGCGTGGAACTTCCCACCTACTGGTTACACAACTTAATTGAGAATTAGTTTTCAGCCACTTCCTCTCAGCAGCCACTGTGAGAAGCTCTGGTCCATGAAAACAAAGCCCTTGCCCTGGCCTCATGCTGGAGCTGAACATGCCAAGCAGATGGCCAGTCGGCCGTTTCTTCCCATCCCTTCAGTGGGGGATTGCTGGGTGCTTTGATCCTGTCCTCTGAGTGAGGACAGCTGGGCTGTAAATCAGGGTCCCCGCTGCTCTGAACTCTTTCGTCCACCCAGCCACCATAGAGAGGAGACATGTTTTTCCTTTCCATGCAGGGGTGAGCCAGGGTGAAACCTAGACCTGACAGCTGGGCCAATAGACCTTTCTGTGCCATTCACTTCTTGCTTTTGCAGGAATTTTCCACTTTAAAACCCCATCTAGCTTCACTTCTTCCATGCAAATAATATAGGCAAGAGGTCAACCTTTTTCTTGTGTGAAGAACAACCTAGTACACTTAGATGATAAGCTGAAAAAGTGCCAAATTTCTTTTTATAGCTTCTTTATTGCTCCTTGTCTGTGTGTATAGAATGAGGGACGCTGTGATTTACATGGCAACTTTAAGGCTGATCTGTGGAGACTGGGAATAGACCGAGATAATTTTAAGGCAAATAAGTCATAAAAAAAAAACCAAACAAACACTGGGTAGCTACTGAAGCATGCCTGCTGCCTTTTCCATCTTAAAAGGCAAGAAGGTGATGCATGTGAGGGCAGGACAGCAAATTTCGAGGCAAATTCGAAGGAGGCTCAATATTTTTGATGTTATCCAACCCCTAGCCAAAGCTCTACTTCTGCAATCACTTTTCCAATGAGGCTCATGACCTCTGTTAAACATGCCATAACCCTGGAGGGGTTGTGTTCAGTAACTGGGCTCTGAAACAGACTTCTTCTCCAGGCAAATACCAAGCCTCTTTTAAGATGGAATTCAATATATTCCTGAAATGTAGTGCCTGTGAGAACTGAGGACCAGGCTGGGTGAGCTAGGCAGCCCGTACAATCTCACATTCCTTGTCTGGAGACATGTAGTGGATGTGTGCAATTCTTGTACAAATCAGGTCTACAGTCAACTGGATTTTTCTCTCTCCAGCTCTCGCCCTGTGTCACTCTTGCCATTTGGAGTTTCCAGGTCTCTCTTTTCAGTTCCAGAGGGGTTCTGTCTGGCAGACAAAACATTAATTAAAACCTCTATTGATACTATCACACTCATTTTGTGTCCTTGCAGATGCCAAGTGAGTGAAACAGCCTCCCTGTCTGTCCAGTCCCCAGAGGACTGCCAATCCCCTCTCCACATTCCACCTGGTGCAGGAAAACAGCAGAGCATTAGAAAGACACCCATAAACCTTGTATGCATTTGTGTGTCCTTGGTGTTATAAAAGCACCATGCTCTACAACTTCTTTACTCAGGTGGCCAATCTGTGTGCTCGTATACAGGCCCAGAGAAGCCCAGGATGTAGTCCAGGAAAACAGGGTTTTCCTGAGGGCTGCAGAGGAGCATTCCATCTCCTGTACTATGCTTTCTAGCATCAGAATAAAATCTTCAAGCAAATGAGGCTGGCTTTTGGACTGGAGTAATTTCATTTACCACCATGTATTTGACAGCAGGCGAACAGGCTCCTTGCTTTGCTCGTGGCAGTGCCACTGCAGCATGCTGGTCTGCTGGCCCTGGTGAGCAGAGAGAGGCTAAAGTTGCCATAGAATGTACCTGCCTTCCTTTGGGCCTCACTCCCAAGTTCCGTGATTGACAAGGAAATTACCAAGTCCGTTGATCCCCTGGCACTGAGGTTTGCTGGACCCTCTGGGTTTTGGCAGGCTGCACATATGTGTTAGGATTTCTTCTTCTTGGGACCTGCTTTACTCAAAGTTGGGTGAAGGGAAAAATTCTTTGGGGTCATGCCTACTGCCAGCACTGGCTTTTCTGGTCACTGCTGTTGGATATAATCCCCACTCTGAAGCATGCTTTGAAGCAACCAAGCATGTTAGAAGCATTGAGGGACATTTTAGCTTGCGGTTCTTGCATGAAGGTGCAGGGGGCATGAATTTCAAAGCCTTTTGGTCAGTTGGAAAATCTCAGCCCTGAGATTTAGAGTGAAGATGGGATGAAAAGGTAACACACAGGACATAGAAGGAAATCACCACTTCCTCCCAGGCAGCAGTTTCCCACAGAAAAACAGGACATGTCTGCCATGCAGAAAAGTGTAAACAGTAAGTTCTGCCCGTATCCATTGGCCAGCGTTGTGTTTTGAAGAGGCAGGAAAACCTGTCACGCTGGTGCAGCTGCCCATGGGAGCAGGTGATTAGAGTACAATAGGCAGCCCTGCAAAATCACCAGGCTGATGCCAGAATCCTGCAGTTGCTGTGGACCATGTCTGAGTCATGTGCAGGGTCCGGAGACTTCCCTTGTGGTGCAGAAAATGAGCAAGGCTTTCCTCTGAGTGTTCCATTTTTCCTGGTGCAAATTGTTGGTGTGACCTTCAGGTGCAGGCACATCAATTATAAAACCACACAAATTAATGCCTGACCCTTCTAACAACATACCAGCAGAGGGAACACACAGGAGACAGCCTGAGCTATGAAAAAAACTCAAAGTCACTCAACCACACAAAACTCAAGCAGAGTAGGTGGACCCTAGAGCACACAGTGGAGATGACAACTGCGCTGTACCATGCCCTGAGGCAAGCCTGTCCAAGGGTGTGTGCAGTCCTTAGGGTACCCACAGGCCTGCCACACACTCCCTTCCTCCAGATACTCAATGTTACATCATTACTCGATCTCAAGGGGTTACTTTGGACATGCTCTGTTATTAAATAGGACATCCCAGCAGCTGCATGTGCCACGTGGGCTGGAGGTGAAGGGGATACAGCTGAGAACCAGAATCCAGGGTGCAATGCAACACTGACAGACCTGCCAGTTTGTAGCACTGGTGACATGCAGCCACTTTGGTATGACACAGGTCAATGCAAAGGCCAGGCTTTGCTTCTGTCTCCACTGACATGAAACAAACGTCTATTCCAGAATTTTATGGGAAGGACTGCTAGTTTTGCCTAAAGAAAAATTAGAATTAGTTTTGTTCTGAAAGATGTACCTAGTCAGGAATGAAAGGAGTTCAGGACCCATCTCTGGAGACTTTTATCCCACCCATAATAACATCATTTTTGAGAACTTTCCAATAGGACATTGGGCAGCTTGTTAGTGTCTGAAGGCCACAGATGGGACCATTCTCTTTGTATATGAATTTATCTACCAAACAAAACCCACACTGGTATGTACAAGAGTTTTCAAAAGCTGTTCACACCCCAAATCCTACCCTGAGGTTTGGTTTTCACAAAGAGGTTTTTGGCACTAGCTTGTATGAGTCTTGAAGCTTTCAGGATCTCAAGGTGAAGTCATGCTGAGTCTCCTTCATGCAGAGTGCAGACACAGAGATCTCTGTGCTCGACTGGACACTGTCTGCAAGCAGAAGGTGATCTTTACTGTAGGGATGAAGGAGGCCCGGGTATATTTCTCAGGGGGTCTGCACATCGCTGTTCTGGCTGTTGTCATACACATTAGGGAGCCAGCTGCTGCCTGGAGCGCCCACATCACCTCTGCCACTGACTCAGGCTCGCTGTAAGTGGAAAGTGAGGAAGATGCTGTACCTTTCCAATCTGCTGTGACACCTTCTGGCAGAAGGTGCCTCACAGTGACAGCTCCACAGGTGTGGCTCTCTGAACAACACCTCCTCCAAGGCAGGCAGATCATGGGGCTGTGCAGGGCTTCCAGACAGAGTCCAGAGGGCACGGGTGCACACACGTGGAGCTGCTCACATGTTCTGGGTGGTGTTGTAGGCATGCTGGGCCATGTAGGGCAGGGAGCATGCTGGTCTGCTTGGCTGCTGGGGTTCCCAGCAGTGCTGGTGTTTGTGGAGTGCTGTGGGTGTTTTGTTATTCCCCAAATGCAATAGTTTGCCCTAATGCTTGGGAATATTCTTGATGATGAAGTCATAGGGCCACGTGTGATCTCAACAAACATACAATCACAAACATACAATCCAGGGCCAGGATGTGCAGGCGTTCAGGGCAGGAGGCATTTTGTCTTGGGAGATCTGTCATCGCTCGACAAGTTAGATGTATTTGAGTTTCTGGTTAACTTATGTTCACATAAAAGAACAAAAAGACCTATTGGATCGTACACAGCACATAAGAACGTAGCAATGGCCTTGCTGGCTTGGACCCAAGTGTTCACCTGAACATTCACTTAGGTCTGGGTGTGGGGACCCAGGAGGTCAGGCAGGTTGGAGTGGAGAGGGATGAGGTGTGGGAAAGGACGAGACAGAGGCAGCAGGGAAGATGTGCCCTGGCTGCCAGGCATGAGGACACCTGGGATACTCAGCCCAGGGGTGCCATGAGCTGGTGGCACATGGGTGAGAAGCCTGCATGTGGCCAGGTGTCTTCTTGGCAGGCTTCAGCCCTCTGTGAACACGCACCAGTTTCAAAGCACCACACAGCCACAGGCATAGGTAGGAAAGAATAACAGCTGCCAGGAGGCCAAGGGCCCGGAGTAACTCAGGAGCATGGAGGTTTCATTACTGCTGGGTTGACTTGGCACAGGGAAGAAATTTATAATGCACAGCAGGTTTGCCAGAGCAATTAAACAGAGCAGTATAACAACAGGAATAAGCATTTCAAATATTTTATTTTGCTTTGTATTCCCTTTCAGGCTGCAAAGAAGGGTAACTTTGTCAAGCCTAAAGTGACTTCAGTATGGTACACAAATTCTCAGATCTTGCCTCCCTCAGCAAAAAAACTCTACTTTTTTTTTTTTTAAATTGGCGTGTGTGGACAGTAGAAAACTTGAGCAAGGGAACAGTTCTTGTCTCTTCTAAAAGTAGCACATGGGTGCAGATCATGAAAACTTAATGAGGATAGAAGTTCCTCTCGTTTTTGAAGCTAAAATTTTGTAAGAGCAATTTATCAATGGTAAAATCAGTCCCAACGTGATGCTTCAGATATTTACCCAGACACTTACTGAGAACAGTCCTGATTCTGATTTGCGTCCTGATGCCCACAAATCCATCTTGGGTACTGAAGACAGCTGTCTGATTTGCTCTGCTGCTATGCTGATGGCCAAGTGGCTTGTGCAGATCCCTCTCCAGGAAGGTACTTTGATAGGCTGCACCTGATTGCCTGCTTTACAAAGGTGCTTTTGAGTATGTTTGTGTGTCATGGTTGCCACAACAGAGGACTGGATGCAAAAGGGTCTTTCCACTGCTCTGCGCTGTTCTCAGATACACAGAATCCTCAGGGGTGGTGACTCAACCTCTACCCTGGGCAATGCTTGACAATTGGTGAAGCATTTCTTTACCCTTTTGGTGAAGAAATTTCCAGTCTACATATTGAATCTATATCTCTCCAGACACAGCTGGAGGCTGTTTCATGTCATCTTGTAAGTTGTTACCTGGGAGAAGAGACCAACATCCATGTGGCTACAACCTCCTTTCAGGTAGTTGTAGACAGCGATAAAGTCCCCTCTGAACCTGCTTTTCTCCAGATTAAACACCCCCAGCTCCCTCACCTGTTCCTCAAAAGTCTTGTGCACCAGACCCTTCACCCGCTTCGTTGCTTGGATTCAAGGTGAGGCCCCACCACTGCTGAGTACAGGGGGACAATCCCTGTCCTGGTCCTGCTGGCCACACCATTGCTGGTACAGGCCAGGATGCCATCAGCCTTCTTGGCCTCATAGGCACTCTGCTGGCTCATGTTCAGTCACTGTCAGTCAGCATCCCCAGGTCCTTTTCTGCTGGGCAGCTTTTCAGCCTCTCTGCCCCAGGAGAGAGGAGTTGTTGTGACCCAAGGGCAGGATCTGGAACTTCATGTTGTTGTCCCTCCTACAGTTGGTCTCAGCCCATTGATCCAGCCTGTCCAGATCCCTCTGCAGGGCTTTCCTACACTCCAGCAGATGGACGTTTCCATCCATCCTGGTGTCACCTGCAAACCGACTGAGGGTGCGCTCAGTGCCCTCATCCAGATCATCGATAAAGATTGAACAGAGCTGGCTCTGGCACTGAGCCCTGGGGACAGCACTCGGGGCCAGCCACCAGCTGGTGTGACTCCATGCACCACCACTCTCTGGGCTTGGCCATCCAGACGGTTTCTTGCCCATTGAAGAGTGCACTAATCCAGGTTATGAACAGCCAGTTTTTCCTGGAGAATACTGTGGGAATTGGTATAAAAGTCTTTAGTTCGGTCCAGGTAGCTATATCCACCGCCTTTCCCTCATCCACTGAGAGAGTCACTGTCAGAGAAGGTCAGGATGGTCAAGCAGGACCTGACTTTCATAAACCCATGCCTGAACCCCTCGTTGTCTTGTCATGCTTTCAGTCCTAGAGAAGTTCAGCACTATTCTCTGCTTGTAGAAAAGACATACAGACATCTATAATTTCAGAAAGATACAGTGGAGAAGGCTGCTTCTCAAAGTTGACAGACCTTCTCCTCATAGCTGTGCACCTAGCAGCTAGGATCTACTTCTGGAGGCAGGTTGTTTGGGGAGGGCATAGCCTTTGACAGCAGACCTAATGACAGAGGGAGCTGGTCTGGGGGTGACAGATGCCCCAAGAATCTGTTGCTGCTTGTCTCTGACAAGATGAAGGTGGCAGTGATGCCTAGTCCCTCACCCCTATGCACAAGAACCCCCAGCCAATGGGTTGGATACTAATCTTCCACCCCAGTGGAACCAACAGTGCTCACTGTTCCTGTTAATTGGGGGCCGAGCTGGTACTTGGGATTTGCAGCTGCTTTTGTAAAACAGTATAAAGTCAACTAAGACCAAACAAGATCCAGATTCTGCAAGGTCCCCTAGCAAGTTTCCAGCCTTCTGGGGCAGAGACAAAAGCAGAGAAACAAGGCAAGGGTACGTGTTGGCATCCCTGCTTGACACTTGTGTCAAGAGTAGCACCAGCAGCATATTCCACCCCAAGCAGGAAAATGCAAATGAAGTGGGGGGCTACATGCCATTGCTTTCCTCTTCCCCACCTCACTTTCCAGGCCAGTTGCACATACTAACACGTCCCCTCTTGAAGAAAGAGTAGCTATCACAGGAACAAGCCCATAACCTCCTTCATCATCACCTGGGTCCTCACTCTGTCTGAGAGCCTGAACAACCTCCTTGGTTGGTCCATGGAGTAGGAGTGAGGAGGAGAATCTGCCTCCCTGGGACTCATGGTTGAGCTGGTGAAAGGCAAAAGGCTGCCCTTCTCACTGTTGCTGGGAAATTGCAGCTTATTCTGCTCTCAGCTGTTGCAATTTCTGCATCAGTGTGACTCTCCAGGCTTCAGTGGCACCATGGATGGAAACAGCCTTCTTGTCAGCAGTGCAGAAACCATTTAGCTTGTGAAAACACCAGAGGGAATGTGTCGCCATTTTACCATCAAAGTAGTTTGTAATGGTTTCCTCATGTTCTGGATGGTCTCCAGACACTGCATGATCACAGTGGCCCCAGGCCTGTTGGCTGAGTGGAAGGGTGTTCCTATTCCTCCTTCATTCCCATTCTCTGTGGGATTTTCCCAGCTCATTTGACATGATTGTGATTCTGCCCTTGCTTTTATTGGACTGCACAAAAGGACAGCAGATCACCAGTGCGGGAGAATCCAAGAGCAGAACAAAGAAGTCTTCATGGATGCTGTTTGAAATTCCCAGGATGCCAGCTGGGTCTCCTCATGCTGCAACATGACAAACACCAATACAATGCCTGAAGTGTGAGATGTCACAGAACACCTCACAACCAGCCTGTCACCCTGGGCGAAGGGGTGGGAAACAGGAGGGTGCACTCAGCTTTCAGCAGTGCTGCTGACAGGCTGGAAAAATCCCCAGGGAATGACTCTGAATCTCTACCAGTGACCACAGAATTTGGACCAGCACAGCAGAAGAGGCAAACAGAGAGAGGGGTTGCTGGTATAAGGGCTTCAGCATGTAACAAGGCCAACAAGTCACATCAAAACCTCAAATCTGTTAGTGAATATTTTTAAAGAAAGGACTCACAGAGAGGTAGGAGGTCTAGAAAACTCCTCAGGCAATGCTCTGCCTGGGCTCCCATTTAAGCCTGTTTTAAGGGGGACCTACAGCAGTAATGCAGAGACTGTTCTCTAACAGCTGTCAGGTGATGGTGGGGTAGGGAGGGGAGGGGAGGGGATCAGGATCACAGGTCTGTCATGAGCTTCAGTGAACAGTGTCACTTTTCCAGGCTTTCTAGTCATAGTACTTGTTTTTGTGAGGGGGCATGCAACTGAAGATGCATGGCACGACAAGCATATGCACCTGTCCCTGACAGTTATTCTTGATAGCAGGTTGTGCCTATGCTGCTGCTGCTGCTGCTTTTGTCTCTTCTTCCCCTGCTGCAGGTTTCCATGGCAGGATTTCAAAGCTTGAGAGAGCAGAGGCTCTCCTGGTTAATTTTCTATTAAATGTGTTAGGAAACACATTTCAGGAGGGTGATCATCATGCTCTTTTATCAACAGCAATCATCAATTCAAGGGTCCCAAAAATTCTCCATTTCCTTTGTCACTCCAAACCCCACCTTCACTTAACTCAAACCCTGTGCTACTTTTCAACCCTGCTGGGTTTTATTCTGCTGTTTCCAGTTTTGCCTGACTCCTGGCAGTAAGGGCAGCTGAAGGAGTTAAAGCAGCCAGCTGGCCAGGAGAATTCAGAATTCAGACATGCAGGAGCTGTCTAAGCACACGTAGCAAGTCGGCTGGCTGGCACATGACCCACTGAGCAGATCAAACAATGCTGCTAGGAGCCAAGAACAATTTCCAGTACCTGCTGCAGTGTCCATATCTTCCCTGGGTCCGTCCCCCTTCTTCCTTTTATGGCCAAGTCAAAGTCATATCCTCCAACGTTACTAAAGTGACACGCACCTGGTTCTGAGCTCGTGCGTCTCACAAGGTGACAGCTGCTCGTGCTTAGGCAAAGTTTATGCTGCTTATGTCCATGATGGCATTTGAGTCAACAGATCACTGGGTTGTGAGTGCATGTGCATCCACTGAAACAAAAGTGCCTGAGCCACACGGGAATAAAACAATGCTTCATCTTGCATTGTTATATACTCCCTTCCCTTCCCTCCCCTTCCCTCCCCTTCCCTCCCCTTCCCTCCCCTTCCCTCCCCTTCCCTCCCCTTCCCTCCCCTTCCCTCCCCTTCCCTCCCCTTCCCTCCCCTTCCCTCCCCTTCCCTCCCCTTCCCTCCCCTTCCCTCCCCTTCCCTCCCCTTCCCTCCCCTTCCCTCCCCTTCCCTCCCCTTCCCTCCCCTTCCCTCCCCTTCCCTCCCCTTCCCTCCCCTTCCCTCCCCTTCCCTCCCCTTCCCTCCCCTTCCCTCCCCTTCCCTCCCCTTCCCTCCCCTTCCCTCCCCTTCCCTCCCCTTCCCTCCCCTTCCCTCCCCTTCCCTCCCCTTCCCTCCCCTTCCCTCCCCTTCCCTCCCCTTCCCTCCCCTTCCCTCCCCTTCCCTCCCCTTCCCTCCCCTTCCCTCCCCTTCCCTCCCCTTCCCTCCCCTTCCCTCCCCTTCCCTCCCCTTCCCTCCCCTTCCCTCCCCTTCCCTCCCCTTCCCTCCCCTTCCCTCCCCTTCCCTCCCCTTCCCTCCCCTTCCCTCCCCTTCCCTCCCCTTCCCTCCCCTTCCCTCCCCTTCCCTCCCCTTCCCTCCCCTTCCCTCCCCTTCCCTCCCCTTCCCTCCCCTTCCCTCCCCTTCCCTCCCCTTCCCTCCCCTTCCCTCCCCTTCCCTCCCCTTCCCTCCCCTTCCCTCCCCTTCCCTCCCCTTCCCTCCCCTTCCCTCCCCTTCCCTCCCCTTCCCTCCCCTTCCCTCCCCTTCCCTCCCCTTCCCTCCCCTTCCCTCCCCTTCCCTCCCCTTCCCTCCCCTTCCCTCCCCTTCCCTCCCCTTCCCTCCCCTTCCCTCCCCTTCCCTCCCCTTCCCTCCCCTTCCCTCCCCTTCCCTCCCCTTCCCTCCCCTTCCCTCCCCTTCCCTCCCCTTCCCTCCCCTTCCCTCCCCTTCCCTCCCCTTCCCTCCCCTTCCCTCCCCTTCCCTCCCCTTCCCTCCCCTTCCCTCCCCTTCCCTCCCCTTCCCTCCCCTTCCCTCCCCTTCCCTCCCCTTCCCTCCCCTTCCCTCCCCTTCCCTCCCCTTCCCTCCCCTTCCCTCCCCTTCCCTCCCCTTCCCTCCCCTTCCCTCCCCTTCCCTCCCCTTCCCTCCCCTTCCCTCCCCTTCCCTCCCCTTCCCTCCCCTTCCCTCCCCTTCCCTCCCCTTCCCTCCCCTTCCCTCCCCTTCCCTCCCCTTCCCTCCCCTTCCCTCCCCTTCCCTCCCCTTCCCTCCCCTTCCCTCCCCTTCCCTCCCCTTCCCTCCCCTTCCCTCCCCTTCCCTCCCCTTCCCTCCCCTTCCCTCCCCTTCCCTCCCCTTCCCTCCCCTTCCCTCCCCTTCCCTCCCCTTCCCTCCCCTTCCCTCCCCTTCCCTCCCCTTCCCTCCCCTTCCCTCCCCTTCCCTCCCCTTCCCTCCCCTTCCCTCCCCTTCCCTCCCCTTCCCTCCCCTTCCCTCCCCTTCCCTCCCCTTCCCTCCCCTTCCCTCCCCTTCCCTCCCCTTCCCTCCCCTTCCCTCCCCTTCCCTCCCCTTCCCTCCCCTTCCCTCCCCTTCCCTCCCCTTCCCTCCCCTTCCCTCCCCTTCCCTCCCCTTCCCTCCCCTTCCCTCCCCTTCCCTCCCCTTCCCTCCCCTTCCCTCCCCTTCCCTCCCCTTCCCTCCCCTTCCCTCCCCTTCCCTCCCCTTCCCTCCCCTTCCCTCCCCTTCCCTCCCCTTCCCTCCCCTTCCCTCCCCTTCCCTCCCCTTCCCTCCCCTTCCCTCCCCTTCCCTCCCCTTCCCTTCCCTTCCCCTCCCCTCCCCTCCCCTAATAGAAGATATGACTCACACTAAACATTGACAAAACAGACAAACACTTGGGGCAGCTGGCTCGCAGAGGCATCAAAATTATCCTAAGCTGTTGCATACTTTGTCAGTGCCACAGGACAAAAAAATCTGGCTGATGTTCACTGTTGCTAAGGGTAGATTTGGGATACTGGAGTAGGCAGCTGTTGAGAAGAGTTGGGAAGCATTTATGCCCCAGCATTCCAGATGCAGAAAGAACAGCAAGGTGTACTCCTCTCACACATTTGTTTGTTCGGTTTGTTTCAGGGAAACAAAATTCCTATTTCCCTACCATGTTGAGAAGCTTTGAGCTAGTTTTGTGGAGAGATCCTTACAATCCCTTCTTCATCCTGTTTCTGAACACCTGAGCAGCATGAAGACGTGTATGGTTGTCAAAGAAAAGGTGGAATGTCTTGCTATGCTGAAACTGGGGAGTGTTATTTTTCCTTTCACTCTCCATTTGTATCTTTGAAGAATAAACCAGGTCCTTTGAAGAAATTTCCTCACACTTGGAGTAGAAAGAATGCGGTGAATTCTTGTAGAAGCTCAGACTCCATGCATGACCCCACATCTGTTCCAACCAGCTAGAGGAAGGTTCATCTTGCAGTTAAGATTTCCCAAATGCTGAAGAAGTCAAGCTGTCAGCCATGATGTTAATCTCAAGTGGTAGCTCGTCTTTCTGTTATCCCAGCCTTTGCACTGGGACACTTTGAAGTTAATGGCTCTGACCTCTAACTTAGTTGGGTGTAATGTGGGAGTCCAGGGAAGAAAGGCCAAGATCTCAGTTGTCCTGGGGACAGCCTGTCCTGTGGTGGGGGACCTACACTGCCAGGAGCCTGAAAAAATGCATAAAATATTTAAAGTTTTAAGCATTGCCACATTGCATAGGTTTGATCACTGCATCATCAAACCGTGGTGACAAAGAAGACAGAGCAAGATCTTGCAGTCCACCCTGCTGTAAGAGCTTGTTCTGCTGGCTGCAATATTTGCAACTCTACACAGTCTAACATCACTGCACACTTTGCTTTCCAAAGGTAGTGGAAACCTTTTCAGTGATTTTGCATGAGGTTCTGAGCAAACTGGAACTTCATAGCTACCCTTTGTAGTTGTTAGGAGTTCCTGTTTTTCCTAGGCAGTGACATTGAGAAGGAAATTCTGCTGGGACTGAAGACCATTCTGAAGGGCATTAGGCCACAGGGGCTAAATTCTGCCCTTAGCTGCCTGCTTTGCTTGTTGCCACATATGGAAAATAGGAAAAACACAAATTGGCCATTTGTGCATTGCTATCCCCTGCCTGCCCCTTCAAGTCTGGTTCTGGCACTGTGATGGGTGAAACTGGAGAACCCGGATCAGATTGCAGGAGGGATTTTGACTGTGGCCAGAGCTGGTTGCTGAAAGGCGTGGGGCAGTTCCATTTGTCCTGGCATTGCTGAAGTCAATGGGATTTTGGCCATAGTCTTCAACAGAGCTAGGATTTCACTGTGCATGCCTAAGAAAGCACTGTATCATACAGTTGTGTTGTCTGCCATGACATTTACTGCTAATGAAATCAGTGTGCCCCATCTCACTTGGCTCCTTGTCTATCTTTATAGATCTTCACCTGTGGTTTTTTCCCCCCCTCCCTGCCACTCTTCTCTCTCTGTCTCTCCCTCCTCGCTACCTGTCCATTCTTGTTTCTGTCTGACCCTTCTTGCTGTCCTCCCTTGCTGTCTTCTCAGCTGTCTTTCTTGTGTACTCTGCAAGGAATGTGCCCACAAGAGGTATTTTTATTTGGCAGCCTGAGTAAACTTTCTGTTTTGGCTGCAGGTGCTGAGATGAGCAGCCAATGGAGCTGACACCTCCTGTGTCATGTTTTTAGCTCCTTCTATCTGATAGAGAAGATGACCTCATTGGCTGACTCTGTTGAGGAGGTCTGGTTGCAAGGGCAAAAAAAATTAGAGTTAACCTTGAAAGAAGCAACAGAATGCTTCACATGGGTTTTTAGGCTGTTTTGCTCTGATGTGGGGCCCTCACAAGGGATTGAGACCTTACTTCAACACAGAGAGTGTGCAAAGACAATGAGCAATCCAGATACTGGGGAGCAAAAGATTTTTGCTAGGACTTCAGCAATAGGAAGAGGCTGCCAAAGGGGCTTCATCAGCTTCTGAGGAATGTCCTTCTTGGAGCAAGTTGTTCTCTGACCAGCCTAGAGGTGATATGAGGCGCTGTATGGCTTTTCTCTCATCTACTAAAGAAAGTGGAGCTGTCATGTGTCAGGGGTACAAGTGATACACTGTTCTGTAGCAGTGAGGTCACAGTGGCCCCGTATAAATCAGGATAACACAGTTCATGATTGCCATGGAGGGGCTGAGCCCTCAGAACTGTGTGTCATGAGCAAGACCAATACAACATAATCCAAGACAAATTTAACGTCGACCTGATTTAACGAAATGTAGGAAAATATTCTAGACACACATATTAAAATCTCCTCCTGCACTGATCTTTGAAAGGGCAACACTGGCAATCTGAGAGGACATTTTCAAGACATACAATTTGTTACTGCAAAATCAGGGAAGAGCTAAGAGGAAATTGTGGTCTGAGCTATTATGAAACAAAGATCCAGGCAGGCCTGGGGAAAAGACTGGATTTTATTGCTTCTGTTGATGCAGTTTCTGAAAGCCTATCCTCTTAGCACACAGCAAAAGATAGTATCAAAACTGTCTGCAAGTGTAAAAAGCCACGTGGTGTTCTTGAGACTTTGCTTAGCACACTATCCTACCACCCTTCCCAGCCTTCCGACATTTGATGCTGGGAAGGAGCTGCTCTCCTGAGCAGGACCGTGGTGACCAAGCTGTTACAGCAGCGTGATGGGGGAGTGATCTGTGTCTATTTTGGGTGAGAAAGGTCCACCACGAGCAGCTCGCACGTCACACGCCTGGAGACATGAGGTCATTTTTCCCTCCCAGGGTGACACAAAGGAAACCATAACGCTTTTCCAACGAGATGTGCGGGTGTGCATACACAGACCCAGCTAATCCTGGTCTACGCAGGCGCTACCTCAGTCTATGCATCCGTGCACGTAGTAACGATGGGGCGGATGGGGGTGTGTGCTGAGACAGCTAAACTGCTCCGACAGCTCCTTTGCATGTGTTAAAATAACACCACCCTTACTTGTTGTCTCTCCTCTTCCACTCCATCCCCTCACTCAAAAAAATCTAAAGGGAACAAGCTCTACGTATTAAAATAGCTCCAGTCTAGCTTGTTCAGTCTATTTCAGGAGGCTGGTTCCATCCTGACACAGATAGAACACAGAGACGTTGTGGAAACCACAGCCACAAGAGGCCATCAGCCAAAACTAAATGCTTTCCCAGCGTTTGCCGAGTGGTTCGTTCCCCCCGCTCCCTCCCTCCATCCCCTCTCCTGGCTTAAAATAACAGCTGGAAGCTGTTTGGCTTTGTTTTGTTGGATTCTTCTGCTTGCTGTGCTCAGTCTGGTGGCATTGAGAGGGAAAGCTGGAGGCACTTTTGTGGCAACAGGGGCTCATTGTCTTCTGGACTTTTAGGTGAGACCTTCAGAACCATCATGGACATGAGAATCCCACAGGTATTTCTGGGATGAGTTTTCAAGGAGCAGACAATGAGCTGGGCCTACGGCAGTGATAATGCATGGATTTACCAGTTTAGACCATGTATTTTGTCTCGTAGCCTTCGATTGACTAAAAAGGCAACGGACATCTAGAACAGGCTAGGGGAAATGTGGCTGAGGGATAGATAAAGTCTGATGAAACAACCTGCAGGGAAGGACTAATTTTCTGGTTTCTGTGACCCTTTTGTGGCTAAATTAGGGCTTGTGACGTGGAAATGCACTGCTTCACACCAGCTGAGGGTTTGCCAAAAATATCCCTCAGCTGAGGATCTGGATGATAAGACTGTTATGAAAACACCATGAACAAGACGTAAATCCACAGGTATAAACACCTTCCTGTGTCATCTACATCCAGTGTTCCACTTGTCTGCTTGGAGCATCAATGTTTTCTGCATTTTCTCACCTTCAGATTTGTAGGTGTCCTTCCAGTTTCTACCTCTCCCTAGTGTTATCTGTTGTTCCATGGAGAACAAGAAGTGACACCAAGCCTATTCTTCACTGGGATCACAATTAGGGGTTTAGTTAAACCTCCATTCTTCAGTCTAAACAGCATCAGAGTTTGTGAACATTTCCAAATACCTGGTTTGAATTTGCAGGTGCTCTTAACCCTTAAGGATAAGAGTCATGAACTCTCAAATCTTTACAAAAATACTAGCTTTATTTTCCCAAGAGATGTCAAATCGTGGGTGTGCAAATTACTGTGGGAAACTGCAAACATGAACGGAGCCTTGGGACCAGATGGCTCAGCACCAGAAGCATTCAGGGGCAGCCTGGCTTCAGGGGTGAACCTTGGTGCTTGGCAAGTGAACTCCCAGGGCTTGCTCTCAACAGTACTAAACTCCAAAGTTTAATATCATTCTTTCATTCTGCAAACCTTATGACCTGAGGTCTTCTCTGCCTCATCCCAGTCGTTTCATTCATTGTAAAAAGAAAATGTGTTTTAACAGCATTCAATGAGCCATTGCAAGCACTAACAGTGCACAGATGCAATATTCGACCTCAAGCAGTAAAAGTTTCTAAGATTAATTTAAAGGTCATCAACACAGTGTAAGCATGTAAGTTATGAGTTCTCTATTTCAGAGACATCGTGTATTTTACATAATAGCAAATCTGCTCTATAACTTAATAACTTGAGCTAGAAAAATATTACCTTTTTCTGTGTGTTTGCTGTTATGCAGAAGGAAAGCAGAATAAAAATGAGATTTGTATTTAATGAAATAGATGCTTCAGCATTTGTTTTGTGGCAAACATTGACTGTGCATTTGAAAAACAGAGGGGTATTTGAATGAAAAAGACTAAAGCATTTACATCTGTAAATTGCTTCTATTGACATTTCTGAGGGGAATGGGCCATCTGACTTTTCAAGGTGGCAGTGTTCTGAGTAATTTCCATTAATTTTAGCAAAAAATTGCTTTCTTTTGCATTCCTCCAGTATTACAAAGAATATTTGTATGGGGGCACACAACCCAGGTTGTATGGTAGCCCCATTTCCTCATGTGAACCAGCAAATTGTTATATTACAGGAAAGAAATGCAAACACTTAGGAGACATTGCATCACAGTATGCAAATGCATTTGAGACTATTTTGGGCCAGGTCAACAACAGAACATATAGTCAGTCACACTGAATTATCTGGTTTAAAATATAGAGGTTTGATTTTCCTAGTAGAAAACTTTAAGACAAAAAAGCCCGTGAGATATAAAACATGCTGAGTTTAAAGTCCATTACCCTCAGACAGAGATTACAGCAGAAATTACTTCACTAGATCTATTTTAAGGTACATAGAGTTTATCTATCTGTCTGTCTGTCTATCTATCTATCTATCTATCTATCTATCTATCTATCTATCTCTTTCCACCTTTCCACATTTCCACCTTTCCACCTTTCCACATTTTATAGATCTTGGAGTTTAATCAAGGTTTAATAATTTTGCTCATAAGAACAATATGTCCTTAGACTTTAGATCAAGTCTGAAGTCACTGGCATGTGTCAAATTATTTGTCATGTCCCTCTCTATGTGCAAATCCACAGACGTAACAGCAGCCTATTGTCAGTAGTTGAGTAATTACCTTAATTTAAGCAGAAAGGTCAATGGGACCAAATGTTGCTGTAGCCCTGTGGTTGGGGTATTACATACCAACCCACCCACACATGTTATTATTTGCTCAATCTTCTCTTTTTTTTCCCCCTTTATTTTCTTTTTCTGCCAGGCTTTTTTTTTTTTTTTTTTTTTTAAACAAACCATAAAAATAAATTGTAAGTTCCTGAAATAATATATGTCAAATTAGCTTGTGTAAAAATGCTTTCCACTTACATAGTTTCTAAACACTGCTAGGACAGCCTGCTCTCATTGAGCCAGACATGCAGATCCCTATTTCAGGAAACACGGCACAGGAGGCGTAACCCAGCCAGGGCAAGGCAAAGTCAGTGAGGCCACCTTGATTTGCACTAGCAGAGTATCTGCTCTCAGGATTTCTCCCTGAGTCTCCCCTGCATGCTCCTGCTTCAGCCCATGCCCAGCAGAAGCCGTCACTCCCTCCCCCATGCATACCCATGTTTTTTCAACTGTATTTGTCTTTGCTTTGCAGCAATGAGGAAAGAGGTGCCTGAGTGCTGGCAGAGGGATTGCCCAGGACCAGCTGAATCTTCCTGATTTGTGTTGGGCAGCTCAGCAGCTGTGTGGGTGTTTAACCAGAGTGGCAGCAGAAAATTAGGGTGTCCTCAGGACCGCATTGCCTGGGGCTCTCAATGAGAGAGGTATTATTTGAGGAGTCTCCGAGAAACAGATGTGTCATAGTGAACAGTTTTCTAGGTATATGGAACAAATTTTCTTGAGTGCTTTTATCTGGCACACTGGGAGTCACAACCCAGCATTTTGAGCCTAACAGGGGAGAGAAGCCTAGGGTTGTCAGGCTGCTCACATTCACCACCAGAAGTGACAAGGGGGGTGAGAGAGTCCCACCCCATCAGAGAGCACCTCTGACTGCCAAGGTAACAACCACAACAGGATCTCTGTCAGTCGCCACCAGAGGAGCTGCAGGCAGCAGCCCACCCATCTCCTCCCTGCTGTACTCATCCCTTTTCTCAGGCCAGCCCCAGGAACGCTGAGCATGATACAGGCTCTCTTTTCATGGAGTGGAGGCTGATTTCAAACAGCCTACTAGCTGCCACAGTGTGCTGGGATGTTCCAGTCCTCATGTTGAGAGCACCTGGGCAAGGACCTGAATGCCAGTGGGACTGGTCCTTAGAACAGTGAACACCAGACAAACCCATTTCCAGAAAGGAAATTGAAGCAGAGGCAGCTGAAGTTGTTTCCTGAGTGTCAGAGAGGAAATGTGTGTCTCAGTGTCATACAGGGCCTCTGCAATAGGAATTATATTCCTATATCACCAGTACCAGTTTGCTGACTTCTCCTTAAGACATTTCTCCAGCTCCTGCCTGGACCAGGACACATCTCTCCTGTTTTTCTGCCTTTCTTCCCTTGCTGCTTGTTGTGCCAGTGTTTTCAGCTGTGGAAGAAGAAAAAGCAGAGTCTTAGCAGCATTAGATTCCTTTTCTAAAGGAATGTCTTTGGAAACTCTTTTATGGGATACCAAGTGGGTTTCCTGCTTCGTTTTAGATGCTAAGGACACCTGTCAGACTCCAGCACAAGTGGCCATAGCAGACTGTCCAAGTGTGCTTCTTTTCTTTGTGGCTTGCAGGACAGCAGAAGCAAAGCCACAACTTTGAGGCAGGTAGTACTCAATGGAGGCCAGGTTCCTACAGGGGAAGGCAGTCTCTGACAGGGGTCCTTGCCAGCATGGAAACACTGCTCTGCATACCCGAATTGGCTGGGCAAAAGCTGGCTGCAGGCTGCTGCTCTCAGACCTCCACTACCACAGTGGACCAAGCAAAGCCTATGCTTTCTATTCCACCCCTAGGTCTGGTTGTGGTGCCCCAGCTCAGGTAGGAAATGTTTACACAGTGCTGATCTCTGTTGAAGTCATTGCTTAAATACCTGGGCAGATGTTGGATTGGGATGAGACACTCCCTGAAGCTACGTGGGTAATGGGTGAGATGTTCGTCTTGCATGGCCTTGCTTGTTACCATCTTATTATTGACAGTACTACTGTCAATCCTTTGTTATCTTTTAAAATAAATACTTCTCTTGGATCTAAAGCTACACTGGAAAGGCTGTGTCTTTCCCAGTTTGAGAGGGGAGATGACAGCCTTCCATATGTTGTCAAACTGTCCCTTTTCCTCTGTCTCCTTCCATGGTTTGAAAGGGCTGAATGTCCTCCCCTGTTGCTCAGTCACAGTGGCTGTGTCTGGCACTGGACATTTATTTACACTTGTATAGAAGGAAAGGTGTTGTCCCCTACCTATAAATGAGCATGCAAAGCAGGATGGGAAACAGGACTCTCTGTCAGATGTAATTCAGTTTACTTTGACAGTTTTGTCAAACTCTTTGTGGTCATTTCTGAGTCTACATTCATCTGAGTCTGCCTGAGGCTGGGTTATACAGAGTACAGAAGGGAAAATGCTGGGAAAACGGAAGAGCTTAGAAGGTTCCCACTTTGCCCACCTTATCCCAGGGAAGAAATGCCCATAGTATCACTCTTTGCTCTGTTTAGTTATATTAAAATTTTATAAAGGTTTCAGCCACAGGCTTTCTCTTTGTATGCCTCCGGTAGCATTTTGTAAGCCAGACTTGTCTTACTGGGTGGCTTTAGTTCCACTGCTTCCCTGCACATGTTTTTACCTGCAGATACCAGGGATAAAGGTATGGCCATGGACAAAGAGAAAACAAAGAGTTATTCGTTGTGGACAGTCTCAGAGACTGCTCACGGATGGCTTTTGAGGTTCTGCAAAATGGCGATGTTCTGCAAAATTTGCAACAGCAAAATCTGCAACAGCAAAGAGAGCAGTTGTTATTTCGCACTGTACTGACGTGACAGTGATCAGTAACTGGCATTCGATGGGCTCTTGACACTGCATGATTGTGGGAGATGTTCTTATCTGGCAATGACATTCATCTGACTACACACACCCTACACATTCACAATCTGGCTCCAAAGAAGGAGGGGTTGGTTTGTTTTAATATGCCAGAGTGAATATTTCATCTCTTGTCCTAGGTGAACCTGGTGCTCTTGCTTAAGGATGTCCTCATATGGCTTCTGCTCCCTGACACATCACACAGATAACATAGGAAATAGTAGGGATAGGGTCTGATGTGGCCGTGGTTAATGTCCCTAAAGCTTGTGAAACCAAGATCTCTGCTTCACAGTGCAAGGTACAGGTGCATGGTCTAGATAACGCTGGTGCGGAATTCATCCCACGCACAGAACTCTCCTATGGTGAGAGTGATTAATACCTGCTGCATCATCTGCATTCAGCAGCCAAAGTGGGAATGTGGTGGGATTGGGCTCTGGGAATGGAGCTGTGTAAGGGAACTGTTGTGGGCCTGCTGTGCTTGAGGAACACGATCTGCTACAGTGTGGGACCTTGATGCTTGATGTTGCAGAGCGTACTTTTGTCTATAGAGAGGCTTTAGACCTCTTGTTCCTAGGGTCACTGAGCCTCTATGACAGCAAGGAGAGCACCTTCACCTCTGCAGACCCTATTGCTTCATCCCTTCCAGGGTATGGGAACAGAAAGACCCTCAGCCTGCAGGTGGCTCTGACCTTAGGTGTCAGGTGGGCTCTGTGCAATGGTGGGCAGAGGCAGCCCCTTCATGAGCAGCCACACACTTGAGAAGGAAAGCAGTGAGGGGCTGAGAGAGAGACCCTGTAAACATCCTTTCCTAGAAAGCAGCTGCAGTCCTTGAGCAGCCCATCCAAATCATGGGCTCATTTCTGGAGTAAAGGCGTCCTCAGCGGGAATGAGGTAATCAGATGCTGATATATAATGAAATTATTTCATGTGTATATCTCAGTTGAGAGCTGAACTAAAGGCAAGATACTAGTGGGCTGTGGACTGGAACCTAGGAACAGGGTCTGCAGTTGTCCTGAAAGGCCAAAATATGTATTGCAATGAGCTCTCTTTGAAAGCTGATGGGCACCTCCAGAGTGTGTCTGATTCAGATTCCAGCTCCCCACGGTGGTATTTGTCTCACTCCACATCTGGGTGACTGACCTGTTGAACACTTATGTGAAATGCATACCATCAAATGCATGTAATGCCTCACTGAGCAGTGATGGGGCTTGGGCTCCTAGGTCATTTGCTCACTTTTTAAAATATTTTCCTTTACTGAAAAGGGGTGACACAGAGATCAGGAGTAACTATGCCAAACTGGCAAGGTGTCAAGCGCAGAGGGAGTGGTGTATCGTCATTTACTGTACACAGCACATGGCACTTGATCAAAGTGACGCTGGTTTCCTTCTCTGTGCCTTAGAAGTGTGAAATCTCTCTGGGGAAGGCGCCACTCACACTGCCTGCTTCTGTGCCTGTTCTGCTGGGAGTCTGCAGCAGAAGGAGTCTTGTGGAAAGCAAAAAATCCTATGCTACGTGGTGAGAAAGTTGTTGGCACCTGCTGGTCGCTGCACATTATGTCCTGAACCTCCCTCCTGTACCATGTAACCCTGCTATGGGCTGCTGGGGGTAGAGAAACATGACTGCAGGTTAGGGTTAGTGAAAAGGATGGGAACCCTGACGTGGGTTTTGGCAATACCTGGCTGAACTGAAAGAATACCTAATATAGGCCCATGTTGTCAGGTTTGAGATGTCAACAATTACCACTGTTAGATTTGTCTTCTGCGACTGATCATGAAAAGCTTTCCTCTTCATCCTCCCCACGTGGCCCCTTTTTTTTCCCATGGCACACTTCTCTGAGTCCTCCTCATGGTAATGACCCATAGGTTTTGCTGCAAAGGTGCAAGTGTAATTTAGATGGCATGCCTTTAAGTTGTAAAAATGGGTAGGGAAATTAGTAAAAACTGATTCCATATGAGCAGGACACAAATGTTCTCTCTGGCAGAAACCACTTAACACAGATAGCACTTCCTCAGCCACCAGCAGTTGGGAGAAGCAGGGGATACACTGGCAGTCACCAACTCCAAATGGGTGTTCCTTTTTTATCATGTTTAGCATGGGTGATCTGCACATGTCCATGCAGGAGCCCGGCACATCTCCTGCCAGTGGGCTGGTGGATGTGCTGCTAACTTTCCCTGCTTCTTTTGACCGAGCAGTTGGGTTGCTAGACATGACTCTGCAGTGGTGCATCCCAGAACTGATCATTTTCCAATGCAAAGACTTCTACCCCATCTCTGGGGACAAATCTATACAAGGATATTGCAGTCTGGGGCTGCTGGTTTGACGTCTCCTTCCTTAATTAAGAGGGACAGATCTTTACACCCCTCCAAGTGTTACTGGGGAATTCTTCCTCCAGCATCTTATTATGACAATTTTGCCATCTGCCTGTAAATGAGAAGATGTTGGCAGTTCTGCAGTGAGGTCCCAACTCTTGGTTTTGTAATTCAGAGTTGTATTTTGCTGTTTAGATTTGCACAAAAATCAGCTTCTTGTCATGAAGGGTGTGCAGTGAGAACAGGCATGAGTGTGTGTACCACGAGATCCACGGAGCATTACAGAGCACATCAATTATGCTCACAGGCCAACAGATTGTTTACTGCTACCTTTTTTTTTTTTTTTTTAACTTTCCACACATGTGACTGACCCTTAGATAAATAGTCCTGTGACTAATCTGTGCCAGGAACACTTTGATGGACTTCCTGATCTCATGTGCCCTGTAAATTACCTGGGCTTCCTGACTGACAAGGAAGTACAGTCCTTGTGAGATACAATGTTCTGTGCTGTTTCACTTTCTTATGCCTTATTACATGATTTTATCACATGACATTAGAAGTCCATATTCAATATTTTTCTTAGTCTTTATTAAGGTAGAAGTCCCACTAAGTTGGTACTCACATGACCACATTGTTAAATTTGACAGGACAAGTGTTGCTGTTGTGGGAAGGCCATCTGTCTATTGGGGCAGTGACAGGTAAAGTTAGGCAGCACTTCATCTGATTCTGGGTTTTGTATTTTTTTTTTCTTGCAGTTGCTTATAATATTGCTAGTCATTATTTTACTTAAAATTTTCCATTCTGGAAAAATCTTCCTTCAGCATGATTAAATAATGAATGAGTTGATTGAAAAACAGTTTTTGTTAAAATGATTCATTAGTTTCTGAGAATATGTTTTAGAAAATGACATTTCTCTGCCCTGAAATAATCTTTCCTTTTTTGTGGTAGTTTTCCAAAGCCCCAAAATAGGCTAAAAAGGGAAACTCTACCTGCAGCCAGCAAGGTGATTAGAGTCACTCACTGAGGGGTTTCTAACTCTGCCCACTATATATAGAAGTGATATTTGGTAGTTAGTTTCCCACCATAGGGACCCCAGGGGACACAACAGGAACCCAGGTTGAGCACAAACCTGGTGGATGACCCAGAGGCTGGAAGCTTAATCTCATCACGTTAGCCTTAATCTCATTAATGTTTGTGAAGGAGCAGGTACAATGGGAAAAGTACCACAGCAGGAAAGGAATAACAGTATGTTCAGGGCATAGACTGGGGAGAGAGTGGTTAATAAACACAGATAAAACAAGAAGGAATGATGTTTTTGTGTAGATGGCATACTACAGTTTGTTCTGTGTGGACAGGAAACCCGTGGGGTAAAAAAGTAGAGCATCTTTTCCGTGTAGCATAGTGTGTGGACCAGGGGGAGGAAAAGTAGGGTTATACAAAAAAGTCTAACTTATGCTCTTGCTAACCAGGGGGCTCTTGACTCTGCAAACACACCTGGCTCTGAGAAGGGCAAAAAGAGTGAGCTGAGGGTGTGGTCTGTTTTATGGGGCTGGGGCTCCCTCACACATAAGAAGTCAGAGAAGGTTGTAGCATCCTTCAGCAGGGGAGCACTGGCAGTGGGGATACAGGATTTGCTTAGGGAGATCTTGGTTGAGTTTCTTTCCTCTCCCAGACCATGAAAAGAATAACAGAATCAGGGAATCATAGAATGGTTTGGGTTGGAAGGGACATTTGGAGGCCATCTAGTCCAACCCCACTGCCACAAGCAGAGACATCTTTAATTAGATTGGGCTGCTCAGAACCCCGTTCAATCCAACCTTGAATGTTTTCAGGGATGGGACATCCACCACCTCTCTGGGAAACCTCTTCCAGTGTGTTACCAGAACTGCACTGGAGAGCTTTTTGGGGAAGGCAGAGGCACAGTAGGCTGTCATCTTTAATGCTGCCTCGGGGTGTGTCTGTGGCCCCTTCCCAAGCCCTTGCAGTCTGGCCTCATGCAACGAAGGTCACCCTTGTGCAGAGGGCCCACAGGAGGCTTGTGTCCTGCTGATGTCTCCAATTAATGCAGCTGGGCTGGCAGAGCCCTTTCCATCTTACCCCCTCAGACATCTCCTGAGATGAGGGTGGGAAGGGATCAGCAGGCAGTTTCACAGCACTGCTACTTAACAGAACTACTGCAGTGTTACCCTTTATGGAAAATACTACATCGAGGGCTGAGCCTTCAGGGAAAATATTAGATGAAGATGCATGTGTCAGCTCAGTCAGACAGCTTGGGGGTCAACAGGTTCTCAGACAACATGTCCCCAGGTGCCCAAGTCCTTAAGGGGAGCCACTGTATCTGCGTTCTCTCTATTAAAAAAAAAAAAATGGAAGAAGGCCAGGGGAATTAGTGCAGCAAAACGCTTACCAGGAAGCTGAAGATAAATATTCATGTCTGGATTTGTTTCCCATTGACATTTTTAATTACATAAGGAAGAGATGTCTGTGAAAGAATTCCCCTTTTCCTCCCACAGGATATGTACTGCTTTGATGCCTGTCCTTTTCAGCAACAGGAATCCTCCTGAAGTCAGTTCATAGAAAGTCCCTGAGGAAAAGATTTTCACATTTTCTGTGGCTCAGCTGCCAGCTCTGAGGAATGGAACGGCCAAGATTCCCCCTTCAGCAGTGGAGCTGAAGGCCTGTTCATTGTCTGTGTGACACACAGCCCTCTGCTCTGAGCTGACTTAAGGGAGCTGAGGATCCTGCTCTACCTTGAGGTAGTATCCACCTTTTTATTACTCTGTTATTAATTACTCCTGCATTTCTTGTACAATTTGTAGAAGACTCTCTCATTGGCTCTGTCTGCACAAAAATATTTCAGAGAGAACTACGTCCAAGACATGGTGGCCAACAGAGCATGGACCTGGACAAGAGGAGACTTCCTCAGTGCATTTAGGGCTCTCTTACATGCCATATGCAAAGAAAACCATGGAATTGGTCCTCAAACCCAGCCAGAGATGATCTGCCCATGCTGGGAGCAAGTCCCTTCCTGGAAGGATGCTGTGTTATGTTTACCACAACTGCTGCCTCAGTGGTGAGGAGCCTCAGCTTCTGCACCATGCTGATTCCTCCCTTCCTCTGCTGCTGGCTTCACAGGAAAACTGAAATGCCAGAACATTTTATTTCTGTTAGGCATCAAAACGTATGACCACTGGCCAGTAACACTGCTTCCATTCCTCTCATTCTCCCTCTCTGTTTCTCTTCAGCCACCTGTTACCACTTCTCCCCACACTGATGTCCCCACCCTGCAGTCTGGCAGAGCCTTAAAAAGGAAAAGGGAGGTTCCCCATTTGATCAACACCTTCATTTTCTGCTGATTCTTAGCTGCTGTAAGGCAAATTGCCCAAATCAAATTGACAGAGATCTTCAGCTTTGGCAAAATGTTCCTGCTTATTTTAATTGCTTTTAATGAGGACACTGACTGCAAAAATACCTTGTCATGCAATTTGTGTTTGCATGCAGGCAAATACAGGAGAGTTTCTGCTAGACATGTTTGTTTTTGTCATGCACACTGTGAAGCAATATAATCCTGCTGGGGCCATCAAATAGGCACTGGCTTATTCTATTCTTTCACCTCTTACTATTTTGAAAAAAAGAGTAAAAAACTATTCTTTACCTTTGAAAGACTATCCTGCTGAGTCCTCAGATAGCTGGTCAATGGGCTCCTGTTGCCCTTCCTAACTCCTCTTCCTTCCTAGCCAGCTGAAAACAGGACAGGGTGTTCTGCAGGAGGGCCTTCTTCTCCTTGATTAAGGTGTTCAACACTGCTCCCTTCCCCTCACTGCAGGAGAAGGGCATGAGTTCTGGGAGACCCATAGCTATGGGCTTCTCCTTCACCTCTTTTTCCTTTAAGACACCAAGACTCTCCTCAGCCTTTCCACTGCTTATGACCCCAGATGAAGCCAAAGCTCATGGGGATGTCCAAGTGTGGCTGGAGCAGGGGCAGTGGTTGGTGATTCTCACAGCCCTTCACAGAGCAGAAGTGGGACTGCTGGAGGCAATAGGCTTGAGCATGCTGGCACCATGGGTTTTATCAGAGTCTTCCTTGTCAACGTGGATGAAGCCGTATGATGATCAACCCGACTTCTCAGAGATGCTCCTGTGGCAGGTTCAACACTGTGACTTGAGGTGGAGAGCAAAGGAAAGGCAATTGAATCCAATGGATGGTGACAATTCAAGTCAGGAACCTCAGCTATGCAAATATATCAATAACTGCTCTGTTTATGTTGGCCAAAGTACTTGTTTCTCTGAATTGTGGCATTCACCCAGTATTGTGCTTCTCTCAAAACAAACACCCCACTGCCTGGGCAGATATCCCATGGTACTGCCTCCATGCTCTGGGCATTCTGGCAATGTCATACCATTGCTATGTCAACAGGAGTCTAAATGGAGCCCTTTCCTTGGCTTTGGGGTGCTGCTCCCGTAAGCTTTCCTACTGGATGTGTGATTGGTGTGAGGGTAGACCCTGTCCCAGTGTGCATGGGATTGCTGCTTACTCAGACACTGCTGCCACGGGGTTGTTCATCCCACCACCCACCAGCCAGTAAAAACACACCCTAAATCCTGCCAGTGACCATGTGCTCATCCCTATTTTCCTGGTTAGCTGCCTTCTAACTGGGGTGGTCAGGGCAGACAAGGCCTGGGTGACAATGGCTGTATTCACTATCCCAGCTCACTGGTCTACATGTTTTGGGGGGCTAAAATGAATACCCCACAGGTGTCTAGGAGGGGAATATTTGTTCAGCTCAGGCTCTACTTAGGATCATAACAGACACATCTGTGTGCTGTCCCACCAGCCCTATCACACTGGAGTCCATAAGAGAAGTCAATTCTTGGACAATTAGCTTTCTAATTTGAGTTCCTTTGCCTTCCCCAGCACCCCAGTGCTGGTGGTTTTGGCAGTCAGAGCCTTTGGTGAGAACAGCACTTTGCATGGAGAAGTATATTTTTTAAGGGTGCAAGGGTGACAGGTCTCTTCCTGGGAGAAGCACAGACTTTGTCAATACTAGAGACGTGAGTCTTGGGAAGGTGAAACAAACTGAGTGAATCTAAATATCTCTCCTGGGCAGACAAGTTGTCAGTTCAGCTGGAGGCAGTAGCCAGTCACTCAGCTCACACTGCCTGTGGTCATGGAGCAGAGAGGGCTGAAGTGGCAGCAGGATAGCGCATCTGGCCCCTGTGCAGCTGAGAGACAGTGTTTACACTACAGTAACCTTCCTGTTTGCCACCTGACCTTTCCAGTCTCATCCCCGCTCCTTTCTGCTTGGCTTCTGACTGTCCTCAGTTAATCTCTTGCCATGTCCTTTCCTTTCCCCTCTCTAGCATATTTGCTATTCAGCAGGTTCACACAGCAATAAATGATTAACCAGCAGATTTGTTGTTTCAGTCCCTTATTGGAATGCAGCAAAGATCTCCACTAATTTGTATATGAGGTGTAACAGAGAGGCAGGGCTTGTGCCACAGCTTCAAACAAGCCTTGGCCTGTGCATTAAAGGTAAGTAATAATGACAGGAAGACACTTTAAAAAAAAAAATCACATTGACTTAAGTAGGGAGCCAGCCAACCCCAGGCCTGCTGGAGACAGCTTCGTGCATGTATCTTCCTCATGCACAGCAGGGACCTGCTGAATAGCTGGACAAATATCAGGGCACCACCACTGGGAGCAGTGACCACATTTCTCATCAGGGACCCACACCTCCACACCAGCCCCACAGGAACCAGTGCTGGGAAAGGGCCTGGCTTGGCTTGCTCAAGGCTGAGCCTGGGCTGACACAGCAGCTCTCCAGAACCACTGATGAAGGAACATGAAGCAGGTGCCACAAAAGTGAGGGAAGATCTGGCAATAGAGAGAGAAGACCTTCTTTCTCCGAGGTGACCTCCTTTCCTTCAGGGGCAGCCAGAAAGCAGCTGGTGGGAAGCGGAAGGCATCAAGCTGCTGGTGCCATTGCACCCCAGCAGGCAAGGAAGGGCTGGGGAGAGAGAAAACTTCCCCTTGCAGGGTGCTTTCCTCCCTCTAATAAGGCAAGCCAGCAAATGATTCAATTATATATCAAAGAACAATGAATGAAATGTTTACAAGGTGCCTTTTTAAATGCCAAGAGTTATAAACCAGTGAGTGGAAGAAAGCAGGACTCGAGATTCCCCGGTGCCCAATTCAGGCAATGCTTAACTACTAGACTGTGAGGTACTGGAAAGGCTCCAGTTCCTCTTCTGGCAGCTCTCCTCCCAAATCACAAGCACAATTTTTCTGTTTCATTCAAAGAAATAAATAAATACCATCCTCAATTATGTTCTGTGTAAGTGCCTTGAATGGAGAAGAGAAGGAAAAGGAGAGATAGGAGTTTTTCCTATCATGCCTGTCTTTCCAGGCTCTTCCAGGCACTGGCACGTACACAGGCCCTTCCCTGGTTACAGGCAAATATATAATTAGCACAGCAGGTTACACATTGCCTCCCTATTTGCCAGCACAGTTCACCTCTGTGCAGAAAGGCACAATGCCTGAGTGCCACTTACGTGGTATCACCAGCCTCAGCTGTCCCGTGTCCCTGGGTCAGACTCCTGGGGCTTTGCCTTAAAGAGCACCGGCAGTGAGAAGAAAGGCAACGGGGGCAGGAGGGTTTATTGGCCTTTCAGTTTTCAAGCCATTATCTTTTGCATTGTCAAGTCTTTCTCATCAGTATGGGTGTCTGGAAACCAGCTTTCTGTAAAAGTTAAAGTTGCTGAATTACAGCAGGGTTTCTGGAGCTGGAGTTGGCAGAAACCCACCCAGACAGGGGAGCACTATCAAGGTCCCTCCTCTGCTGCCTCTGATATATTTACCTGTGACTACAGAGGGGAGATGAAAGCAGAAAAGGATGCCCTGGGCAGCAGTGGCCAAAGCTGTGCAGCTGCATGACCTTCTTGTCTGCCTGTGTGTGTAATTCCTGAGCAGGGGATGGGGAGGTCCTATCCCCTTACCCTTGTCTACATGGAACAGTGAGCCAGGTCATAATACCACCAGGTGTTTCTGGTAGGTGAGTGGGGTCCATGCTGAAACATGTCAGAAGATTTTTCTAAGAAGCTTTCATAAGCCAGACAACTTTACCAGGGACAGGTAGTATGAGAGATTTAAATAACTGCACAAAAACATGTGCTACCCAAATAACAAGGAATGATAACACAACTGAAGAGACAAAGGAAAAAGAGAAAAGGAGATGAGCATATGATCAGGGTCTTTGAATGACTGAGAAACTCTAACAGCTTCTTTTGGGACAGGGACTCTCCTGCTCAAGGAGCAGCACCTTGAGGATTTGCTAACTGGGGACTATCACGGCTAAACAAACAGTGGAAGATGCAAATGTGCTCTGTGTGGGGTAGGGAATTTGGTGCCCCTCTTTACTTTTTCCTCTAACCACTGACATGTATCAGAGGAAGAGCTTGAGAAAGTTTTCCTACCAATACAGGTCGATGATGAAAGGAGGCTATTTCTTCCCCAGCCACCAAAACTCTTAGCAAGGGGTTGTACCTGCTCTGCTGGAGTATTGCAGACTGGCACCAGCCTTGAAACTATTCAGAAATTCAGGACAGAAGAGAGGCATGAGCCTTGGAGACAGAGGGGACAGCACTGGAGTTTCTGGATGTGTCTGCTGTTTACACTGCTACTGTATTTGCTGACTGAATCTAATAACTCAGACTCTGCTCACTGGCTGACTTTGCTCTGATATCTTAGGAATGATACACAAAGAGCAGGGCAAAAAGGCTGCTGCAGATGCCTGGTGGGACCACAGTGCAGCGTAACTCTGTGAAGGAATGGAAGCACAGAACAAACATGGATGTGGGAGTGGGAACTTCCACAGATTTGACAAGTTGGCATCAGCGTGTTTTGACACTTAATATGTTTAAATCCTTAAGGAGCCAAGAGTTATTTTCAAAAGCTGATCAGCTTTAGAAACCTCTCCTGCTGAAAGCTCTCTGCACAATCCATTTCTGAAACTAATGTTTAGGGCTCTAAGTCACTTTGTTACCCTTGGGTATGGGTTTTCTTCCACGGTTGCTTGCTTTCTCTAGAAGAAAGACTGAAATTTCTGAAAATAGCTAGCATAGAGACCTCTGTTTCCTCATTTTCATGCCTAATGTAGGGATTTCACCAGCCCCCTCACAAGATGCAATGTTTATCCTCATTCCTGAGTCTCTCAGCATTAGACATACTTCCTAATGGGCAGATTGTGGTTGTAGGAAATAATTCTTACTTCTGCTGCCACTGCAGCTCTGTTTATTCGAAAAGCAATCAAGGCCACCAGCCACACAGTGGCGGGTAGTAAAAGACTTTGGAACAGTTTTACAGGCACAGCCATCCACTTGTGCTGCTTGTACCACAAACTGCAGACCTTCCCTGCCTCCCCTTCCTATACTTGGGCTAGCTGGCTTGATTTTTGCATGTGGTGAAGCACCGAGCAAAAATAGCTGCACACCTTTGCACGGCAGAGGTTCCTTCTGCCAGAGTGACTCAGCAGGATGGCCGGGCACCCCCATGCAGTGTCCTCAAACAGACTGCCTCTTCTTTAGGCTGCACTGGCTTTGGGGTGGGACTTGGGCCTCCCGAGCAAGGCTGGTGCCAGAGAACAGCTTATCCTTAATTACATTTCCACGATAGGATTCGACCGCGGAAGAACAAACACCAGTGAATTCAAGGTGATAGAGCCGTTTTCCAGGCAAAATCAGTCAGATAACTGGGAACCTGAAATTGAGCATAAGTTCTCCAGAGATAGAGATTTCATCATCTCAGAAATAGCCCTGGCAAAGTCCCAGGAGACAATGTAGCTAAGTTATTCTGTGGCTTTTATGTTCTTTCATGTGGCTCCTGGATAGCTAAAGCCTAACCACAATTACAGTAATTTTATTTTAGGGAATCACACAATGGCATGGCCATCTACTCAGACATTTTGGGTGGCCCCTAAGAGGGATATACTGGTGGCATTCTTAGTCTTTGGCATTACAGGATGGCAATGTCCCTGCAGTACAGTGGAGTGCAAAGCCAATATTTTTTAATACTTATATTCAAACCTCTGGCTTCTTTTACTCTCAATAAACTTTCCATATTCATTATTCCTATCCTTTCAAAGGTGCTGGGGCAGTGCTTCAAGGCCCTGGAGGCTAGACAGTATTTGGGATGCGGAAGCAGCTGTTAAAAGCATATCTGGCAGCTGTTTGGGTCCCTGGTAGAAAGCGGGAAGTGTCCGGGCGTTCGTTTTTCGGAATTGCTCTCCAATGGCGCCAGTCTGCCCGTTTGCAACATTTCACCCAGTTTTGCAAATCTGACAGCCCTCTGGCCAGCCTTACATGTTCTGCCACAAAGTTTTGCGAAATATCCTCTGTCTCTTATCGAAACAACAGGGTAGAGTTCTGCTTGTGGTAAAAGTTCACGACACTGAAGCAGCCAAAAAAAATCATTTTGGGGCAGGTCAGCACCTAATTTCGGAATGAAGCTGCACTAGTGTGTGCCACCTGAGGATACTGTGACGTGATAGTAATGCCATTTCACACATTTCTGTGGCCCACTAACTTCAGGGATGAATTCAAGGGGTTGTGCCCCCTCAGCACACTGATGAACTGAAGATCTGGTATCTCCTGCCTGTCTCGTGGACATCAGGGCACTGCAGCCTTCATAATGACTAGTCAGCTATCAATGGCTCATCCTGAGCATTCCTGCTCCAGAACTGCCTCTGGGGTTTTTTTAACCATCTCTCAACTTGCCAGACCAAGTCCTTCAGTATATGTTTGCCTACATTGGCAGACATTCTCTTAAGCACTGGGACATTGGACACTCTCTTAGGATATTGACATTGATGTGAGCATGGTAAGCCCTAAACACCCATGTCCCACTTTCTCTTTTGCCTTGACCTTAGTGTGATCTGTTTCCCTTCCAGCAGGTGTCATGGTGAGAGGTGCAGAAAGGAGAAGACAAAGGAGATGAAGCTGGGCTGTTATTCATAGGGACAGATCACATGTGAATTAAGCACCATCAGACAAATACTGCCTTTGAGACCACCGTGTTGCCTCTTTTATCATCCAATTATTCTGACCTTCTTGATTTACCCCCTCCTGCCCTCATTCCCCATGCTATGATTTATGCCCTTGTTCCATTGTGTCTCTCTGTTCTCTGGGACAGGTTTGTACAGCTGATGCAGAGTTTATTGGAACTAGGGCTTAATCTTCACCCCATGTTTGCAAATTCCTCATGAAAAATAATAATGAGCTTGCTAATAAACTTCACTTGTGCGGGTGTAGAGAGATATGTTCTTGCAGTATATAAACCTGCTCTAGAGAGGTTTATGTACTCTGCCTTAGAACCTATTCCTACACCACACCCCCTCCCCCTTGAACCAACCTCTAAATAAATGTCAGACCATAATCAGACAAGGAAGCTTGGGAACCTCAAAGGTTTTGAGCTTACCCAACCACAGCTCATGTTTGCAGTGCACAAGCATGCCCTTGATGCCCTTGGGCAGAGGAAGGCTGGGTCCACCAGGGCAATCCCATTCCTGATAACTGGTTTCTGCTTTCCCACAGACTGGAAGCCTTTGTGCATCAGAGCAGGTGATGTTTTACTCTTTGTCTAAACCTAGAGGTCTATCTTCAGCAAAGCCAAGGACTTTTAATGAGCAAGAGAAACAGGACTACTTTTTCCTGGAAAACCCATCTGCTTTCTCAGCGGCTGGAGCTGCTGGTGTGCCTTGGCCTTTGTAGGGAGTGCTTCAGAGAGGTTTGTGGGCAGGGTACATCAGACAGAACTCTCCTGCAGAGGTGTTCTCAGAGGCCCCCTGTGGTGTGTTGGGACTTTGAGATGGACCTGTGTTCTGTATTAAACACATGAAAGGGACACAGAGGACTTAAATAGCATTTATTCAATTTTTTTGTGGCTATTATTTTTTTCTTGAAATAAAGTCCTTTTCTCTTTTGTTTTATTGGAAGCACAACCCCAGCAGGGTGTCCAAAATCAGGCAGGGCCGTGCTTGGCAGGGCCCCAGTGGGAAGCAGCGTGCAGTCCAGCAGGGTTGTGCCTCGGATACATTCTGTGGTTGTCCATCCCCCACTTCAGCTAGTTCATGACTCACATTCACCAGGTACCAAATGACTCTCGGACCCTCCTGGCTAACTCTGCCCCTCTCTGTCACACCAGCTGCCATGAGATAGGTGTAGGACTCATTCTGGCCCTAAACCATGTTAATAGGCCACACCAGGTCACCATCCCTGTAGGCTTCTTTGAACACTTGATATTTCCACTGAGCATAACTCCCTGAAGTGGTTTCCCTGTCTGCAGGGCCACAGGAGATGGCAAGCTACCATGAAACAGTGCCTGAGGTAGTGCTCATAACCACACTGTACCCAGAGGATCCTGATCTGAGTGAGATCAGTCCTTCTCCTACTGGGCTTTAGAGATATGAAATATTATACAGATATATAACTGTATATATTTTATATATTATTTTTGTGTATATATTATATATAAACTTTAATAAAGTATAATAAATATTTGTATTTGGTTTTATATGTATTAGATAGAGATATAGATATAGATATGTAAATATATAAAAACAATCCTGGACATCTGTGAACAGCTGTTGGGAAATCTTTTGACTCCTAAATAGTATACTTCTTCTGCAATATCTAGTTATGTTTAGTTGGGAAATGCAGAGTATTGATGCAGTGTCCAGCTATATCCCATCTTTCCCCTGCTCCATGGAGAAATTTTGAAGGTTCTTCTGCACCATTCCTGCACCTCGGTCTTTGCAAGTGTTTTGGTGACAGAAATCTGTCTGTGGGAGAGGGAAGCAGCTCTGCTAGGACACTGTGCATTTGTCTAATGATGAGGTACCACTCCTCTCCTGCTGCAAGAGGAGATGAAAGCATGACCTCGTCCTGCGTGATCATGCCCTGAAAACTCAGGCTGTGTCAAATAGCAAATCTCAGAGCAATCCAGCATGGGCAAGGCCCCGAAATGATGATAGATGTCATTCTTCTGCCATGAAGACAACAAAAAAGCAAGCAGCCAAAAGCCAGATTTCTGCTGAATCATTGATGGGTGTCATTCAGGCTTAACCTGGTGGCTGGGTCAAGGCAAGCTGGCTCTGCAGGGCGGGCATGGGAGCTGTCTCTGTCGGCACAGCAAATGCCCGCTAGCTCCGTACCTCTGATCCCGGTGCTGAGCACAGCGCAGCTGAGGGAAGTTCTGCAGGGCATCAGGGATGGATGTAAAAGTTGTGTTTGCTCTTGAAAGTGAAGCTGAGGTCAGGGAATGCCAACAGGGAGCCTTGCAGTGTTTTAATTCTGTGGACACTGGCTGGAAAGCCCCTCCTCCTTTTACGAATATTCCAGAAGAAGTTACAGCTGGAGCAGGATGTGAGACCCTGGAGTTACAGTGCTTTTGTGCAAAGAGTGGGATGGAGCTGTGTGCTTCCTGCTGTGATGAATTAGCACCAAGTAGCTAGCTGCTGTTCTGGGAAATCATTCAGATGTACTGAGGTGTAAACAATCTCTTCCTGAAGGAGAAGCCAGGAAAGAAGCTAGGTGTCTAGTCTTGTTCTTCCCTCGGAATTTGGACTGGCCCATACAGGGATATGAAAGCCAGCTGAGAGTGGCTCAGTTGAGTTAAGGCGTTTGTGAGGCTTTTTAGAAAGGCTGGCATCAGAGGGACACAGCAAGCACCTTCTGTTGTGGGTACCTGTCTCCCCCACACAGATATAGGGCTATTTATTTAGATTTGTTAATATCCACTGCTGTAGGCAAAGCCACCCAACCTGAATGCTCAGTCATCACCTCCTGCAGCGAAAGGGTACATGCAAGAGAAATCTGAAGGGAGCTCTGGCTGCCAAGCAAAGATGAAAGGATTTTAGGAAGAGAGGTTGTGAAAACAAGTAGTACTGGAGAGCTTATCCATGCATAAATGAGATGGAGCCTGAAGTGACAGAGAGTCCCCATAGCTTCTTTAAAAACATAAGGACAAAACAAAAGGATTGGCTGAACAGGGTGTAAGGCAGGAAACAAGATCTTTTTAAACTGTTAGCAGCCAGGAAGGGAAGGAAAAATGTCCATGTGTGCAAATCAACTTTGATTTGATGCCCATCCCGATGTCCTGCTGCAGAGGGATAAGCTTACAACCCTCCCCCAAAAAAGAAATGGAGCATGCTCCCAGCTCTCTGGGTCCGTGCCAAACTGTGAAGTTCACTTTCAAAGGCAAAGCTGACACAGAGACATTTGACAGGACTCATGCTTCTAAATCACGTGGATGCTTTTGTAAACATTACTTCTGGGTGTACTTAATATCTCCACTATTAATCAGGTTGCGGGGAGTTAAAAGCCCATTAATGGCATTAACAAATGCTATTTAACTGGGCTGAATTGCAAATGCAAGTTTAGACAGAGAACAAATACAATGTGACTTTGGAGGAGCAGAGAGCCAGCCAAAAACCCCTACATTTCATCTTGACTAAAAAAAAAATCCCCACAAAACAAACATCAAATAATCAACCCAAAAAACACAGACTATGAGAAGGGAGGAAAAGCCTCAGCAGATGTGATATTGAAAGAACTTGTGAGTATCTAAACCCAAATGTGGGGCTCAACAAATGGAAGGTGGTAGGTGGGCTGATACGTGGAGCAGATTTGATAAGATCTTGGCATGCAATGTGATCTAAGGACAATCAGTGGAGTTTGGTCTTGCTGGCACAAAGAGCACTCAAAACAGGACCAGGAAGTTGATTTTTCTGAGAAATCAGTGGTCTACCAAACGAGGGAGGTGGTGATAACCTGGATGGTCTTCAAAGCAAAGCAGTAGCAAGGAATGAGGGTTTGGAGAAATCATCCAAGCCTTTTTGGGTTTTTGAAAAGTACAATGGGAGAATGACTCAAACATGCTGGGTTTGGTTGGCTGTCTTTGTAGGGGCGTGTTAATACCTGTTCACACTCACTGTTCCTGAGCAGTCAGGACAATGAATCTTTAATGCTGTGCTTGCTTATACGTAAAAATATAAAAAGCAACAGGAAACTGGTTCAGGGATAATGTAACCTGAATATTGTGGGGAAGTATTAGATAGTGAAATATCTCAAAATTTTGAAAATATCTCTCCAGAGCCTTTGCCTGAGACTTTCAAAAGCAGACAGTAGAATGTATCCTACCACGACAGAAGTCCACTTCTCTACTCTGTTGCAGAGCACAAATGCCTAATAAAATAATTATTTTCTAAATGTGGTAACTGCACAATATTTGAGCTAGATGGGCACTTGTTTTTATATTGCCTGTCCTTATTATCTTTTAATAATTACATTAACAAACACTGAGGTTGGAAACATGATTTGCTCAGAAATATGACATTAAAATCATGATAGTTCTTCATTTTTCAATTTAAACTTCTATATGCATCTGCATTATATCACAGTCACAGGATTATCACTGTGTAGGACAGATCATTACATGCTCACTGGGTAACTGCTCAGAATTTCTTCTTACCCTCATCACTTGACCTCAGGCCTTATTTACTAAACACCACTTAAGCTCTGCCTAGAACACAAACCGATTTCCTCATGGGCTTTCCTGTGACACTTTCACTCTAAATCTGAGCAGTTCAGAAACATGAACAGATTTCCCCTTACCACAGCCCTTATGAAAAGAGGAAGGAGCTAGTAGCACTTCCATTTTACCAAAGTGGAACTCAGATAAAGACACTAGATCTGTGACCAGTAACCCTTGCTGTTCACTTTAGAGCTACACAAGTTTGCTTTTTTTTATTTTGCTGGCTGTGTGTGCTGTATATATTTAAATGTTGGCATTTTACTTAATTTCGCAGAGAATTTACCCTGCATGTAACTCTTGAGAAAAAACAAAATATTGTAGATACATAACAAAACCAACTGGTTTCTGTAAACATGAAAGCTGGGCACCTACTGACAGAAAAGAACAGGAACAAGATAAATACAAAGTTTTGCAAGGACCAGGGAGGAGAGCAGGGAGGGAGAATGGTGCATAGGCAAGAACATCCACTATTGTGGAAGGTTTGTGAATAAACAAAATTAACACTTGAGTACCATTTTAGGCAGGACATATAGCTGAGATGTTAGAAAAAAAGGTGAACTAAGCAGTCCCTAGAATTTCCCTGTTAGCAGGTTTTGATATCAAAGCCACCCAAAGGGAATCTCTGGCAGATGTATTACGGCCAGCTATGAACGATTTCTGGGGGCAAAATGTGTCCTTGGGTGAAGAGTGCAGGACAGGGAATTTCTAGGAGTGGTCAGGATTTCTTGAATCTATAATGCCAGGAACTCTCATAATTTCATGTTGAAGACACAGCTCCCAGCAACTTTGCTTGCAATGCAGAATGCTCAGCCCTTTTGCCAGTCTGGCCCCAGGTGTCCATAGCTTGGCAAACAAAATGGGAGGTAGTGGCCAACTTAGAAAATGCTTATTTAAGTGGCTTGCCAGTAGCACACAAGGGCTCAGTCCTAGGAGCAGGGCTAGGCAGCGTTCAGCTGCATTAATGATCAGATCATCACTTCTCCCCCTCCAATCCCCTTCCTCATTCCCTACACTCCCCTCCATCTTGGCAATAAAACATGCAGGGGTCCTGTGGGAAAAACCCAACAAAACACTGTGTGATCATGTAATTAAAGGCTGTACTATAACACACAGGCACAAAGGAGATGAATTAATGCTTTATGGAAAGCCTCCAGATTAGCTTTTCCTCACTCCACTGTGCAGTCATAATGTTGCTTTAACAGAGCTCTCCATGTGCTATTGCACAGACTTGTGGGGGGAACCACAACAAAGTTTCAGAGTTTCCTTTCTTACTCCTTAGGGAGTGAGTGGTGTGTAGATGGTCTGACTGTGGCACAGGTCACCAGGACCAGGGAGCTGGAGATTTCCAGCCCTTTTCCCCCTGAGGTGATGGGAGAGCAGCAGCCCACCAGCCCTGCAGACTGCAGGGACAGCAGCGTGCTGGGCTTAGTGTTGGAGCCTGGGCTGCCATGGGACACAGGTGTACAGACACAAACCAGACACTTATGGCTTTAACACTTCTGCTGTATCACTTAGATTCTGAATTATGTACCCCCATCATGGTACTGTGGTACTCCTGATCTCTGTCTTGCTTCTCTCACTCATTCTACATCTCCTCTCAGCTCTGGCTGATACCACATGAGATTTTTTTAATTCCTGCACCCCAGCTTCTTCCAATTTGTCTCAATTTACCTGTGCCTTCGAAGGCAGAGAGGGTACAGTCCTCTCACAACCAGAGATCTCAGCAGCAGTGGTGTCAGAGGCAGCCCTGTTTGATTGTTTTGTCCCATGCAGGGGACCTACACCAACTGCACCTACAGAGGAGCCAGAAAAGATGAAGCACAAACCCATAAGAGATATCCAAGAAACCTTCAGAGAAAACAAGTGCTTCACTCATCTCTTTTTCAGGCAAAAATCAAATGTTGGCTTTTCTGAGGTTTATAAGGTGGCCAAATGGGTGGATTTTAATGAAGTTTCCAAGAGCACATCCTTGACACCAAAGGCAGCCTCTGCTTGGGTGCCCACTCTGAGACATGGGAGTCACAAACCAGTATGAATGTTTCACCATGAGGGAAACAATGCATTTTTCTTCTCCTTGTTCTCAGAAACAGCCATGCCACTTAAGCAGAAATGCAAAAACAATTGAACAAAACAAATTCAGCTTGAGGCAGACACTCAGCATGGGGAATTGCAGGCCAGATGGTTAGTGTGACAAAGTTAGAAGCAACTGAAAACAGCCTTTCAATAAGAAGTGTTAGGCAACTTCAGGATTAGGTGGTACCACCTCGACTGAACCCCCTTCCTCTTTTTGAAGATGACTTTTCCAAAGTCAGCACACCAGCAGATTTGCTGAAGAGGCACAATGATGGCGCGAGAGAGGCCACGTGGTGTAGCTGTTGCTGTTACATCATGAATGTGTCAGAGGACAGCAAACCTTTCTGCCACTTGTCCTGCTGCTGAGTCCTGCTCCCTTCTCCTCCTCTTGGCCCCGTTCTCTGGACCCACTCTCTTCTCACCCACCCTGCAGCTATTCCCTTGGTGCCAGTCTCTTTCCCCTTATGGCAGGTGCCCGCTCAGCTTTCTGAGCCTTCTCCTCTTTGCTCATCCCACTGCTGGCTCTGGCAGCATCAGCTTGGAGCCCAGCAAAGCTCCTTACCTTGGCTCCCTGCCTCCCTTCCCCTACCCTCTGCTGTCAATTCGCTTCACCAGTCTTTTGGGAAAATCTCTGTCTTCCTAATCTACTGTAAAACAAAAGGGAGGGAGCCAAAATCTCAGCTCCTAATGATTGCTGCTGTTCTGTTGACTTTTTCCAGAGCCAAGGCTGTTACACTGCTTCACATCACCGAAGGATGAGCCCTGCTTTTGTCAGTGGGCAGATGCCAGCTTGCTTCAGCAGAGAATCTGTCTTGTTGGCTTAGGTTTCAGTGTGGCTGGGCTGATTGGTGTTGGAGGACAAGCTGACCCCTGACTCCAAATGAATGCAGAAATAGCTAGACACAGCTATGTATGCCCTCCTCATCTGCTTCACCTGCTTTCTGCTTCTTTCATTGCAGAAGCACGTGCACAGAGACCAAGCATGTGTAGGAGTTTTCCGTTGTTCTGGGCGCTAAGGCTTGCTCTCTTTAGTTCTTGTAGGATTCCCCTGTTCTCAGGAGATGCAGCACACGATGCTTTTACAGTGTTTGCATGAGTTGTTCCTGCTTGTTCCACATCATCAGGTTATGTACTGACAAGTGGAGCATATGCTCTCAGCAGCATGTCTGCTGTGACTGGATCATATCCTGGGTCATCCACTCACGGCTCGCCGTGTGTTCTTCCAGCTCCAGAGGGAACTCTTGTCTGCTGGCATTGTTTATAACCCTTGGGAGACTCGGGCAAATCAGGACAGCCATGTGCAAGACCCAGCATTGTTTTCTTAAGCTGCACAGGCATTTGCTTTCTTATCTCCATTTCTCTCTGCTTGCACTACAGGCATCTACTCAGTTGTGCAACGTCTTGGGTGAAGTGGAGCTCCTAAGTCACCACTTGAAGCATCTGTGCAGAACTTGGTTGCTTCTAATAGGACCCTGAAAATGCAACTTAGATTGATATCAGTATATACTACAAGTGGTTAAGCTTTCTGTGTTGTCACTGCCTTGGCAGTGTTTGGGAAGTCATTCACACAGGTGGTGAAAATCTTGCCATGAACTTAAAACTCAATATGTATGACAGAGAGAACTTTAATTGTATAATTTTAAGGTCAGCATCTGTAACAATTGGGACTTTTTTCCTTGCCTCTTTATTTCTTCTTTTTTATTTTAATCCAGCTGAAATTTTATTTGGCTTAATTGAAACCTTTCCCCACTTGCAACTTCAGCATGCACATGCTGAAACAATTCCTGATGTTCAGTGACAGTTCTGTCCCAGATAATTATATCATCAGTAGACACATTTCTACAGTTTGTAGCATCTGTGCACTGAAATATTTTGGAACCTGCCCAATAATTATATTGAAGTTGCTCAACCCTGGGCTTTCCATGCCAAAGGAGATCTGAAAAACCTTATCAGTCTATCTAATTTTCTCAAGAATTTGGCTTCCACCAAGCAAAAATTTCAGTTCAAGTGGAAATTTTCTCTTTGCATGTTCCTGTTTCAGAGGCTATTTAAGGCTGAATCAAGTATGCTGTCCTCCATAATTAGAAAGGAGCAAGCTTGCTTGCATCTCCTTCTGTTTTGCAAATACTGCCACTTACTGTCATGCACTACCTCCAGGCCTTCCACTGCAAGGCTGGAGGAATGTTTTGGACTGTTCAGATCTAAGTTTCCATGATATCTTCATCTTCACTTGGATTCCAGAAGTGCTTTGCCATGACTAGAGGTTTCACTCTCCCAGACGCTGTCCAAAAGTGTAATGAGAGACCTTCTTGACTCTTGTTACATTACAGATTGCAAGGAAAAATTAACTGTTTCTGTTTCTGTGGAAAGAGCATTGGCTCACATTGGCTCAGTGTCCTGAGCTGTCCTGTAACCATTTTTAGACCCTGTTTCATTGAGCTTATTTTACCAGAAAACCATTATTTCCTTCTTTGGGTCAATCAGACTCAGCTTTACATGGCTTGGAGATGTCACAAAGGTCACCCACTCTTTTTATTTTCATTTCTTTCTTCCTTTGTTTCACATTCTCTCCCTCTCTTTCTCTTATTTCCCACCTTCCCCCCTTTCTCTCATTAGAAGACAAATCATGACTGTGGACATCATGCCCACCCCACCAGTGGACCCTCTGTTTTCTACTTCCAGCTCAATGCACAGCTTGTAATCATTACAAAACGACAGGGTATCTTCTGGGTGATTGTTAGAGGGAATTACATTCTGGCAGCCTGTGAAGGCATGTGGATGCTCTGATATTTGATATTCTTTTTCTTTCTGTCTGTTATAGCTATTTCCTTTCTGTTTGCAGGGCATTTCTTTCTTCACAACTGCTCATACCTGTAGCCTACTGAGTTCCCAGTCTGAGGTTATCTCTTGTAGCTTTTGAAACTTCTGTTGGAAGCTGATGGACTTATTGCAGATTGACAGTCCTGTCACTACAAACAATGTTTGAGCCAAAACATTGTCCTCTGTAATCTCCCTATCTCAAACTGAACTCCTTGTTCATTTTTTTTCTTTTGTTTCACTAGCTTATGAGATTCCCAACTGATGTAAATAAGTATATATTCACCAAATTCAAAGGATGTATATTGATTTATACCATCCAAAAGCCTAATACAAGGCCTTCAGGGAAGGAATCTGTCACATACTGAACTCAGAACACTGTTTTTTTAAGTGTGTGAAACTCCTCTTTGTTTCTATTTATGTGTGATTTATTTTCCTGCCTCTCCTCTCCTCTCCTCTCCAAGCAGGGGCAGAAAAAGCAAAAGCCAATGGCTGATAAAGTGGTGCTGTGTCTCATTTTCCCCACTCAACTGTGCAATTTGCCGGTTTAATCACCAAACCTTCCTGTCACTCCTAAATTCCAGAGCCACTGTTGGATCTTCCTGCATGGTTATGCCAGCCTGATTAACTTTTATGGTTTCTTGCTCCATACCATTGAGCAGGCTGATCAAATCCTGAAAAACAACTTTTCATTCTGTGACATTGTGCAGAGGAACTTAATTTACAATGAAAAACTGATTTGGGGGTGAGCCATGTGTGAAGACAGATAATCCAAATACTACCCAGCATGGAAATGATCTGTCATCCTAAGGCTGAGTCTCTTGTAGCACTTGCAGCGTGCAGCAAGCTGAGGAGGAGGAAGCATACACTGGTGTTTAAGGTAACAGAGAGAAGTTCATATTGCCTCCTATTACCACCTATTTACCATTCTCTGAATCAACATCCCCCTTCCTTGGCTCCAAAATTAAGCCACAACTTTAAACTCAGAATGTTTAAAGAAACAAGGGGGGAGAATAAGTGTCTGGGCCATTCTTCAGAAGCCCTGTGTAAACACTGGGTGACCCATTCCTTGTTCTTTTCCTAACCTGGCTGAACTCTGGAAGCAACCAATAAACAGCAAAGGTTAATTAAATCCATTTCTAAGTTTAACACCCCTGCTACCCACCGTGTCCTAACCAGACTTTGGGATCTGTGTGTTTTGGGCAAATATAGCCTGGTTTGAATTTCAAAACATGATTTCAAGCTTCCTTTAGAGACAAAGAAAAATGATTCCTATATGCCAAATGAGTCATTCAAAACAGGGAACCTAATTAGGGTTGCAGCAGCAGCTAATTTCGCCACCAAAAAGAAATTTTGTGCGCTAGAGAATGAAGTGCTAGTTCCGGGCAGCAGCACCAGACACTCAGTGTAATTATAATTTATATGGCCCTCACTGCTGTAGTAGTTAAGTGTTTGACAAGAACCAAGGGATTTACTCTGAGGTAGGGAAAAATTTTCTTCTCTTTTACAGCCAGGGAACCACAGATTAAATGACCTGCCCCACGCTATTCAGTGGATTTGGCCAAGCTGAACTCAGGTCTCCCCAAGTGTCTCTAATGCTTTCAGCAGGAGTTTCAGACCCTTCATTTGCTCTTGCCTCTGGCATGCCTACAGCCCTGAGAAACTGTGATCCTGTTTTTAAGTAGGGTATGGAAGGGAAGGAGCAGCCTTCCCCTCCGCAGCAAGGCCATGTGCCCCAAGTTCAAACCACAGATTATTTGAGTAACAGAATTCCCAACAAGACATAGACAAATATTTCCCCGATTTCAGAAAGTGAAGGGGTCAGCTTCCAGTTCTCCAAGGACACAGGCTGATTTAGCTGTATCACACCCTTTTTCTGGAGAACTCACACCTGACCCTTACCTGTCACCATTCGGATGCATCACCAGGACGCCAGGTACCCAAGCAGGGTTAGATTGGAGTACACTTGACTTGCAGAACTACACTATGGGCTGCCCTGTCTCCATTTTTGGCTCTCAAAGAATTGTGCTATTCAAAGTTTCTCTACAGACCCAAGAGAACATTATTTCTTGCAAAAATGAAAAAACAAAACAAAACAAAACAAAAAAAAAGGAGCAGCATAGAGCTAGATTATCATTGGGAGTGGTTTAGAAATGTTTCTTTGCTTTAATGAAATCTCTTTAGGAAAGCAAAAGCCAGGTTGCAAACCTACAAAAGAAAGTACTTTTTTTCTGAAAGTGAGACACTTGGTGTCTATGCTGAGGTGGCAGTCCTGGCCAGAATTCTTTTGAGGCTGGCAGTTCTGGAGAGATTGCCCCAGCCCCTGAACTACATTTTGAGTCAACTGGAAAATGGTAAAAGATCCATGGCTTAGCAGTGGGGCTGAAGCACCACTAAATCCAGCCTCTGGGCTGGTGGGAGGGCTGGGAGCCTTGCAGCAGGGCTGGGGGCTCATGTCCAGGAGCTCAGGTGTGGCTGGGAAATGTGTGACACACGACCTTGGAACTGAGGCTCCCGTCAGCCAAAGAGCTCCGTGCTGCCTGGGGCTTTTGTCTGGGCCCCAAATCTTCTCCTGTCTTGGGGGCTTTGTTCAGTCCTGGAGGCCAGCCTAGAGCAGCTATGTATGGTTTCACTTTTGCTGTCAGAGGATATCTGCATTGCAGGAAGCTCTTACAATAACTCTGTAAACATGAATGAACATGTTTCCCTGATAATGTCAAGTTAAAAATTCCATATTTTTCTCTTCTTTAATGAGCAATTCTTGCCCTCCAATGTCTCTGACCTGAAACATATGTTTTTACTATTGGATGACAGTGCTGTAATCCCATTCTTATACTTGATTTATGGAGGCAGGGCCTGGAGCTGTGCAGGGTCGAGGCCCTGTTACATTAGACACTGTATGAACTCCTAATGAGGGAAGGAGTCTGTACCTCCAAGAAGATGGACAAAAGGTAGGAGGGAAAATGAAGGCATGGTGGTCATACCTGGAAGGGAGCTGATGTCTCCTGAATCCTGGAGTAGCAGCCCAGCTGCCAGCATTGTTGCCCGTATAAATATTCCAGAATTTCCATCAGCTCTGCTGTGGCTCTACCTCTGGCACCAGAAGAGCCCAGTATTCTGCAGTTGTTTCACCTCATGGGTCAAGCAGCAGTTACAGGATGCACAAACACAGTAGTGGATTTAAGTGACACATATGAACTCGATTATGGTTTCCTAGGGGGAAAGAACCATGTCTTCCACTGTGCTTCAGGCATCATTCAGGGAGTACTTTTTTCCAGCTCATCAGGTTGGGAGTGCCTGTGTGAATATAACCACAGTGACGCACAGAATTAAAGGATGGAGGGTCCAGCAATTAAATAGAAAAATCTGCTTAAATAAATAAACAAGCCTTATTAAAGACCTCAGGACAGCTGCTCAGGAGCTCTGCATGGAGCCCCAAAGATTAAGACTGTCTACTTCTTACATCTCTCACATGGACAGGAAACTGGAGCAGATGACAGAGCACAGAGCACATTTAATGGGATCTTCCTCCTCTCCAAGAGGAGCAACACAAAGCAAATGGACCATCCAGCATTGGCTGCAGATCATCTGCAGTCTGTGTGTGCAACAATGTGAGGGCCTTGTAAGGACTCCTACTTGAGGGGTGTGTTCTGCAAAGCATTTCATCAGTGGACATGCTGAGCATCCGTGGAGAGCAGCACCCCAGCTGCCTCCTGCCACATGGGAACTGTCATGACAATGTTGGCCTGCAAGTAACTCTTGATAAGCTGTGGGGACTGCAGTGCAAGGAAGGAGATATGGCTAATTGCCCACCCCCAAACAAGAGCTGGAGTTTGCCATCTTTCGCCTTCCAGGAGCAAGCCTAACCCCCACCCAATCCCCTTGGAAAATTTTCCCTGTGCTGTCTGTAACACAGATCTGCAGCAGAATGCAGACGACCCATGCCAGTCTTCTCGTCTCTGACCTGCTTCACGTATCTGTTTCTAGATGGCAGAGGGAGGAAGAAAGAACAAGCACTCTTTGCTCTATGGTGTGCACATGTGCTTTCTGCTCTCTTACTTATTCTAACTCTCCCACTTCACTCCTTTACCAGGTCCTTAATAATTCCAATAAATGTCAGGTTCAATCTCACTTAATGAAATATACAGCTATTAAATGAATGAAGTGGAAAAACGGCCTGCTTTGACTGCCTGCCTTGGGTCTGAGCTGCAATACATGTTTTTTTTCCATGCAATCAGATTATTTTACCAGGTCCCTAGGAAATTTCCAATAAAACAAACAAACTTTAAAAATCCTATGAGATCCCCAGCCCACTTTGAAGAGGAACCCTGAGATGTTATTCAATCCTTGGAGCCATTTGTTTCACATGTGATCCCAAACACTAACTAAAGGCAACATAATACGATAGGTATTTACAACATATCCATTATCTTATCAGAGCTTCAGGTACAGCTGTAAATAGCCTGTTCCAGCTGGGCAGTCTGCTGAGTTAAATGGGTTCTACTTTTAAAAGCAGGAACTGGAAAACATGTCCCGTTTAATCTGAGATTCACTCGCACCCGAGGGATGGAAACTCAAACAGCAGACCTCAGCTGCAGAGGAGGTCGATACTCCATGGAATGCCTCTCCCTCCATCTGATGCATCCAGCGGGCTCACAATCATCGTGCCGCTCATCCAGGCGCTTTGTTGACAGAGCCCTGTTAGCAGCTCACCAAGCACAGAGAATTGCTGCTCCCTGGATGGAAGGCGATTTTGCACAGTCAGCCAAAGACAAAACGGAATGTAAGGCTGAGGGTGGAAAGAAAAGAGACCACATTGGAAGTTGTGAGAGGAAAGGGAGGGGGCAGAGAGCTGGTGGCTGGAGAAAAGGGGAAAATATGAAAAACAAGACCAGAGAAAGTGCAATTGTCAGGGAAAATCTTTTCCGCTGCTTCCCTGGCTGCAACCAGTCTGAACAGGACATGGTGTTTACTCTTTGCATGCTGCCACACACTGCGTAGCAGGTGAAAATGGCTGGTCTTCCACTACAGGACCCCTGGCAGCAACTTGATCTGTGCCAGAAGGAAGCAAATCTGTTAAATCCCCATTCAGTCCACAGATTCTTAAACTCTCTTTAAGAGCCTGCTGAAGAGTCAGGATTGGGTTGCATTGAGTCTGGGCTTATGTAGAAGGAAATGGTATTTCAAAGAAACAGAAGTAAGCAAGTTTTATCTCTGAGGCCTGAGAAACCAGCAGCTGATTCCATCATGACAGAGATTACTCTCCAGTCCTTCAGAAACATCCCAGAGGCAGCTGTACAAGAGACCTACTGTCGGGAGATGCTGTTGACCATTTTTATCGGCTGTCTGGCTAAAACTGAACCTTGCTCATTCATGGTTGGTTGGCAGCTGATCTGACAGTGAGTGACTCATGGTTACTGACCACAAGAGGAGGTTACTGCTAGAAGTGAACTTAATTTAACAATTTGCACCAAAGATTTGGGAATTTAGTGAAACCAGCACTTGGAAGTGTTAACAAGCAGTGAGCCAGTGGTCATGAATCTACTTAAAGATGCATACCAGGGCACAAAAACTAGTGCCAGAGTAAACAAAAAGCAGAGAACAGATTGGTTTGCAATAAACATGGAAGCAATTGCAACAGAAAACAATGAGTCTGACAAGGAGATTTAGTTACAAACCTTCAATAAAAGCATCCCATCTAACAAAAGTATAGTGCTTTTGGCAAACAACAAAGACATCCAAAACCAAAGTGCATTATTGCACATATGGCTGAGGGGAAGAAGACTTCAAACTGATCAGTCTGATGGTGAGACAAAACCTGTAGTTCTTCAGGTACCCAGCCTGGCAGGAGGAGAGGCTGCTTTGTGATAATGTGGTGGAAGAGATGCACTTGGATTCTGAAATACTGTCAGTACCAGAGAAGACTTTCTACTTTTATAATTGAGACAAAATGGTAACAAACTCACACAGGACACAAAGGGTCTATGTTGCCAAGCTTCACTGGGTGTTTACAGAAGAGCAAACGCTAATCAGGACACAGAGAGTGGAGAAAGCCCAAGTCACATGAGTATCTGTAAGTTCACACTTAACTGATGCAGCATCTCCTTTTAAAGAGCTGGTGGATGGTCTTTAATACTCTGAGATGGATTGAAAACAACATACTCATTGATGGGAATACACAAGTGACTGACAAACTGTGTACAAGAATTGGCCGCCAAGGACAGAGAGAGATAGTAAAGCTAACCTTGATTTTGAGTATTTGCTGAGTGCTAGCAGTTTTGTAAAGAGACACCTACAGAAAATAAACCAAAAATTTCCTCCTCGGTTTGAGATGGTGAGGGCAGTGCTAGAATTTCATGATGGGTTGAAAATGGCCCATAGCTGGATGTGGTGGTTGAATGCCTAGCAAGTAGCTGAGGAAAGGGAATAACAGAGACCTCCATGAGAAAGAGAGGCAGGAGCTGCTCATCAGGAGGACTAAGCCTCTCAAAAAGTAAGATTATTGTGCAAAGGGAGGAAGCAAAGATTTTTCTGTAAGGGGAAATGGGACACCTCTGAAGTGCAGGCATATGGGAGGAAGGCATTTTAGGAGCTCAGGTACCATGGGAGGTGACCTCTTGCCATTCATTTTGCTTCTTATGTAAGATAAAATGACATCACTGCAGGGACAAACAGCTTTTGTGCTGTGTGGCAATGTCATTTATGTAGCCAGATCCTGCTGCCCACAGCAGACACTTGGGATTTGAGCTCACGGTTGCTGGTGAAAGGTCTGGATTGTCACCACCAGTTTTCCTCAGTGGGAGGTACAAAGCTGGATCCCTCCCATGACATATATACTGAGTGAAGTGTTTCCCTGAGCAAAGGTGGCTCATGCCTCTAAGGTCAGTTGCAGAGCAGGGTGGGTGCTCAAATGGAAAAAACAGGAGAGCGAGCTGTCATATTCCACCTCCCTCATCCCCTTCCTGGGGCTGACAGAGTCATTGGCTGTTCCCAGTCCTATGCTCTGGGTCTACCCTTAAGCTGTGCCTTGCAAAAGGATTTGAGGGGGCTTCTTGAACTCTGAGGGGCTTAAACAAGATAATGTGGCACATGGGGTTGGACAGATATGAACATACATCTGTCAGGACGGTGTCTCAGTGAGGGTGTTTTGGGGTGATGGTATGGCCTGATCTAGAGCTGCGTCTGCAGTGGAAGGATCTCTCACCCCCTCTGAGAGATGGAAGAAGGTTTGTGCATGCAAGGCATGGCAGGGAGAGGCACTAAGGTAATTTGCAAAGGGTGGCCAAAGCATGAAAAGGGAGCTGTGTGGTGGAGCCAGGATGACGTATGCCTAAATACTGAACATCAGCACGTTACACAGTCAGGTCCTTCATGGGTAACACAGGGAGCTCTTTTAAACACACACATGCATGCACGGACAGAAAGAACAATTTATGGTTGTGTCAGACTCACGTCTGGGCTTCTCATTAAAATTAATGAGGTAACGTCTCTGGGGCATTCTGAAACGGATGCTGACCAGAGAGTGCGGGAAAGACCTCTATCACTTTGAAATAGCTGCTTAGCAAAATCAATTGCAATTTTTATTTTCCACAATCAGGCATCAAACTCATGCCAGGAGTACCAAAGACTACTGTCTAAACGTGTATGCAACTGACCTCTCTTCAGACACTTTCATTACCATGACCAAGGTTGAAAGGGCAGAAGTGAGTGATGATGTAACAGCAGAATGGTGTTCAGTGGCTCATCCTGATGACTACCTGCACCCTGGAACTGAACCTACAAGTCCTCAGCCTCCCTGTTTGCCTGTTGCCTGCAAAGAGCTGTGAAACTCACAGTCAAAATTGGTGTCCTGCTCCATTCCCTCCTTTCCCTTCTTTCCTTTAGTGAGTAGCTTCTCTATGAAAAAAAGAGCAGCTTGTTTTATGCAGCAAATGTGCAGTGCAGACCTCTACTACTTGTACTACTTGACTAAAACTAATAATTCTTCTATGGCAGCCAAAATGGGTGATCAATAAAAATCCATGTGACAAAATATTTTTACCATTTTTTTCTCTAAAAGTTTTTTTTGTTTGTTTGGTTGGGTTTTTTTTTGGTTGTAGTGCCTTATGTGACAGTTGCAGAGTTGATCACTCTGTGAGGAGATGCCAAGCATAAGGAATTTCTCTGCCTTGTGCTCAAGAGACATTCTGCTGCTCTCTGGTTATGTGAGCACATGAGGTATTTTTGGTATGACCTCTGCCTCCTTCAGCACACAGGGCTGGCTGATGTGGGAAGGAATTGGGCTCTGGAGAAGAAAGCTGCTCTGGGTCAACTGCCAGCAATGTCACTGGTGTGGCTGTCACAGCAGGAGCAGCAAGTGTCTGGTAGTCAAGACAGAGAGATGTTTTGCTGGAGAAACAGATGCTCTCTTCCTTGTCTGGGCAACAGCAGAGCCCACTCAAACTTCTCTGTCTATCACTCACTGGGTGTTGTGTTTTTTGCTGCAGACAATATTTGTGACAGTGCTGAGCACGCATACCTGCAGGGGAAATCAGTGGGAGCTACACACTGAGTATCTAAAATGCTGTAATCTTGCCCACACTTTGAGAAATTAAGCCCTGAGTGCCTTCATTTTGGCGTCCACAATTAGTGAGAAGCTTCTGGCAACTTTGATCTCTCTTTTTATGGAGCAGCACCATCTCCTCTTCCATGCATGCAATGAAGAAACATGCATTGATTTTTTGAAGCTCTCTGACTTGAGGGTAAGACCACAAGGTAATTCAGTAATGATGTTTACAGGGCTGCTTGTGGAAAACAGGCCTGCAGACCACGCACCAACTTAGGAGGACAAATATCTGGTCTGAATAAACACCCACACAGTTGTAGCAGCGAAACCCATTTGGAAAGAGAGTTTGTGTCCATGGGATTGAGTGCTGTACAATGCCATTTGCTCAAGGCTGCGACAGGAACTGTGTAGGCTCCAGCTTTTGATGGTCAGGCTTTGCTGGATGTGTGCTTGTTTACTGCAGCTGTTTAGAGTTGTAAGCCAACCTCTAAGTGGGCAAAGGGTAGACTTCCCTGCTGGAAAGACATTGTCTTTTCCATCAGCTGAACATCTTCTCCATGTCTTCTCCCTGTCGGAGCTGCCACATGATTTATTGTTACTTGAATCATAGAGTAAGTGGCTTTGTAATGGATGTCCCTAATCAAGATGTCCTCTTCTGTATTTAATAGTCTTAACTCTCCTTGTGCTGCAGAATGGCTTGTTGACTACCTGCTGGTTTGTTTCTTCTGTCTCAGTCTCCATTTTACTGCATGAAAGTCACAGATTTTGAAGCTTATACTTTTCCAATCCATGTGTTTCAGGAAATGGAAGATGCTAGTGTCTCACTTCCTGCATATTTTTGAAGATAGCTCAGGGCCTGTTTGACATGATATATCAGTAATTTCATTTAAACTGGAGAATTATCTTGAAATATTTATAATGAGTATATATGAGTTTCATTTGTATTAAACAGGTTGGTAAAATTAAAATGGATATGCTTTCGGCAAGTGTCCTGGATAGTCCTGGGATGCATCAGGCAGAGCTTCACCAGCTAGGCAAGGGAGATCATTGTCCTGCTCTGTTCTGGGCTGGGCAGACTCACCTTGAGTCCTGTGTGCAGTTTTGGGTGCCATTATTAATTATTAATACCTAATAGAAGATATTAAACTATAAGAGAGCATCCAAAGGAGGGCAATGAAGATGGTGAAAGGCCTTGAGGGGAAGCTGTATGATGAGCAGCTGAGGTCACTTGGTCTGTTCAGCCTGGAGAAGAGGAGACTGAGGGGAGACTCCACTGCAGTTACACCTTCCTTGTGAAGGGAAGAGGAGGGGCAGGCACTGATCTCCTCTGTGTAGTAACCAGTGACAGGACCTGAGGGAATGACCTGGAGTTGTGCCAGGAGAGGGTTAGGGTGGAGATCAGGAAAAGGTTCTTCACCCAGAGGGTGGCTGGGCACTGGAACAGGCTCCCCAAGGATCACAGCACCAACCTGACAGAGTTCAAAAAGCTTTTGGACAATGCTTTCCAGCACATGGTGTGACTCTTGGGGATGGTTCTGTGCAGAGCCAGGAGCTGGATTCAGGATCCTTATGTGTCCCTTTCAACTCCGCATATTCTGTGATTCTCTGATTCTGTGATTTTCCATTCCTGTTGTGAGTGTAACATCTATTTATTGAACATTAAAAAATAGGCAGGAGAGAAATCTCTGCTACCCCCTGTAGTCTGAATGTCACTGAACCTTATCTGCTTCTCCAAGCTTATGAAGAGATTAATAGTATTAGACACACGGAAGCCCACAGTCATCTGACTAATAACCCATAATAATGCAATACTACTTGGAAAACAATAGCATTTCCTGATTTCCTAACCCAAGTCAGTACAAATAAAATTTATAGATAATAGGAAATGATGAAGAAATAAAAGTGGTCCATCTTCTCAACCCAAATCATCTAGTTCTTGTCCTGGCTCTGGTGTTCACAGTATCAGAGGGTTTGTGCCCCTTTCTGTTTCCACTGCTTCTGTTCTTGTGTGAGCAGCTGGTCAAGTCCTCAGTATCCCCCTTCCCTCTGGGAAACCTATTCTTCAACCTTCACTGGCTGGTGTTTTCCTCAGTCTCTTCTTCAGATGTCCTTCACCCTCCTCATCCAAAGATCTGTCTATCAACTGATCTTGATGTATCTGTCTGTAAATCTTGTGTTGTGTGAGAACACCTTTCTTCCCTTCCCTTCCCTTCCCTTCCCGGAACTTCACTTCACTTCCCGGAACTTCCCTTCCCTTCCC
>VWZP01009169.1:1265994-1304454 GCA_013396995.1 Dicaeum eximium
CTTCCCGGAACTTCCCGGAACTTCCCGGAACTTCCCTTCCCAGAACTTCCCGGAACTTCCCGGAACTTCCCTTCCCGGAACTTCCCTTCCCTTCCCGGAACTTCCCGGAACTTCCCTTCCCTTCCCTTCCCCATCGGACCCATGTGTTCACTGTAGGAATTCCTAGTGTACTGCTCTCCTCTTCCCTGAGCTGTGAAAGGTGGTGTTTCGTGGCAGCAGCCATGTGTGTCTGACTTGAGGGTGACATTATCTCCACAGCAGCTCATGGTGTCATCCTCTTTTCTCACTGCTGCTGTCCTCATCTCCTCCTCTCCATCCTTCAAGCAAATAGAACTCCTTTCTCCCATTCTTTTTCAATCTTTCCTCTGGGCTCAGCATTTCCCTGTCTGTCAGATGTGACCAACAGCAGGATGTGTCCATCCACAGCCTCTGACCATCTCACAGTACGCAGTGCCTTGCCTGCTGCAGCAAGGCCACGTGACATGCAGGTGACAGAGTGCCCTCAGACCCCTCTGCAGTCCCCACTGAGCACATAGGATTGCTCCCCTACCTTCACCCTGGACTTGCTCTCCAGAAGCAATCTTCAAGTGGGGAGTTACCAGCATTCCTGCATGGCTCCTGCTCAAGCCTGGTGAGATGCTGAGCACAGCTACCCTGGCCACGCTCATCCCTCAGCCCTGCTCTCTGTTTTGGGACTGGACTCATCTGTTCTGCCCCCTTTGACCCATCCTCAGAGACATTCCCCTAGCACAAAGTGCCCAGTTGTCCTGGCCTATTTGATCTGAGAAAGAATCAGGACTCATTTTCAGAACCAGAGGGAAGGAGGAGGAAGAATCAGGGGATCAGTACTCAGATGTTTTGCTCCTGTGCAGCTGACTTTAAGAAAAACCCTCAGGCCCTATCTGCAGAGCGGCAGTTCTGCACCTCGGCAGCAGCCCAGGACCCATGCTTGATTATTTCCTATTTGAATAAGTGCTCTGGCATAAGGGTGTGGATGCTGGCAAGGCATCTGGGGAAGGATCTTGGATACAACAGCAGCCCAGATTCCCAGGGAGAAAAAGCGTGTGGACTGTTGTGTGGCAGAGCCACAGGCTACAAAGAGCACTTGTGGCTTCGAGTTCAAGACAAAGAGACCCTAAAAAGCATTCTGGCTGATGTGCCCACATTACTAGGCCAGCACCACTGGCAGGGGAGCCAAAGAGCAGAAATCATGTCTTGGTTGTACCGTCACTGCCATTGCCATGGTGGCCAGACACCTCAGGCATTCCAAGGTGGAGGACTAGAGGCAGTAGGGGGGGTAAGCATGGCTTTCCCTGAGGAGAGGATGGTTTGCCTGTCAGTCAGTTGCTGCTAGACTGTTCCTGGCTTGAGTTCCCCAAGATTCAGGCTCTGAACTCTGCTCAAAGTAGGGCTCAAACCCCGTTAGGCTGCCCACTGCCCCTCCCCTCTCTCCTGGAAGAAGGTGTTTAATGGGAGTGATGATGAAGGCAGTGGCTGGAAATGTTTGCCCAGTCACACCACAGCTCTGGTTCCTGGTGGTGGGCGTAGGCACCAGTGCATGGCACAGAGACCCATTAATGTGCTCAGCTGTTTCTGGGATGACCTGCACAAGTGCCTGGGCAGTGGTCAGCAGAGATCACGAGACAGCCTCCGGACTGAGACGTGCTGCCAGAACAATGAGGCATACGAAGGTTTGTGACTTTCTCAAGCCAGTGGCTGGGAGACATCCAAGGAATGCAATGAGAATAGAACTCTTCTGGGAAGCTGCCAGCAACTTAGTATCACATGCCTACAGGATGCTTAATATTCCATGCAGTGCCTCTGGCCATCCAATGCCAAGCAAGGCCTTCAACCTGGGCTCCAGGTCTTTTGTCTGCAGAGTCTGGGCTATTACCAATTTTGTTGCCTGCGTCTTACCTGAGGCTGACAGCATCCTCTTCGAGCCTCCAGTAGCTCCTTTTACACCATCAAAAGGCAATGGGTGCATTACTGGGCAAAGGTTTTCCTAAATCATGAGATTATGTCAACTTAAATGCATGTTTCTGGTGTTTGAAGCTCTTGAAGAAAGTTTAATACTTTGACACTGATGTGCCTGAATGCTTGATATCTGCATCAGAATGAAAAAATTCTTGCTTTTCAAACATATTTTTGAAGCCTTAATATTTCTGCTCAGACTTATGTTTCTGAGTGCCTGAAGTGTATTTTTTATGTTTGTGTAGGGCGGGAGCATAGATTTCCAGGAAATAAGCCTCAATAAACAAAGGATGACATTATCCATTACATGATGGTCCTGGTAAATACTTGTAAACCTAGAATATTATTTAATATAAGCTAGGTGAGGCATTTGCTGCCTTTTGTTAGGCTGTGAATGACAGGCTGTTCTTCTGACAGCCCCAAGACATTCAGGATTATGAAATTGTGATCTCTACTAAATACAGAGACAGGAGATACCCAGAGAAATGCCTCTAGTGGAAGTCTTTGGTCTGGTCACGCCCATTTATTTTTTAAAGTACTTTCAAGGCATTAAAGCATAGCATGAGCCAAAAAAAAAAAAGAAAATTCTTAGCTGTCTTGCATCAGAGACTACTGTTCCAGATGGTTTTCATGCAGGTCTCAGCACCACAGGATCCAAACTCCTAAAGTTCTTTTCACAGAAATAAAACAGGTAAGAAACCCTGCCTGATGGGCTGAGATTATAACATCCAGGAAAGCTGCCAGCAAGAGTCACTGGCAAAATCATGGCTATAGTGAAGAAGGATTAGAACAGCAAGTTTCATAAGGCCATTTATTTTTCTAGATCTATGATAAGGGAAGTATAAAAAGTAGAGGTTAATTCCCATAGAAAGAGTTAAATAAGCTCTGTCAGAGGCAACAGAGAAAGAGAAAACAACGACAGTGTTGTTGTTAGCTTCAACAGTCAATATGTCATAAAAAGGGTGAAATATTTGTAAAATTCTGAATGACAGGAGTCCACAAGGTGTGTCATTTTAAAATAGACACAGGAGCACAAACAGAGCCCTGCACAAAGTTAACAGAGTTCATGGAAAGTAAATGGAGTAAAATCCCATTGCACAATAGAAGGGTATCGGGAGCGCGCAGTCCTGTCGTGTGAGATTTGGGCATGTTACAGACAAAGAAGCTGCACCCTATGAACATGTGGATGCTGCTTCTGTGTGGGTAGCCAGCTCTAAAACAAGGTAAGAACTGGGCACAATTAAAGGAACAAAGGAAAATGAGCTTGACAAAACCTTTTTTATAACAGACCACAGGAAAGTTTCCTCACGTTCAGGATTATTGCATGCAGTTGCAAAACAACGCTCATGTATTAATACCTAGAAAAGTTCCACTGATGGTCCTGGCTGGACTATGGGGCAAAACAGAGATTAAGCAAGAGGGAGGAATCAGAAAAATTCCAGAGACTTGGGATATTACAGAAAACCAGTTTTCACAAAGGACTTCAAGAGAACTGAGCCTGTGCTTAAATCTGAGAAAATTGAATGCTGTAACATCACGACACATCCCCACGGTGCAGCTCCTGTGAAGCCAGCCCAGCAGGCAAATCCTCAGGCTGGCTACTGTTGTGTTTGCTTCAGTGGTGCGAGTGCTTCTCAGCATGGGGTCACAATGAAGCTCTGGGAGAGACATGCCAGCTCACAGATCCCATCTGCCCAAACCCCACCACCTCCTATTGCTAAAATTATAATCTGGCTGCTAGTGAAGAAGCCTTGTGAATAAGCAAGTATTTGGTTATTTCCTTTGGGTTGTTCACTTCTTGCATTTAGCAGGACCTCATGTGTATTATTGTCATTGTTTTGGATGCACACTTTCCCCTTTTGGCAAGTTTTGCTGTGAACTCAAGAGGAAACCAGGAAAGCTGTTCTCAGATTCTGCTTAAAAGAATTCTTAGTCCAGGACAAACTGCTAGAGGGAAAATACATCAGAATGTTGATTTTAAGAAAATCAGTCAATGTCAAATTCCAGTACAAAAGGACACATGCTTTGATGTTGGTAAACCAGTTCTTGGTCCTTAGATGGATGGAACTACAGGAATACACAAGGTCATTATTAATCTAAACACTGTGTTATCCAGAGGCATAAAACAATGAAGTACAAAGGGGGTGCCTCAAACCTTTCTTGCAAAAGCACACCAGTGCATCACTTCTGAATGTGCTGGGAAGACTGTTGACCTTCTCAGGCATGGGAAGGCTGATATAGTTCACATGAGTGTTCCTTAGCTCAAGGGCTCTTTATCCAAACCACTGAATTTACAAACTGCTTCCCAGTAAACAGAAGAGAACTTGTGTGAGACTTCTTAGTTGAGAAAATGAACAAAACCAAGAAGAAAGAAAAAGAAGAAAGAGACCTGTGACTTCTTTATCTCATTCTGCCTTAGGACTTGTGCTGTGGTCTTTAAAATTATATTGCAAATGTCTATGGAGTGTCTCAGCAATCCTGTGCATCTGTTGGGACTCCTGCAAAACTGAAATAATGCTGGGAGACCTGTTCACCACCTTTCATACCTCTGTCTACCATGGTCTTCTGCTTCCAGGATCACCTTTGAACACATCAGTAATAGGGAGCCTACACACAAATCCTCACTGCAAATCCAGAGAAATCCACGCACCAATGTCACACTCAAGTTTCTGAATTGCCGAGGTCCCGTTTGTTCTTCTGACACTTCACAGCCTCCTGGGAGCCTGTCCAGGAGGTTCCTGACAGGGACCAGAGAACCTGTCACCAGAAAACACTTCCCAGCCTGTGCCAGAGGCACATGGATTTTTTTTTCCCTGCTTGTACTGTAGTGTTCACAGTCCAATCTACAAGCTTCTCTGAGCTATTAGTAGTACAGTCGATAAGCCAGGGAACATTACAGAAGCTGCCCCCTGCATCTGTGATTTATGTTTCTTGCTAAATATAAAGCTCCCAAGGCTCGACACATCAATATTTTGGAATGGAACACATGGAAATATTTGGTGGACTGGGGAGAACAGATCCCTGTGGCCAGTCACTCACACTTGCCCTTTTGTGAGCAATCTATCTTTCCCTGCAACAGGCAGTGGGATTTGGGCACAACAGCTGGAGTTTCAGTACCCTGCATGCTTTATTCATGAGGGAGCCTGGATTCGAGCCATGCAGACACTGACCATCCGCAGATGCAGCTGTAACACCAGCAATGCAAGAGCCTCTCTGAGCTCTGACAGGCTGTGTGGGGCATACACATCCTGCCCCTGACTTCACGTGCTGCACCATGGTCTCCATAGGTTCCTTGGGAAACAAGTTTTCCTACAAGGACTCCAGGCTTTCTGCTGGCTGTGCACTGGGATAATGCCTGCTTAGCTGAGAGACCAATGTTCCCAGGGTGGCTCTTTGGGCTGCATCTGTAAGAGTAGTGAAAAGCCCGGGAATTCCCGGTCCTCTTATAATGGTGTAAATCTGGGACATGAGGCAGTGAGACATATCCATTCAGGGAAAGGAAGAGTGGCCAGTGAACAACTGCCAGTGGGAATGGCTCCCTGGATGGCAGAGGGCAAGCAGAGCATCCAGTGTGTGCACACACCTTTTTGTGTGCTGTACTCTTATATCCCAGCTGCTGCAAATCATTTTAGCTCTGCTGCGGTCAAGGGTTTTTTTCCAGCTGAGAATCTGCTTTTGGGTAGAGCCATGCCAGGTCTGCATCATCCTGGACGTGGATCTAACAAGCAATGTTTCAGATCTACCACAGAGGTATCCAATATTTTGGACAAATCTCTCAACACAGCGCTCATTTTATCAGTCTGGGGTATGTTGTTTTCGTCAGAGAGGAATGTAGCAGAGGAAAGGCGTTTGGCATTTTTAGGGTAGCAGGTCTATCTGTGTGGCAGATGTCCTCTGACCTATCAGATGGTCTGGATGAACCACAGTTTAGGAACCTCAGTCAAATAGAGTAGAGTGTATTGTGGAAAACACACAAAAGCTCTGAAAATTAGCAAAAAAACCCTCAAAACAGCAACCCTTTTCAGAAATGCTTTCACTGTTCCCTTTTGTGTGTTTTTTAGCATCTAACATTTACTTTGGAGTGGGGCAGAGAGGTGGATTGGCTGCTTGCCTGCCTTCTGGGATGGAGAGCTTTGCATAAAAGGAAGGAGAAAGAGAACATCAAAACCAGATTGAGGGGAAAACAAAGTCACCTCTTTGCAGTGAAAGCCAATGGTTTTGTGCAAGTTCAGGATATAATAGCTATTTTCCAGCTATTGCTGGAATTTGTTCTACTGAATAGCTTAGTGCAGTGGCCATGACAAAGTAAGAATGCATATGCTCATTCTCACAGAAAGAAAATTGTATTTTACGGTGAAGTGGGAAACAAAAGATGTGTGTATCTAGTTCTCTTGTGTGTAAACCACCAGGTACTGGTTTCCTTGCATGAATCTCCACAATTCTGTGTATGAATCACTGCTTCCCAATACACAGGTTCAAGCCAGCAATGCAAGCCTATTGTTCTGGCTGATTGAATTCCTCCGATGCATTTAATTCTGCAGCATACCAGAATGTCTCTGAGATAAGGGCTGGTTCAGCAACTGCCCTGGCAGGGGAAAGCCAGACTGCAGCTTGGAATGACAGCCCTGGAAAGGAGGGGGGCCTTGCCAGAGTGCTGGAGCATAATAGCCTCTTTCTGGTGGTCCAGCCTAGTGTGCAATGGCCAGACAATTGTCGCCTCTTCCAGCAGGAGCGTGTGCACTCTGTGTCTGCAAAAGACCCACTACAACTATGGGACATGTCCTGAAATCAACATCCTGGCTTCCCAAAGGCACCTGCCACTAAGGTAAAAAAGGGCCAAAAGCCACAAGCACCAAGTACAAGAGTAAGCAAGACTGGTCCAAGCTATGGCTCAGTCCATATTCTCTCGCTCCAGCAAGGGGTTTGCTAAGTAAAACTCCACTAAGGCTCAGTCTTTCTCTTGGAGATTTGTACCAAATCTTTGTAGTGAGACTTCACCAGAGGAGTTCTTAGAGCCACTCCCTGTTTGTTAAATAGGAAGTACAAGGCCAGGGAATCAATTAGCAGAGTTCCAAACTTCAATATAAAATGACTGATTTCCTCTTACCATGCCTACAGCCTGCATTTTGGTCTGGGTGTTTGTTGCTCTATGGTTTGATGAAGCCTCCAGATCCATTTTTCCAGACAGAAATCTGCCAGACAAAGCAGGTACAACTTCATCTCAAAAATATCAGACAGGTAATCATGCTAAGGGCATCAAACTGGTGTGTTAATACAGCCATCCCTGATTCTAGTCACTATGACTAGATAAAAAATGCCCTCTTCATGAGTTGGCTTTGCCTGCCAGGTCATGAGAAACAGCCAGCAGTTGCACTCTTACCTCTTCAGTAAAAAGTGCAAAAGGAGACCCATTCTGACACCAAGAACTTCATAATATGCAGGTGTGGCATAGAAAAGACACACAGGATTTTAAGGTGAAAAGGGGATCATTTCATTTTAATGTATACATGCCACAGGCTACTGAGCCTTGAATTTGCATGCTCAGATTGCAGAGGAGCTTTTAGACAACAGACAACCTTGATCAAAAATTTTTCCACAGAGGAGAATCCATCACAGCCTCAGCACATTGCCCCTTGCTAATTGACTGCTGCCTTTCTTCTCATTTGAGTCCCTCTTTGCCAAATATAAGATCTCACTTTGTCTTCACAGGTTTATCACCATAGTGGATAATGATCACCTTTCTTTTCCCCTAAAGACATCAATCAATTTTTTTTGTTTGTTTTTGCAGCTCACCATAAGTGTCAGCTGAATAAGTGTGAGATCCATCTAGCCTAATAAGCTACCTAAAATTAAAACTCTGGTCTGACCCAGTTTTCTGGCCTGCCTCTAAGCTTTGGAGCAGTATACGCTTTTTAAGATGGTAATTTGTCATGCCTAGAACAAATGTCACACCTCTCTAAGGATGGGTGAGACTTTATTATTAATGGACTTATGTCTCCTTCAAGGCTATCAATAAAAATGTTAAATAGCAGAGGGTCTAGAGCTGGAGGACCCTGGATATCTGGAGGAAATCTCAGGAAATAGGTGAGAACCAGCACCCCCTTTAGAATGACACTTCAAACCCTACTGTTACTCATTTCAAGGGTGCCTTGTATTACATATTTCCTTAATAAAAATACTGTGTGATACCAAGCCAAATGCGTCACAGAAGCTTAGGTGAATCACATCAACTCTTCCTTCCACTGACTGAGCCTATAAATCTCCTAAATCTGAGATTATAGCCTAAACTGACACATATTCCCTTCATGGCCCTGCGGGTCAATAGCAAGGGAAGCTACTCCTTTTAGGAAATTGTCTTCTGAGCACTGAATATGCCACCTTTAGCTTTTGAACTAAGATTAATGGTGTTCAAAGTCTGTGTGCAAAGCATACCTCTGTGTATTACTTCTATTATATTTCCCTGAAAAGACCATGTGTGGCCTCAAGTCAATCACACGGTCCTGACTGGAGAAGATAGTACTTTTAAGGAACTGGAATGACTTGGGCAGCTGGTCCTTAGGGACAAAGGTTGTTCAGATGCAGGATTTTCTTCTGAGAGGCCAAGAAAACCTCCTGTGACACAGGTCTGAGTGAAATCCAGTGGATGTCCCACCAGGCAAAACTCAGTCAAGGACATTCCGTTGCGAACTTCTTTCTCCTATCCAATATACCATATCTTCAGTTTCTGCTTTTCTTATCTTTTTTCTCCCATGGTTATTTGGTTGGCTGGTTGGGTTTGGTATATTTACATTTGTTGGGGCCTTGAATGCACTATTCTGAAAACAGTTCAGAGTTTGGAGGCAGTTGAGTCCTGCAGTTCACATATCATCAACTCACAATTTCACATCTTGTTAGCCTTGCCTTAAGCCTGGGAATGATTGTGCTGCTAGACTGGAGAATAACGTCAAGAGAAGCATCTGGCCTTGATTTGAAGATATCAAGAGATAGAGAATCCAGAACCAGCACTGGCTGCTTAGTAGCTAAGCACCCACATGTAATCCAATTAATCTGGCTTCAGCTTTCAGTTCCTTGATCTTCCTTTCCTTATGGTTTAGAGAGGCCTCGTGTCTTTAAATCTTCTCTCGCTCTGACTTTAGATAGGCAAAACAAATGGGGCTCTATAAGAAAGATACTGGCAAGCTGGCGGGAGTCCAGCAGAGGACCACTGAAATAGCTGGGACATATACGGTGTGTGAGGAGAGGCTGAGGGAACTGGGATCACTCAGCTTGAAGAAGGGAAAGCTGAAGGGGAGTTGCTTGCTGTTTTCCACTCTCTAATGGGTGCTGGAGACAGACTTCTCATGGAGGGTCACAATGGCAGAATGAGAAGCAATGCTGCAAATTGCAGCAGAGGCATTTTCTGTCTGGACATAAAGATTTCATGGTGGGGGGAGGCAAAGCACTGGAGATTACCAGAGATTTTCAAACCTGGGGCAGACAAGGCCTCAAGAAACCTGCAGTCTCCTGCAGCATAGCTTTTTTCCCTAAGTCATACTATATAAGAACATTTTCTACATCCATAGAGACCTAGATGTGATTCTCTTATGAGCACACTCCCTCAAGATTTAAGCGTCTTCTAAAAACTACAAGCAAAATTGACTGCAGCTTTCTGATATTTTTTAAGCAGAGCGACAGAAAGATCACCTTCTATGAGTCTTTTTATATCTCAAGAGATTGTATTAGCCATAAGAGAGCCCTTGACTGAGGACATTCAGTTGTCCTCTTCTCACCCTTAATCATTTTCAGAATCATCCCTTTCCAGAATGTCATCTCCAGGCTGTTTTGAGCGGCTTATGTTCTCTAGATGAATATATTAGCATTTGCTTCACTAAACATGTGTTGTTTGAAGGGCCTAATTTATCAAGTGATACAGTCAGGCAGTGTGATTGCCATGCTTTCCACACTATTTACCCATCTGCCAATCTTTGTGTCATCAACAAATGATTACCAGCGGTAATTTCAAGCTTCCGGCTCATTGATGAAAATGTTGACTACCACTCTCACCAGCGACACATCCTCCTTCAGCAAGAACCCTCTGCTGACAGCTGCTTTAAATCTGTCAGTCACTTTGTCCTTCATGCCACTTCACCTGCCCTTTCCTGATGTTTGGTTATGCTAATTTGCAATCAGACTGTTACATGGTTACAAGGGAGACACTTCATCAGGGACTATCATGTAATAGTTGACTAGTGGCTTTACTGGCCATAACTGTGAACTCATCAGAAGAGCACTATTATATTTATTCAATGAGACATACTTTCCACAGTGACATGTTACAGGAATTAATTGCTTTTTTGTTGTCCTTTTATTCTTTATCAGTTGAGTCCCATGTCAGTTTTTCCATTTTGCTTGGACTGGGGTTCAGGTAAGTGATCTGCAGTTACCTTGCTCATCCAGATTGCCCTGTTTGAACTGGCATTGTGCTAACGTTCCTTCCATTTTCTGGACTCTCCCATTTCACAATACAGTTTCAAAATTAATCCCAACAGACCTCAGCTAACAATTTTGTGATTCCTGAATGCAGATTATTTGGTCTTCTGGTTTGCAAACGCTTTGTTTCTAAGAGATGTTTAACTCCCAAAGACATTTAACACCAAAGCAGGAATATTGACTGAATTGTTTCTGATTCATGTTATCACTTCTGCTTTTGCTATCTTCATCCAGTAATGAGCTTGAGTGGTTGCTGCAGTTGCCTTTGTTCAGAACATCCTTTTGAAAACACCCTTCTGTGCTTTGGGTCCTACTGGCCATGTATTTTCCTCCAGATACTCTTACCATTTTAAACTTTCAGTTTTAAAATACTGAAGTTTGAAAAACTATTTTCTCATCTGTTTACTGAAAAATCTTTTTTTTCCTTATGACTACCCTCAACCTTACCACAAAGCTTTTGTCTAATGTGCTAGTTCTTTTTTTTTTTTTGTAGGCTTGCAGATATTTGCCATCTAATACCATTTTCCTGAACATATCTACTTTTATTCACAATTTTTTCCTGTCTGAGTTAATCCTCCCAATCTGGTTAATTCCTAGGTTTCTTTGAGTTTGAAAAATTAACTCTTTTGAGGTCCTGGTGCACATATAACTGTTCAGGACAGCCCTTATTTTGCCATATTGAATATAATCAGGTCATACTCAATATTCCCTGGCCAACTGTCAATTTTCAGCCCAATAATTAATTCATTTTTGTCAGAACAAAGTACAGAAAGGTAGAACATGATGGCCCCTTGTGTTAGAAAACAGTCTATAGCTTTCTCTAAATCAGGATCCTTTCTCAGGGGCTGTTTGGAGCTTATAGTGTATGGAAGTCCCCTGGAGCATCATCTTTCTTTCCTTGCATTTCTCACAGAAACTGTGGAGTAATTCCTATTCTATGGCCTGTTTTTATGGCATGATTCACACAGTCCATTTTCATCAACTCTATCTTTCCTAAGCAGGTCATAACCAGTTATTTTAACACTCCGATCATGCAAATTGAAACCAGCAGATTTGATTATATCACATTTCTTCTCACTAATGAGAATTTCCAATTCCTCTTGTCTCCTACCCAGACGACTAATGGGTACATAAAATCAAATGGAAAACCTCTTCTGTTCACATTCTTTGTCACACGATTAAATCATTTTGCAACATGCCAAGCTTGTTTGTAGTTCCTTAACCCACAGTTCTTGCATTGTGTAATGCCTTGACTTCTGCTAGATTCAGGCTAGGAAGATTAATTCTCACTCATCACCAGCAATACACTTGTCATCCTGTTTATACAGTGGATGTGACCCAGTGCCCCTCAAAACCCAGACTTTCGGTGTCACCTCCCTCAGCTAAACAGTAGTTAGTTCATCTTTGTGTTCTGTCACTGATGGGGCTAAAGGGATTGTCGGTAGGTTATGTGAACCTTGCTCTCCTTTGGCTCCTTTCCAAGGGTTCCTCAAATCTTCTGTTGTCTGTGCTTCTTCACATGATGTTAAATCAGGAATTTCCCCATTTATAGTCACCAGTGTGACTTGCTGAAAGAATGCACAATCCAGTACCTATTGTTCTGTTATCCCTGTTATTTTCTCTAGGGATATGACTTCCCACCCCATTTTTTTCATGCCAATGTCCTCATCCATTTCGCAATTAGATTTCCTTGGTGAGTTCAAGAATCCTCTTCATTCTTTTCACAGCTACCATCAGCATGTCCCTGAACAAGTTCTTGGCTATTTTTTTTTTTCTGTTTGAAATTCTTTCTTCTAACCAGACTCAGTTCATGTAACTTGTCCTAAGTATCCCCACACTTCATGCTATTCACATGTAGATGAGTTTGGATTTACTTTGCATGAATTTAGCAAGTACAGTCAAATCACGATTATTTGCACGTAAGCAACCACTAAACCAGTCACTGATCAGTTTCTCTTCTCTGTAAATATCAGGTCATATGTGAAATGCATAAAGGATGTAACTCTTTCTGAATCCAGAGACTGTCACTTGCAGTTTTGGATGGCACATGGATAGCTGTATATTAAGGCTAGCACCCTATATCATTCTGATTGAAGCACCCTGAAGCATTAAGTAGGATTATTGGTTAATGTTATGAGAACCTCACATCTCAAAAGAAAGTTAAAGTAAGTTCATTTTTGGGTAAGTGGCTCCATTTGCCTTTAAGGAGGTGTGATTTCCAGAGTGTAGTAGAGCCAGACTGTGCTGGAAGCAGTTCAGACTGGAGTGTTTGTTTAAAATCAGAGTTGTTTCCTGAACCATTTGTTAAAAGCTGTACCATCACACTCTCTGCCGGGCTTCTGCCTCTCCTGAGAGCTGTAATGGGCATGGTCAGTTTGGCTTCGTGGTGATCCCTTCTCCCTGCCCACCCAGCACCCGACATGGGACTCCATCCACAGGGGAAGGGGGTGAGAATCTGCTGCATCCCTTTGATCCCAGCCAGTGGGGCTGGTTTCTTGTCTCTGTCTCAATTCATTTCATGGTCCAGATGTCCCCAGACTAAACAGGGAAAAATCCTTACCCTCAAACCCATCCTTGGAGTAAGTCCACCCTTGGAGTAAGCCATTAGATGGCTTGGGATGTCTGCTGCCAGTCTCCAGCAGAGAGTGGGATAGTTCAGAGCTTTCTTAGAAGCTTCAGCACAAGAGATCCTCTGGTTGTCTTCTGTGGGGCAGCTTTGCTATCCATAGTGGAGCAACCAGGAATGGTCATGGTGCATGCACATTGCATTTTGCATCCTTTCCTTGCAGAATCTATTCCCTCTGCATGACAGGAATGTAGTGAATCATGCTAAGGATGGGTCACTAAGACTGCTGGGGCAGAAGCTCAGCTCATATATTTAAATAACTCTGATCTGAAGGGTCTGTCCATGTCACCTGGGAATATTCTCCCTTGGGTAGTGGCAGCAAGATCAGAGCATGAGGGAATTTTCTGTGTTCCATTCTGGCTCTCCTGCCCAGCATGCAGCATGACAGTAACAACTTCATGCCAAAAAGTCCTTCCTGGAGATTTTCTTCCACTGTCCTGCTGAATCAGTGGCATCTGAAGATGTGATATAAAGATTTGATTAAAAAAAAAATAAGCCAGTTTTGAAGTTAAGTGTGTTTCAGCTGGGTATTTTCTGGTGATTCTGGAGGCCATGTAAGACTGAGCTAACCTCAGGTGTGGAGTGAAACTATGGAGAGGTAATTGCACTTTCAAATTTGAATAGATCCTCAAGGCCATTGTCTTCAAGCTGCAACATATGTGTACAGTGGCCCTAAGAGGACCTGGATCCTGGCTGTTGATAAATGGCATTATTTAATTTATTTCTTTTCTGCCAATTGAAATATTGGCCAGGGAAACCTGCCCCACCAGTTTTGCCATTACATTCATTTCTGGCTTCCAGCCACACTATAAAGTCAATAATAGTCAATGAAACAATTATGGGAGAGGAGGACCAGGGTTAAAGACAGAGCCCATCTCTCACCAGTAGACATGTGACTCCAAGGCTAAGTGTAGGCTTATAATTATTACTAACAAAAGCAACCTGTGAAGGAAATGTGATCTTCCCTTTGTGCCATGTGCATGGTCAAATCTTGAATATGCTTCCTGGGAAAAAGAAACAACCTCCTGCACAGCAGAGAAAGGCAAGGACTCTCTGCTGAACCTGTGGTTTTCATTTGTCTGGTTTCTGGATGACTGCATTATGTTATGGAAATTTTTCTGTAGTTTCTAAGTCCTTTTGTGAAGATCAGAAAGGTATGCTGAAGAAAAATAAATCAAAGTTGTTGCCATTATCCCTTCCCCAACCTTACAGTTTGCTCCAGCAAGGATGTGATTTATGAGAAATTCCCTAGCTTTATTGTGGAAAGTATCAAATGGAAGAGTGTATCCATTTCATTCAGCATAGCTTAAGATGATATAGCTGGGAGTTGACTGAGTTAAAATCCCAGGGTATATACTGCCAGAACTCAAGTGGCCTAAAAATACACACTGTGATTTCCTGATGTCCTCCACACTCACCAGAACAGTGCTAATGTGCTGGTCATGGCACAAAATGCTGCATATAGCAGACTGCTAGGAGAAAAAAAAAAAGACATTAGGTTTTAACTTTTCAGTGTAGGACATGCTTCGATGCAGTGTGACCAGTCTGAACATCCTGTGCCAGGAGGGGTTTTGCCACAGTCCTCAGAAACCACCCCTTTCTCAGGTACCACTGCAACATTTGGCCAGCTGACTCATTCCTGTACACTTCAGTGTCTGGGGTGAGGCCTTTTTTTGCAAAGAATCCTTTCTTCTCCCATCAAAACTCTCCAGGGCACGGATTACCTTTTGTTCTGGTGTGTTTGTACAGCACCACACACAATCTTGCATGGTCCCATAGAGCTCAACCCTTCACAGTCCTCTGATGGGCTGCTGCTCCTGGTTACAGCTGACTGCAGAGCTTGAGCTCCCTTAGGTGCTCCTGACAGAACTGCTAACTTCTTAGACATCTGAAGTCAGACATGGATGCCCTAAAACCTCACTAAAACACCACCCCAAAGCTGGGTAGCAATTCTTGTCCCCAAGAGGTATAAGTGTGTGTGGCCATGTGGTTCTTCAGTGGGGCCTAAATAGTTTTTGGCAGCTGATGCCCATAGCCAGGAGGTTTAACCTTCCACTTTGCCCATGGATGAGGAAGCCTTGATGGAGAGCACATGGAGCATGGCTTTATTTGCCACAAAGACAACGTTCTGTACCATACTCTTCATAGGAGTCTTATCATGGGCCAAAGCTTTCAGAAGAAGGACATCAGGTGGAGAAAAATCAGATCTAGGAGGACTTTAACAACTTGAGAGGTGCCCTTTTTAAACAATGTCTTAGGCTATGCACTTTGGTGGGATGGTATCTACTGGGTATGCAAAAGCCTCTTTCAAAGATAGGTCTTCCTGAGAGAAACACAGAGTAATTGTGAAGGTTACCAGCACAAACATGAGGAAATATATGTAAAGTTGGGACTGGAGGTGGTGTATGGGTAGGAGAAAGACAGAAGATTCCAGATGAAGGGCTTGCCAGGCTTTTGGTTACATGCCCATTTTAGTGGAAATGAGAAGGAAAAGCCTTCTCCTTTTCCTCTTAGCATGCTATCCTCATGGCCTATATTTGTCATCCAGGACATCTACAGCAGAGAAAAAATTTGCATTGCAGTAAAAATAAACTGACTTTTTTGTTATTTACTATTTTTATCAAATGTTTAAAATGAAGCAGTGCAAAAAAATGAAAATCATACCCATTCTTTTGCCAATTTCAATACAGATAGAGATGGGCTGAACTATTTTTAACAAAAAATAAATACCCCTCTTTTAGGTCTTCCTCTGAATTTCATACCAGGACCCTTTGTGTTCCCTAGAGTGAGTGTTTGATCCAAAAATACACAAAGATCTGCCAAACCACTAACTACAACTGAGACAAAGTGGAGTAAAAATGGAGCCAAAAAAAGTTGTGTGTGTGGCTTTTCTTGAGAGGTTAGATCACATCTATGTTTTTGAAATATGTAAATATATAAATGTATACAAGTGTATTTATAAATGACTTATTATTGCTTATAAGGGGAAACTGTGCAGGTAAATAGAAAAACATGGAAAAGACCATTAAAACAGGCACAGGAGAGAGATTGGAGAATGGAGAATGGATTAAGCTCAGCTGTTCCATCTTCAAACTGAGAAAAATGATGGCTTAGTGATTCCTGGTGGAATTATCATGTAAAACCCCACGACACAATATGCAAGCAAACCACAAATTTTGGAGAAATACTAAAAGGAGCTGACAGTTCTGGTGCTGATATAAATGGCAAGACTTGAGATGGGAAGGACTGGTAATTTGCAAGAGTGCACCCAGCTGGCAGGAATCCAATTGCAGAATCAAGTCTTTCAAGCAGAAATGGGGCTGCAGGCTGGGAAAAGAGGCTGGCACCTGGGAACTGGTACTCCTAATGCTGGAAGTAGGAAGGTATTGCTCAGCAGATCATTTTGTTCTGTCCCCAGCTGGAAAAAAAAGGCTGACCAAGGAGTACCACAGCCCTGTGGAATTTTGACTGCTATGTACCACCAGGATATTTAACTGCTGAGAGGGATCCCAAAAGGACAATCACAAAACTTTCTCAGAGAGTGGGCTGTGTGCAGAAATTGAGTGTTATCTTAAGTGATAGCACAGCTTGTGAAAGATACAGCCATGTGGATTTACACCACCTAAGCCCAGTATTCAGGACAAAGTAAACTTGAGAGTGCATACCTGTCTTTTCTTTGTGCACACATACTTGACTTTAAATTGTCTGGAATGAAATAAGTGAAGCCAGTATTTCTTCTTTGTGACACACCAGAAGGTCCTGAAAGGAACAAGAAGAGGTGCCTGTCTTCCAGAAAACATTTCCAGAGTATGTTACTTTTCTTTCATTCATTTACCTAAATGAGACCTGTTTACTTACATGGAGAGTTTTGCGTTATGTTTCATCTCAGTGACCCAAATACTGCTATGTGCCACAATTTGGACCTGACAATCCAGAATATATCTTCCCAGACAGTTTTTGTCCTCATTCAGCTGACAAAGAGCTAAAGAAAGGATCTTTCACACAAAAGTAATATGAAGGATGCTTTACTATTTATAGAGAGGAGAACTTTTAAGCACAAAAAAAATGTCACAGGTACCTAACTTGCATAGTCTTTCATTGGAATTGGGGAGCCTGTCTTCTGTTTGCATTTTAAAATGTCTCCTGACTAAAACATATTCAGCTAAAGCATTTCAAATAGAGAAAAAAAATCAAGACAGGGAGGCAAGTTTATTTTCTGGTACAGTAGGAACGCCAGCTTTATCTGGATGAAACAAGACAGAGATTAAATTTAGTTCCTCGAAAGGATGGTGAATATCAAACATTACTGCAAGGTTTGGATAAGCCTTGTTTGTTTGGATTCTTATCCATTCCTCAGGCAAGAATAATTTTCTCTCCACAAACAGAAATGTTTCCAAACCCAGTCCCTCTTTACCAAACCAAAGTGTTAGACCTAGAGACAGCAAACGTTCCCCAGCTGTGTTTCCTCCACACAGCTTCCCTATCAGCCCCAAAATCTGAGCTCTCCCAAGCTTCCTGTTTTCCACAGTTGCATTCTCACTTTCATAGCATTTTCTGAAGCATACCCCACCACAGCTGGTGCAGCTTCTACTTGGGAAAATATTATTTTCCTATACTGCTGCTGAATCCCCAGCAAAGCTCTGCACAGACACCTGCACAAAGAACTACTCTGAGAACTCTACCATGGTCAGTCACTCCTATTAATACTTATCAAGGCCAGACACCTAGTTCTCAAAGCCTAGAAATTGTTTAATATTCCAGGAGAAAGTGATTTCAAATTGCTTCACACCTCCCTTGCCCAACTGTAGGGAAAAACATAGCACAGGGGGAAGAAAAAATGTTCCTTGTCTGTCCCCTGCCCTTGCTTGCAAATAGCTTAATCCTGAAAGCAAATTTCACTGCTATATTGCCATTGTGTAATGAGCAACATTATTTTGACCACACCTTAAAAAAAAAATCTTCAATGAAAGGTGGATTTTAGTCTAAATGAAGAAATGTCACTTTCCTAAATACTGATTGGGGTTTCTTTTGCTTTTCAAATTCTGTCTTTTCAGCACAAGGGACCTGATGGGACACTGGTGGGTGGGAGGCACATGGATGCACTGACAAATGGTGGGATTTGCCAAACTCTGACACCGTTGTCTATGAATAGGTACTTTATGATTGAGCCCTTGCTATCAGGTTATGGCAGGAATTGTAGATCCCTGGGGTTGTTTTACAAGGCCAGATCCCTCTGGCCTAGACAAACAAACTGGTGGACAAACATCCTCTAAGCTGGTCGCCCAAATCCTGCATGGAAGATAAGATGCTTTCTGGTGATGGTTCCTCCTGATCCAGTTCTTGTCAATGGATGATGAAGACCCGAGATAGCTCCTGGAAAAACCTAGGATAGTGAAGGACATGGGAGTGCTACCAGATCAGTCCCAGTCAGTGGGGATGTGGGATGCTCCTGGATAAGACCTGCTCAAAGGAGATGACTCCAGGTTGTTGTTTCCACCTCTGGCTGCTGAGGCTGCTGTGTCTGGGCTTAGGTGTTTGCCCCTCTCTCCTCTCCACAGTCCCTGCTCTCCTGTCTGGCTCATCCTCCCTTGGTTTACTCACCTGTGAGATCTGTTGTCTCAAGGCCAGACTGCTCACTTCCCAGAGCAGCAGCCTGAGAAGCACAGCTGCCTGGGTTATGAGTTAGTACAGCCATGTGCCAATCCTTTGTTAGGGTAGTGCACATGAATGTAGGGCTTGTAACAAAAAGTGAACAACGAAACACAGGGGTGAGCAAAGACGTGGCAGGTGGGCCCTGGTGAGCAAGGACCTGGAGGCAAAGAGCCCTGGGGACAAGTAATGGACAGCCCTTGTCCTCTCCCCTGTGCCACCCTACTCCAGCCCACCACTACCCCCACCTCACCCTTTGGTCAGGCTGCTAAAGCAGGAGGACAAGGAGGTGAAGGAAATGTGGCACCTCACCACCTGAAGGAAATGTGGTACCTCACCACCTGCACACCCAAGTGTGCATCCAGGAAGGATGCAGAGAGGACTTGCTCTCCCTTCTGCTTCCACCTGATCCTGCTTCCTCCTGCTACCTCCTAACCCTGAGTGCTGGCTGGAGTCTCATTTCTGGTTCAGTTCAAATAGTGCAGATGTGATGCTCACCTGTCCTTCTGCTTCTTTATGTCCCCAGGACAGGGAGTAAGGAGATGGGCTCTTTGATCATCCATACTGCAGCTGGGTGTGTGCTGTGGGTGGAGATGTGCACAATTAAGTACAGAGAAATCAACGACCTTCATTCTGGCCGAAAGAGGAAGAGTGAAGAGAGGTCCTGGGAGACAGGGATGGAGATAATAATGTGTCATTTAGGGCACAACTAAAGCTTTCTGACATCATCTCTGAGTTTTTAGGCATTGGGTTCACACAGTTTGGCCCATCACTGGAGTGAGGGCTTTCCAGAGTCAGCTTGTGCCCTGTGCCACAGCTGATCTCTCCTCTGGTCAATGTTGTGTGGAAAGGTCCTGTCACATAGGTGGCAGTTTCGAGGGGTCTGTGGAGAACAGAAAATGACATTGTTCTGTCTTGGCCCGCCAGGGAGCCGCTTTGCTGCACAGGTACTGTACATAACATACAGGATGCTAATTCAATTTTCATGTACATTTTGGAGGAGCTGAATGTGGCCTTTGTCTACTGCTTTGGCTCACAAGGGCTTTTTCATAAGAAATTCTATTTAAATGAAATAGAAAACGTTCTGATAGTTACCAAACACCAGGAGACAATGGCAGGCTATATCAGTTCATCATCATCAGCCATTCATTTATCCTAGGAAGGAATTTCTTGGTGATAATCCTGAGTGAAGGCCGGCTTGTTTGCATCATTGGATGAGATCCAGCATCGATAGCACCTTGCTGAACTCTTTGGAGTGTCAAGCTGAAATTACAGGAGAGATGTAATAAAGCTTGGGAAGCACTAACAAAAAAATCCATTCTCAGCTGCACCATAAGCATCTTTCCATCCTGGCATAGGAGGAGATGAAGAACAAGAACAGATGGGCAAAACGCAGACATGCCACCAGCAAGAGGTACTGTAAAGACCAAAACACGTAAATTTAAAAAGGACAAACGGGAACATGTTAGAAGGGATAATGGGAAGAAATAAGCTAGTGGAAAGTGGCTGTGGTAAGAGTGGGGTGCAGGAGGGCAGCACCTGTAAATCAGGAACCTGAAAGCCCACCCAGAGGTGCTGAGCCCTGCAGCTCGGGCTCACCTGCCCTGTACAGGTATGTGCATTATCTCCCCTTAAATATACCCTAGGGTCTTCCTGGGCGCTGTGTGCTGCTGCCTCACACCTTTAGCATCAGAAAGCAATCCCCAGTCCCTAACTTGGCTCTTCCTTTCCTCTGCTTAAGCTCATTAATTATTATTCCGCCCCTGGAGATGTGATAATTAGCTCATTAGGGGATACTTTTGCCTGCATAGAAAGCAACAGTTGCAGCCATCATCAGGAGAGGGGAGAGTGTCTGCGTGCAGCCATCTCAGTGCCAGATGGAGTCCAGGTTTCAGGTGAAATTCTGCCTGAAAGAATTCACTGAGAATGGAAGGCTTTTTTTTTCTTAATGATGTTGGATATGTTCCAGGACCTTGCAGAAGAAAGTCGAGTTAGATCCCGAAGGAATTAATGCATCAGTTAGCTCCAACTAAAGCTTCTAGGGAAGTGATAAGAAGGCATAGTAAATATTTTACCAGGGGCTAGGCCAAAATATCTGGACCACTCTGGGGCAAATTAGTGGCTGAGCTCCTATCAAGAGCACCTAGGGGAGCACAGCTCCGAGGACGGCGCACAACCTTGTTTAACCCCAAGGAGGTGTCAGTGCTTCCGTGGCAAGTTTCCATCCTGCCTCAGGCAAGCAGCTGGGCACGGTCCAAGACTGCTTGTGCTTTCCTTCACCAGTACCACAATGAACAGCATTCCCCTCTCCCACACTCACCAGGGCTTCCAGAAGAGCTCACGTTCTCCATTTGCGTTTCAGGTGATTTCAAAAATGTGAGCACTTTGTCACCTCTTGATGGGTGCTGAGACCTCTGAGTCTGTGTGTGGGGAGCCAGCTGAGGAGCAAGGAGGCTGAAGATATGAAAATGCCTTTGCCTGTAATTTCAAGCTACAGCGGGGGACCACAGTGCAGGAGGCGAACTGTGGGAACTGGATGAGTATATCATGTATAAAGGCTGTGGGGTCAACAGGCAATTAATGAAAAGCTGAACTATTTTTTGTCTAAGTGATTGCAACGGGTTGGGTTCAGAAGAACCCAGTCTTCACTAGGGGAAGCCGGACCTGTGGGTCTGCCAGAATGCCTCCAAATGAGGCAGCAAACTGGCAGCTAAACTGATTCAAATGATTTATTAGGGGATTGTCAAACCTTACTGGCAGAAAAGCTGTCAGAGAAAAAAAACAAGTGTAAAGAAGTTAGGTAAATGACTTACTCTTACATTAGTCCTGGGGCTATGGGCATGTCTGTGAGGTGTTTTGCAGCCAGATACTGATACACTGTCTGAACTCTGAACTGATCAGACACCATAGGATAGTGCTGACCCTAAAGTTACCCAGGCTTGGGTTTTTCAAGGTAATGACTCCTTTAAAGCAGCTTCCACTCAACTCTGCACACAGAGAGATCTTGAGCATGCTTGCTCAGTGCCTGGGCAGAGTGCAAAGTCATGGATGGATGTAGCCTGAGAAAGAAGCTTAATTAGGAGATGCAGGCAAGGTCCTAGAAGGCTTTATGCTGAATCCGAGCAGGAATTTCCCCCGAACAGGGGAAAAGTCATACTCAAAAAACATGAAAACCAAAAAAAAGTGTAATGTAGAGAAGAGAAATACCAGTACACAGCTATTTGTGGCAGTGAGTTCCAGGCATCACCCCTTGCTTAGCAGGCTGAATTTCTCATGTCAGTGTAATTGATGTGAATGGGTGAAGATACAGTAGCAATGGCTAAATCCAAAAAAAAAAAAAAAAAAAAAAAGTAGAAAAGCTGTGGAAAAGTTCATAGAGATTTTTTTCAGCACCTGAGACTCGCAGCATTAGAGATGAAAAGGCAGATACCTCTGCCTACAGTCGGGGTTTCTGGATGGTCCTGTGGGGCAGGAAGGACACCAGTACCTGGGGGACTTGGTCAGTATTTGGAGAAATATGGAGTTTGATACTGTGTGTTGCTCTTTGCACTCAGTTTGTGTCCTGGCATGATCAGATTCCCCACCTTGCTGCACCCTGGCAGGCAGCTGCTCACAGTGATGCAAACTCTGCTGCTGGCTCTGCCCGGCATGGATGCTGGCAGACAAGCTTCAGGGAAAATGGCCACTTGGATGGGCTCCCTCTGGGCTGGCTTGGGAAGGCCAGAGCCTGAGGCCACCATCAGGGTGAGCAAGAGACAAAGAGAGCCACTGCTAACATTCTACCTGTCTTGGGGCTTAAATTTAACTCTTGGGTCAACCAAAGCTGCCAGCATGGCACCTTCTGCCAGCATAAAATGGCCTTTAAAGTGGGAAGGGAAATGAGTACGTAACACAAACAAATAAAAATTGGTTGACCAAGAATTCAGGGAGGGCAGTATAACTGCACACAAAACTGAGTTTTGCCTCAACCACCAATTTACCTTGTCTTGAGGGCACTGGAATATGTTAAGAGGCATCCAGTGGCCACAGACGTCTGCTGCTCACAGCCAGGGCCCGGCGAGCGGCGCCAGCACTTGCTCCTCCTTGAGCCCTTCCCAGCTGGCAGAGCTGGTGCCCTTCAGTTCTGCATCCCAGGCCAAAATGTGGCTCTGACAGCCCATGGGCTGGCCTTTCCCACTCCTTGCTGAACACCTCATAGGTATGCCTGGTGAAGGGTCCCGGGACTCCCGGAGGAAATCCCACTAGGGCTCAGGAAGATGTGAGGAATTGGGAATGCACATCCAGCAAGAAGCAGTGGCCACTGAGCATGGCCCTTGCAAAGCATGGCAGGAAAGCTGGAGAAGAGTGAAATATATTGAACTCCCCCACCTGGAAGGGATGTTTTCACTGGCTTCACTGCAGGCTAAGAAGTCATGAGACCGTAAGGGAAGAAATGCTCTCTTTTTGCAGTGGCAAGTCCCAGACAGAGGACTAGGGCAGCTCTGCCATTCTTAGCTGTCTGGAAACATGCTTCTCTCTTTAACAACTTTAAATACAGATGCATTTAGAGAGCAAAATTACAGAACTGAGCTTCAGCTTTTGGTTGTGAGGTTTCTGATATTTTTTCCAGGTTTTTTTCATTTCCTTTATTTGTACACCATTGCATCATTTTCCCTCATGCTGTCCTCCACCAGAGCTGCCCCGAGGAGCAGACTGACCTGTGCGAGGCTCCTTGGCCCGTGCTGCACATCCAGCATGATGCAGCATTGCTAAACAAAAGAGGGGGCCCAAGGGAGCCATGAACCCTGCGGCAGGGCTGGTGGTGTCCTCTGAACCCAGCTTCTGCAGAAAGCTCAGTGCCCGTGACGTTCCCTCCTCTGCCTACAGGGACGTCTCTGCGGTCCTGGGAGCTAATTTTAAGTGCTCTGTCGGTGGCTGTCGAGCTGACTGCAAAGAAACACTCAGAGGTGTTCAGTTAATTTGTCAGAGGTCTGGCATTTTCAACCCTATTTTCAACTGGTTCAGGCTGGAGCCTCTTAAAGGCACAGCTGTCCCCAAAACCAGCGAGGGAAATGTCGCTAAGCCTGCGTGGCCAAATGGGAGAAGCGAGGGGTCATTGCAGCCCCCAGCTACAGATGGTTAGCTTTTTAACCCAGGCTATCTTATCTCACGCTTTAGGCTTCGGGGAGGCTGGGCTCAACTCTTGGCGCCTGAGCCAGGAAGCTGGCTGCCTTGGATGCTCTCCAGTGCTTATTTACAACATACATATGCAGTGTGGCCATTGATTTATACTCCAGGCAGGCTCCACCCCAAAGGAGCAGATTTAGAAGCAGTGTCTCTTCAAAGCAAAACCAAGCTACACTCTACTTTGCCCTCAGCTAAGCCTCATCCTATCTGGATGCTCAAACTCAGGTATTGGTGGTGGAATTTTTGGCAAAGGCCAAAAAGCAGGATTAAATACCCAAGTAGGAGCAGAAATTTCCTGTCTCTTACATCAGTGTCTTGGTCCTCCACAAGCACTGAGGCTCTCCAGTCTTTATAAAAGAGTCTAATGTTGCTCTAATGTTAGGAACAGATTTAGGTTCCTAACTTTACACCCTTCCTTGAGAAAGTTGGCCTTCATGTTTCAGTCCCAAAGTATTTCTGCGTGGTGACACACTGTCATCCCTTCTATTCTGGCACAACTACCACCTATTCAAATACACCAGTGGTGCTAAAACAGCCAAATCAAAGAAGTTGTCTTTTCTTCCTCCATTTTCCATGCTCTACATGTGGACTATTTTTGTCCTGGATCACCCCTTCTCCTCTCAAAATGAGTCTCACACACCCAAAGGGAAAAATGTCCTGTTTGTTGCATGAAGGGGGAAGTCAGTGCCGAGGCTGGGCGAGTTTTGGCTAGCTGATCTCTGCCCCACAGCTGCAGCTGAGCACCCCACTCTGCTGAGCTCTTCTCCCAGCACCCCCAGCCTTATGGCTCCACTCCACCGGCCAAAACCTGGCTAGAGGCAGCCTCACACCTGCTTTTCTTCAGCAGATCTCCCTTTTCTTGGGCACATGAATCATTCTGTGACATTTTCAAGGATCTGCCTGGTGCTCGGGATCAAAGGCTCAGCACCTTCCTTGCATGTGAACTTGTGCCAGCATTTTCATAAAAAAAATAATTGTGTGCCTTGTTCAACAGACCTGGCTGATGGCAGGTTCTGAGAAGCACCTAAGCACCTGGTAGTGGAGATGTAATAAAACCTGCTATACTTAGGCCCTTGCAGGCACTTCCAATTATAAAAATCTATTTCTATATCTTTAGAACCATACTTTTTAAAAACTGTTCTTAACAAAGAGCTTCAACCTTTGAGCTATATATTTTTCTTACATTAAAAAGCCCACATATTGTTTTGCTTATTTTGAGCTGAGCATTTGGAAAAAAAACAAACAGTTTTGCTGGTGAGAGAGCTATTTTTCATGTTTGTGTGAATAATTAATGGTGTGTTTGATAAAAATGAAAGTCTACAAAGGATGCAAAATTTCCCTTTCCGAAAGAGAGTTCTAAGCATGTTTTCTGAGGTGTTTTTAAGAGGAGGCTGCAGGGCTTGTGGTCTTGCTCACGGACAGAAAAGGCTCTCTAAGGTAGGGGAAAACTCTCAGGAGAATCCCTGAAGACTTTCTATGCCTTGCCTGGCCCCACGCTCACTTCAAGGCAATGCAAAGAACAATTACCAGTGGGGAGCAATTTCCTCCTCACTTGATAGTTTGAGAGTATGACCTATGAAAAACCAGAAAGAAAGAACTGACTTTAGTAGGAGAATTGATACAGAAAGTCTGGAGCATTTTAGCTGCCCTCTAAATAAAAAAGATGTAGGAATTTCACTATCTTTGTTTTTTCCCTTTCTTTCCAAACTAACAAATGAAACTAGAAAATACAAACTCAAAGACCAGCTCTGCACTGAGAGCCAATTCTGTAACAAGAGTGCAATTCAGGCATAAACGTCAAATGTAAATTTATATTTCTTTTAAATTGGTCACGTCCTCTCCTTCTACATTATAATTTAGTGGGAAGGATGCTGTACTTGGGATGGACATGAAAGAGCAAGAAGTGCAGCCTGATGCGCAGGCTGGGATGCAGTTCATGGGGTCCAACGCTTCACCCCTGCCTCGCCCCTTCTCACAGGAGACCTGAATAGAGGCGGTGCTGGGGAGCCTCAGCTGCTCAGGGGGCTCGGGCCCAGGCACTGCACACAGCCATGTGCACCAAAGTAGCTTTTTGCATGGCTTGAGGTGCAGCTGTGCCTCGGCACCCCTGGGCAGGCGGTGTTGGGAGGGCGGCTAAGTCAGCGGGGCAGCGAGGGTGGCTCTGGGCAATGAGGGTGGCTCTGGGCAGTGAGGGTGGCTCTGGGCAGTGAGGGTGGCTTTGGGCAGTGAGGGTGGCTCTGGGCAATGAGGGTGGCTCTGGGCAGTGAGGATGGCTCTGGGCAGTGAGGATGGCTCTGAGCAGTGAGGATGGCTCTGGGCAGTGAGGATGGCTTTGGGCAGCGAGGATGGCTCTGGGCAGTGAGGGTGGCTTTGGGCAGTAAGGATGGCTCAGGGCAGCCAGGATGGCTCTGGGCAGCGAGGAGCGAAGGGCGCTGTGTTTCTGCCTGCCCAATGCTGTGAGCGGCCTGCAAGCTCGGGGCCATGGACAGAGCAGCCTGCTCACTTTCCCATCATGTCCACGCTCATGTGCCCCGCCCCAGGGGCTTCTGGAGTCTGTACAGAGAGAGTCAGCTCCAGACTGTCTCTGCCAGCACATGCACGTTTGAACCACTTATGTGTCTTGGTGTAGAAACAAGCAGCTGACATAAGGGACAAGGGTCATGGCTTGGTGACCAACCCTGGCAAGGTGCTGTTGCCCATATGAAAGGCTGTGCTGAAACAGGACGCTTATGGGCCAGAAGTATAGAGAACAGTGTGCCTTGGTGTGTGGAGGGTTTTTAGAGGTAGCACCAAAAGTGGTTGGTTTAACCAAGAGATGGTGATTGATTCAGCACAGATGGGCGAAGAGGCCTCTGGCAGGGCTTTATCCCATCACCTTTCATTCCTTGGCTGCTGACCTTTCAACAGTACACTTAGGAGTCAGGGATAGATTAGTACAGGTGGCTCTATCCAGTTTTTTCATAGTATGGGGCTGGTTTTAGGTTCTCCAGAGACAACCAAACCAGGAGAAACATCAAGCAAAAGCAAGACCAGTGCCAAAGGCAGTATTATCCATGTGTGTTTTAGATACTTTGTATCAGCCTGGGGTAGGGAAGAGCAGCATCAATACACAGACTTTGAAGTGGCTTGATACCGTGGGTGGATAAGGTGGATGTGGGCTCCTGGTTTATTGCTATTTCTCCAAGTGCTCCTTTGTCCTGTGAAACCTCTCCCTAGGCCAGCTGTGAGGCTGTGTGCAAGATGTCCTGCTGAAACCCATGTCAGATCCAGCAATCCTGCAAAAGGGTAAGTGACTTGCTCTGGCACTGCAAGCTTTGGGAATCTCTTGGGAATTGGGAACTTTTGTGGTGTTGTGGTAGGTTTTGGACATAATTGAGGGAGGAGACATGGGGAGAACGACAGCTTTTACCAGATCAGATGTTATGGGTGGAGAAAAACAAGTGAACTTTTGTCCATATATGTCCTCCTGAGGGGTGCCTGAATGCTTCCCTGATTTTTCTGCCCATATCTGTAGGTCCAATGAAAGCTGGTACTGGCCCCTCCAAAACTTGCTGTGGGAGCCCAAAGGCAGTTTGAAAAACCAAACCAAAGCAACAATGTGTAATTGTCTGTAATCAGAGACAATGTTCTCTTAGCTCAGTTTTTCAGTCAAGCGGGATAAACGCTGACACGTTGCCCACAGCTGAAATCAACTTTTGGCAACAGGATGTGGCAAAGCAAAGAGCACCTTATAGTGTCTACGACTGGTACTGCTAAAGCTGCTCGTGCACTGGTCTTCTCCTCAGCTCTGCTGGACCAAGTACAGGGCAGCACACTGTGAAGTGCTGCTTCCAAGAGCATGCCATGGAGAGGGCCTCCAGAAAACAGCTCTGGGCTTGTCTTTGACCTTCTGCTGCTCCTAGGCAGCCTAGGGGGCATCTCGGCCAGAGGAAGAGAGGAGGAAGGAGACCAGAAACAAGAGAGACAGGAGGAATCCAGACAGAGAGAGACCGGCTGAGCTGAGCTCAGATCTTCGTGGCTGGGCGGATGCCTGGCCTGCCAGGGGATGGTTGCCATGCGCAGAATGAGGAGGGTGGCTGCGAGCACTCACAGTCTGGCCCGGCAGCACGGAGGTGACCTTGACAGACTGCTCCAAGTGCCAGGGTAGCCGGAGGCAGGAGGGCAATTGGAACCATGTCAAAGAGCATGGATCCCTCCAGAGGGAGAAGGAAGCATGAGCCATAGCAACTGAACTTGTTTATAACTTGTGTTTCTCGGTATGTGAGTGACAGGAAGGCAGGAGGTGTCTGAGGCAAGGAGCTCCTGCCTGCACACAAGAGTATCTGGTTTAGCAAATTAGCCTCCTTGTTGCCTAAAATACTCTCACATGTATGTGCTTTATCTCTAGTCATTATAAATACATTCATAGGTATATAGATGTATAGATATATAGATATATAGATATATAGATATATAGATATATAGATATATAGATATATAGATGTATAGATAAGCTGCTCAAGTTCCATTGTGCTATGGGCTGCATCCAGTCACATTTCTGCCTCACTCTTTGACGTTCCCAATGCACTGCAGCCAGTGCTCAGTGCATGGGGACCTGCATCTAGTTTCCTTGGGGTTAACATGTTGAAAGCCTAGGAGCTGCAGAGTCTAATTCCTATCCAAAAGATTGTGATGAAAACCTGGAGGGGAGTAAAGCCCAGGTTGCATTGCAGAAGCACAGCTTCAGCTGTGTGTTGCAAAGGTGGTTTAAAGCTGTCTCACTTCCTGGGAAAAAATGTGCTCAAAGATAAACTGTACCTTAAAACAAGAAGTAAGGGCTTCTAGAAGGAAAAATGTTCTCTATTTTAGTGTAGGTGGATGTGCAACTTGTTTTTGTGCAACACCCAACTCTTTTTAGTGCACTCATCAGTGCACTCATTCCTTCAACCCTGGGATAATAGGGCAATAAATGGGAACATCTCTCCAGGACCCTCCATAATCTGGAGCAACATTACTCAGTCTGTAAGCCAGACAACATCCAGGCCAAGCAACATACAGAAAATCATAAATGGAGGGAAATTTTAAAAAAAGACAAAATAAAATGCATAGCTTTTCACCCAAATTTTCGTCAGCTGAATGTTAACATTGTGGCTACACTGAAGGAAACACTTGGTGCTATTCAAAGAGGGTAGGATGACCAGAGAAGAAGGATACCCCTACAGCTATCAATAAATCTGCAGCTCACACCACTAGGAGCTGCTTCATGAGACCAGAGAAGACCATGGTTTCCATTTCTGCTCAGGGTTCAGCAATACCTTTATGAAATGCCTTATTCAAAATCTACTGAAGCCTTGACAAATGTCTCCTACCTACCTGCTAGGACAAATGTTGGTTGTGGATCCATCCTGAAGGACTGAATCTGAGCCATTTTCCTTGGTCTACCTGTGGCAAGTCTGCACAAGCTTTTAGTAATAAAATGCTTTTTAAGTGTAATTCAGTCTGATTGAGAAGGGCTCTGGCAAAAATGCCTCGTGCTCCAAAAGAATTCTACATTCTGTTATTCATATGCTTTAAAATATTTCACCTGATAATTTTCCTGCTCTCTTTTTGGGGGATTTTTTTTTTAAGTGCTTGACAGTGCTGCTACAGGCTGTTTTCTCCACAGTGGAAATGAAGACATTCCAGCCCTGCACCTTGAGAGCCAATAACTGAGCTGTGCCTGAAGTAGGCTGGAGTGAGAGACATCAGTAATGCCAAGAAGCACCAGCCAGGAGGCTGCTGTGGGACAACATCTGGTAGCACTTCAAGGAGCTAGGGGATGGAAAAGACAGAGCTCTGTGAGCATTGTCTCATTCTCTTTTTTATTATTAGTGTTATTTTATTGTGCTAAGCACAAAGCACCAGAAACAAAGCACGACAAGCAAACAAAGAAAAAACCCAAGGCTCTGGAAAGCAGTACTCCTAATAAAGTCACAACTCAGTTATTGAGGTTGGTTGGGTGGGGATGGATGATTGGTGTCTCTCAGACTTGGAGAGAGGAAACACCCAGGTGAGGAGCCCATGTCCTCCATCACAGCTCTCCTGCTTGCAGTGATGCAAGGGGAATGAAGGCAGCAAAGAAGGGTGCTCTCCCCAAAGGGAGGGGACACAGTGGAAGCACCACAGCAGAGTCCCTCCAGCTTCTGTAGGGCAGAGCTGTGCAGCCTTCAGCACTCTCCTGGGATGCTACAGGAGTCCTCTCAGCCTGAGATGGAGCTCACTGTGTGGTATCACAGAGGGCAGGAGGTGTGGAGAAGGTCAGGATGCACTTGGAGGTAGAAACCACAGGGCACTTGCTGCATTGCTCAACTCAGGAAACCCCTTTGGTCCTGTTTGCTGAAAGCTGAAGGAATGTTTGGCTAGAAAGATGACTCTTTTCAAGTCTATGTCTAATACAGTTTCCCTAAGTATTTCTTGTCAGGCAGAAAATAATTAGTGGGGTAAAGGAGCCACTAGCCTGATCCCATGTGCCTAATAACTTTTGACAGCCGTAGAAAATAGCAAGGGACGACAAGAAGGCATCCAGTTCCTTTCTGGCCTACAAGGCAAATCAGCTCATTTCCATTCACGTTTCCCAATGATCTCTGATCCCTTCCTACTTTGAAAGAGGACTGGGCTAGGCCATTCCTAGCAGTAGTGTTCTATCCCAGAAAATGACAATCTGGCAATAGGATGCTGGTGCAGAGGAATTCAGCCAACCTACACTCTCTTCCTGAGTTGCTCCCAGTAAATAAGGTGACCAGGAATAGGCAACAACCCAAGTGATTAGATTTGGAAGCTGTAGAATATTCTCCAGAGAACAGAGAAGACAATCCTGATTTCATTCTTTTAGGACACCCTTTAGTAAAGCAAGGAGCACATGCTCTACTGGCATATTGGTACTCCAAAAGAGTAGAAGTGACCAACAGATCCACGTAAAATGGCAATCACTCAGAAGTGATTTTTCTGTTCCCCTGGGGGCTTTCAGTTCTGCCTGTGGCCCTGTAGTGATGATGGGGGCTATTCTTCCTCAACCAAGAAGAAGTGACAAAAACTTCTATCAGTAGCTCTGGCCACTGACAAACAGTCCCTAAAAAATAGAAGTATCTTGGACCGTTACAGCAAAGCAGGTGAGCAAAGCCCTGCCCAAGCTTTACTGCCCCATTTAAAACTCTTCTGATATATATCTGTATCCTGGGTGTGAAAAGGAAGGGCTGTGCATGTGATGTGTCTCTGGGGAATGCAAGTGAGAAGACACAGACCGGCAAGAATGGTGGCTCCACCTTTCTTATTCCCCGTGGAGCTGTTGGAGGGCTGTGCCGGTCTGGTTATTGTTGGCCACTGAGTGCCGCTCCGTGGGAAAGCGGTGCTCCGATACCCTCGACATGCTCAGTGAGAAGGTGTTGGTTCTCACACTGTTTTCAAAGAAGTATTTCCAGCTTATTGAAACGTTTGTTTTGACTTTTATCACACTTTATAAGTGTCTTTGAGTTGTGTCTATTAGGTTTCCGTGCCATAATATTATGACGAGTCATGGCATAATAGTCTTACTGTTTTGACTCCAAAGCATGCTGTAACATGGGTCAAGCTGATGAAATCAAAATGAAATTAATGTTTTATTTTGACAAGATTGTGTTTCTCTTCCATTTGTTTGATAAAGTCAAAGCAAAAATGTCAGCAGGATTTTTCCATGGTGCAGTCTCAAAATTACATTTTCTCATACAGGTGTGGATTTTGAATGGGCACCATAACCCTGTTTTGTGCTCAGATCATAATGGAAATATTTTACATGGATAGCACCTCAGAGTAACAGAGTAACCCTGCTTGACTCTTCAGCAGTTTTAAAGAGCCTGTTGCAAATGTACAACCTTGGACTATACTTTGAACTATACCACCTTCTGTTGTGTAGTTCCCAGTCACTCATCCCTTCTGTTCAGCCAGAAGGAACCCAGTCCAGAAACAGAGAAGGAAGAGCTCCTGAAAAACTAGGGGTTGTGTTCTGTTTGGTCGGGGAGCCTCCAAAATATGGGATAAAATCGTCCTAGAACAGCAGGGTTTCTATAAAGGGCCAGTTGTGTAGACATGGCACATGTCTGTGGTTCTAAGCCTGATCCAGCTTTTATTCACATAGCACCCAGAAAGCACAATCTTTTAATCCTCTTCCTAGCCCTTGCTTTTCACACACGATGTTAGACAAGTGTTTGTTCCTGCTTTCCCCTCCCCATCTTTGTCTACTTGGACTGAAGAGTTTCTGAGACTGAGACTTAATTACTATGTGTACAGAGCACCTGGGGCCCCGTGGGAGTCTTGATCTCTGCTTCTGGTGACTGATAATGTGTGGAAATCCTTTCTATTGTGCAGTTTTCTACTCTGAATACTGACTTTCATGGTAATATATTTATTTCCCTTGTTTATTCCATCTCTTTTTTTTCCCCAGAGCTTCCCTTTGTTTGCTTGGTTGTGCTCTGATGCACAGGTATTTATCTAAATGAGGTCTGCTGTATTTGTACCAGCCCAGCTGGCAGGTAAGATGCAAACATCAGACACCTCTTTACACATCCCCAGGTTTCCTGAATGATTGATTAATTGCTTTCTCCCTTATCAGCTTTTCTTTCTCATAACTGGGGGTCAGCTTGCACGGACTTACACCTTCAGGGAGGCCCTATTTCCTATATACACCAGCTTTACAGGCTTCTTATTATCTCAGCCCTATCTGCACCTTTGTTCAATTCAAGACGTAATTAAACTCAAAGCCAAAGCAAATGTCAGGGTGATAATGAGACAGATAAGATTAAAAAGAAGTCTTTTTTTTTTCTTAAAGACCTTACACATACCTGAAGTGCCTGTTGGCCCACAGCCAGTGGAAAGTTTTCTTTCTTGCTTGGATATAGTCAGAAAAGTGACCATGTAAAAAAATGGCACCACCTCACTCCAGGTGTGTGCTGCTGAGAACAGCACCTACCTGGCAAAGCACTCAAGCATGTAAGTATTTGCCCTGAAATTGTTTACTCATATGCTTAAATTTAAGCACGTGCTCTAGTGTTTTGTTCAGCCAGTGCCTCAACCCAATGCAGCTTGAGTGGGTGTAATTCGGCGGGCGCAATTCCATTCATTTCAGTAATGCCATGGGAGTCACCCTGGGCTGGAGCCCTTGCCTTCAGCCTGCTGCTCCTGCTGAAAGCCTGCAGTGCATGCCAGGGCTTTGCCATGCTGCCCAATTTGCAGGAGAGCTTGGAAATTACCTGCTCACTCCTTTGGGCTGCACAGTGCCATGCACCACCTGCTAGACTCCACCTCTCTCTGCATTGTTCTGGGATGGAAAGATGGACGTGCTAATCTGTGCTCTGGGATGGTTTTTTTTTTTCAACGGGAGCCCCCAGTGGCTCAGAAACCACTTTTTGGGGGAGATTGTACAGGGGATGTTGTGGGCTCTCTCTGCCTCGTGGGCTGTCTACGTTTCCTTATGCCTTTCTGCATTGAATGAGTTTATAATCTGAAGCAGACCTTTGGTGTAATTTTCAGAGGCTGGGGTGGAGAAGCCACTAATCAAAAAGTGCTGCAGTTTTCCAAGGGAGCTTCAAAGCTCTCTGCAAGCAGGAGAGCCTGTGAAGGGTACACATGTTGCTGGCTAGGCAACCCCTGATGGTTAAAGTTTTACTTTAGCCCATGTGTTTTTCCATTGGGTATTTTTACCCTCTGAAGTCTACTGTGCTTGGCTATGTACTGTAAACACACCCCTGTTGTTCTCTCACACATGTTTACTTTGCAGCTGGGGGACCACAGCTCACCATGCTGGCTGTTGGTAGCTGGCTGAAAGTGAAAATGAAGCACCAAAGCACCAAATCACCTCAGAAGCCCTGGTGTATCCTGCCTATCTCCTCCTGTGGCCTCCCTACCTTGGAAGCCTGCTCTCTGCCTCCTTCTCACAGCACAAGACAGATGCACCTGAGACCCATGCTGTCCTCAGCATCCCTTTTGCAGTCCGGCTCCCATTCTGCTCACTTCCCTCAGCAGCAGCAGACGGGGTTTTCACCTGCCAAGAAAAAGAAGTTGTCCAAATAAGCCTCTCAAAGAATAAGTGAGAAGTGGATTTATTATCTTATATCTGAATGCTGAGTAGAGGCAGTAAGAGAAATGTCTCTGGGCTGAGATGATGCAAAGAGCCTGTGAGGGAGTCAGGAGCTGAAGGCTCTGTGCAGGACCGATGTGCAGTCATCGGTGCAGGACCTCACATGGCTTTTCAGCAGCTCTCAGTGTTTTGAGGTGGATGCTGGCTGCCAACAGAGTGATTCCACAGGGCTTTGCATCCTGAAGAAAGATATTAAAAGTGATGACACCAAGGTCAAGTAATTATGTAAGCAGTAAAATTTGTTAGACTCTTTACCATGGCTCTGTCCTTTTGGGACTCTTTGATATTTATCAATATGTCCAAGTTCCTCCCAGGACCTTTGTCCTGAGAAAGTTGAATATTTATTTTTATTCCCTCTTTAACTAGATGAAAATTTTTACAAAGCAGGTAGAAATTCAAGATCTCTTGATATTCCCTTTTCAGTGCTGCTGTGCTCAGAAGCTGGGAGGGTGTGGAACTACTAGGCTCCAATAGTTGCATGAACATTGTTTTGTCAAGATACCAAACTAAGAAATATTTTCATGGAGCTCTGAAAATAAGCAAGCAAATAGGAAGCAAGCAAAGACACTGGTTGGGAAAGGTCACGTTCAGCACAAAGTGCTGCTGTTACAGCCACACTTCACTCTGTGAAGAGGCTTTGTCCTTTTGGGTGAAGCTTTAGTCTGCCTAAATAATTGTCTGTCTCCTCCCCAATATTGTGGGGAGTTTTTGACTGAAAAACAGTCAAGTTACACCAGTGGGTGCTCCTTTCCTGCTGTAACATGAGTTATAATAATTTTTAAAATTCTGTGAAAAAAGTTCTTTATGTCATCAGCCTTCCATTATTTATTGAGTGCCTTACTATGGAAGACAGCTAGGATAGAAAAGTTTCATATAAAGGCACGAAGAATTATCTATGTAATTTTGAATATAGATTGTGAATACATATGTAACTGTATTATATCATACATATTAGGTTGAATACATAAAGGGTTATATGAAGATCTTGCAGAAAGGACCCTGCTCCCAGACTGAAATCTTTTGAAATAGTTGCCACATTTTTATTACTCATAAGGAAAACGTCTTTTTCTAAATGGTTTAGAAAAAGAACAGTGGTCAAATAGAAGAGAATCACTCCTTCAAATAAACAACTAAGCCCACACATTTAGGAGATGTAGCTCTTGTCAGGTCTGGGACAATATGAAAGAAGCAAAAATAAAATTTCCTGGATATTTGCTGCTTGGAACTTTCTCCCTCCACCTGGGGTAAAAGACAAGCAGGCTTCATCCATAACAGTGGGAAAGTCCTTTAGGTTTCTGCTGTTTGTCTTTGGATGGGTTTACCAAAGGATTGCTTGGCTCTCAGGGGTGTGCTTATAGGCAGCATCACCTATGTGCAGGAAGCCCCCACTGTGGAGAAGGCAGTGGGGTCTCTCCCCACTCCCAGTGTCTTGATCCCACCCAGAGCACATCCTGGAGGTCCTGGGGTCAGGGCACAAGCCGCAGTGTCCCCAGGAGAGGTGACTCACAGTGAGACATAGCATGCTGAGAGGCAAAGCTAACAAATGCCACTCTGGGAAAGGCGGGCGGATGTACGGTGGGTGGCAGACACCAGGCAGCCCAACTCCCTGTGGGGGCAGGGGACGGGCACTGAGGTGGCTGCAGTGTTTCCAGCACTGCAAGGACATTCAGACCATGCTAGGGCAAAGACACCCACTCACTGCCATGACCAGGGGCTCTGAGAGATGGGTAAAATATCCCCGGGATCAGGATTTGCTTCCACCAAATGTTAAAGCCCTGAGAGGAAAATTACATTATTCTTCTGTGAACGTACTTCATGGCAGCTGCTGCAGCTGAGAAGGTTCCTGAGCAGTGGGTGTATTGTGGCAAAGCTCTCCTTCTAGCTCCAGGTTTTACTTTGCTTCCAGCCTCTGTGCAATGGGTCAAAAATGGTGAACCAGCCTGCAGTCATGTCTGTTTGGTGTGTTCCCTTGCTCCTAGACCCTGCCTAGCATGGTGCTGGAAGAGTGCCCCCCAGGATGGCTGGACTGAGTTCATTGTTGGTGTCAGGGAGGTCTGTCTGGCCCAACTAAGACCAGCCCCCAACAGATGCTGTAGAAACAGGGGAGATGAAGACTGTAGGAAAGAACTGAGTAAGATGAAAGTAAAAAAGTAGAAGTTTCTGTAGATCCTTCTCCCTGCTTTTGCTGCTTTTCTGTCATAAAAACTTAGCAAAAGGATGGTTAAAATACCTGCCATGCACTTACTCATTCAGTTTGTGATGCCTGGTATTTCAGCATAACAATAAGATCCAGCTCATACTGTTGCAGTGTGTGTACACGGCTCAGGGGAAGGGCAATTGCACCTCTGCTCAGGATCCTGTCACAGCACTTGGACAGGAGATAAGCTGACAGGGTCCCACAAAGATGAGTGAGTCTTCCACTTCAACCCTTGCTCTGCACAAGAAATGTATGTTGTACATCTTGTACAAAAGTACAAGAAATTATTTACTTTCTGAGAAATCAGGAACTGAAGATCAAGGCAAGCAGCTGATTACACCTGGTATTGAAAAACTGGAAATAGGAAACTGCTGCTGTGTTTTGAGGAGTATCTCCTGGCCTTTTCAGCATGGGGCAACCCATTTTTAGGTGAGGATGAGATGCTGAGGACCTGTTTGTGAAATGTGGCCTTGCCTTTCTCTGGGTGCATGAATAGAGGAGGTCAGCTACGAGCACCTTGAGATCTGGTCATGCAGCTGTTGATACATATAGAGAAAAAAAAAAAGATCCAAATTTCTGCAGCAGAAGTTGTGGGATCAACACACAGCTGAAAAACCGAGACAGACAGCATGCCCGTGACATCCATGGATTGAAAGTTATAAGCAGAATGAGGCAGTGCATGAAATCTGCCATTCACCCCATGATCTGCCAAGAGTGGTATTAAAAAAAAAGCATAGTCTTGAACATGTTATGGAGCTTGGGATCAGATTTTCTAGGTTCCCGTGGAAAATCAAACCAGCATTAGTTTGATTTTCCAGCCCATCTAGGGTTTGGTTAAAGAAGCATTTTCCACGGCTCTATTCTTTGGCCAGGAGCAGAACAGCAGATGTGCAAAGCTGCAAAGCTGCAAAGCAGTTTCCAAGGTATCTCCTGAACACAGCACCCTGCTGGCAGCCCTTAACACAGATATTGCTTCATTTCCCTCACCTTGCTGAGCTCTAGAAGGAGTCACATTTCCCTCGAGGCATCTTTCTAGGACTGCAGTGAAAAGCTTGAGTAAAGAAATAGGCACTACATAACCCCCTGTATTTTACTTTTTGGTGGTACATCAGGACAAATCTCAGCTGTTCAGAAATAAATGGTGGTGCCCTGTAGTGGAAAGGGCTGGATAGGGAGAGGAGTGCTGAGAGAAAGAGCTGATCAAAGGGAATAGAAGAAGGTTTTAAGCCCTTCTTCTCTCATCTTCCTCAGACACTCTTATTTTTCTCGTAATGGGCCACATCTCTTGCCCAGTTTCAAGTGCTTCAAAGTCTGGCACATCATCTCCATGCTGATGTCATTTCACTGGTGCACTTTACAGTTTCGGTTTAACTTTACTTATAGGGTGAGTCAGCCTCTTTCACCAAGATCTTTTATTTACAATCACCCTGTCAAAGAAAGAGGAAATAGAAAACTGTTTCAATGACTGTAGAGAACTTTCCTTCCTCCAAGCTCTGAGCCTAGAAACTTAGTGGAGGCTGCACTGACGAAAGTTGTTTTCTCCAGGCCTGAGCCCTGGGTCACCTGCTGTTTCTTGTGACTTTGGGGAGAAGAAACATCACCTCACCCTTCTGTCCCCAAAGTTTGGTATCCTTGAAACAGTTTTAGAATGAAATGGTAGGATTGGTTCATTTATGCATCCAATGTCTCAGCAGTGACATTAGTTTAACACTTGGGGAAATTAAGAATAGATGAAAATGAAAGAAATGAAGAATTTCTTCATGAATCAGACAGAAAGAGAGGATGGGAAGAGCCCATGGCAGCACACTGGTGATTTCTTGCATGGGAGTGTGTCATATGCACAGACCAAGAATCCCTGGTACTGACAGGGAAGCATGAGGGGGGTTCCACAATCTCCTTTAACCTCAAGTGTGAGGAGACACTGGAAACTCAAAAATACGTTCTTCCTTTAAAGTCACACCAGGACCTACTGTAGTAGTAACAGCTCTGTATTGGATCTTGGGTAACAATCTTGGATACCAACAGGGACTGGCTATTCATGTGCCTGTTGGTATCCAAGACTGTTTCCCAAACAAGGAACAAACCTTGCTCCTCAACCTGTGAGGGTCAACTTTGTAGACCCTTCCTGGACCATGGACTTGGACCTGGTCTTAACACAGCCTCAGAACCGACCTCAGTCAGTGCCAGAGGATGTCATTTTTGGCTCAGGCCTACAGGAGTATTTCTGAAGTGTTATTGTGCCAATTTTTTTTT
>VWZP01009169.1:1304471-1413100 GCA_013396995.1 Dicaeum eximium
TTTTTTTTTGTCATTTTAATCAATGACAAGACATTTTTGAGGAAAGTTTTCATTCTTTTTGACTTCTTGGGATTTTTGTAACTAGTCACAAAGCCGCCAGCCACCTTGTTTGCACAACCTGACCAGAATCACTGAGAAGCTAAATACATTCAAAAAGAGGACCGTGAGAATGTTCTGTTCATTCTGAGGATCCTTTCTGCAAGAAATGTGGGAGTGAGCCTCCTAGCCAGATCTGCAGATCTGCTGGGTCATCATCCCCAGTACAGACCAATACAGATGTTTTACAGGAAGGAATTATTTTCTTCAGCAAACCCATTAAGAAGACTTTGGCTTGAGCTCAGAAGGTTTTATATCCTTTCTGTGCCTCTTAGATGCCTATGTTCTTTGCCTAACAGATATACTGGTGAATCCTGGGGAGAGGTAAACAGAAGAGATAAAGACTCTGAAGCTCAGAGCTTGTTTGCCTGGTGTCTGTTTGAATGACATACAACACAGCTTTATTAGCACAAAGCAGCAAGGTCTGCATGTGGCCAGAAATCTCTCCTGCCTGTTGTCTCTGTATAGCCCAGGCACTCACTCCTTATCCCTGGTTTATACAGCTGGCCTGAGGACCACCCCAGGTAACAAAGAAAACATCAGCCCTTGACAGATCCCCTGGGAATAGAAAGATGTCGTATTATTTACCCGTCTGGATTTATGCATGTGCGTGTGTGTTTAACAAGGAGCCCGGTGCCTGCTGGACTCCCGAAGCTGGAATTTATACAGGCCAGCATTTGGCTGCTGCAGTTTATCTTGAATGCAAGAATAATAAACTCAGCTGACAGGATGATGTATGCAAAGCATCTTCTCCTCCCACGGCGTGTGGTAGAGGTGTCTGGTTTGCAGGGAGTTCTATTATTAAGTGATTAGCCCTGCGACATTATCAATATCAGATTGCTTAGGGGCTTTGTGGGATCAGCAATACAGTAGGACTCGGTGTCCATCTGTCCCACTGCCAGTCAGATGCAGATGGTGGTGGGACAGCATTACCTGTGTAGGTGAAATAGATGTTGGGTGTGTCACATGAAGACTCCCAGAGATATTTGCAAAAGAAAACAAAGTTGCGCCTTCCTTATCCTAGTTCTGTTATGAGATAACTTCTGCTACATTGTTCTATTGGCCCTCTTTGTCTTGTCCTTCCTCGTCCTGCTACTGGCTCTCATTCAGCAAGAGCAAAAACAAAAACATCCCAAGCACCATTGAATATAGTATTTTCTTGACTTTTCAAGCAAGGCTGATCTATTCACTCCTAATTAAGTTTCAGCATCCGGACAGCTTCAATCTCCTCTTTGTGCTTCTGCCAGTTCAGATGGTAATTCTGAGATCCTAGGAAGGCTGGACCCTTGGATATTTTTTCATCGCCAAAGGAAGATCCTGAAAAGACCATAAAAAACCAACAGCTTCCTGTACTGAGTGTGTTTGACTCTGAATAATCATTAAGGCCCACATGGCCAAAGGCAGATCGAGTACTTCAGGGGATTTGATTATAACTATTTAAACTCTGTTCTGCTCACGTAATAAATAATGCTCACCCATTGTATAATGCAAAAAGTCCTTCACAACCACACCTCACCATGCATGTTTCCTCTTGTTGATACTTTTATCTTACCCTAGCTGTGACACCAAAATCCCCTAGGTAAGGGCCTGCTGTTGCAGTTCATTATATAAATTTACAGTCTTGTATACTCGAGTGATTACAGTGGATTGTATATCTGTGGGAATTATTAGTCCCTGAGGTGCAACTGCTCCCTGATACAGCATGACTCTCAGAAGAGGGAGCATTAGGCCAAGTACAGTCAGGCCAGCCTGGCGCTTGTAAGAAAATTTGGGTCTAATCCATCATGTCCACATGGAGCGAGCTGGAGTCTAGATTCTAAAGCCTTTCTAATTCCTTTACCTCCCAGTAAGTCTTTGGTGTCCTGTGGGACAGACTAAGATTTGATCATGTGTTCCTGGGAGGTAGAGCTTTTAATCCTGTGTTTTAGACATGTAAGCAGACACTTCCCTGACCCCTCCCATCTCAAAAGTGAAGAAAGAAGTGGTTGCAAAGAATCCAGACCACTCCTGACTAAAATGTTCTTGTGCTGGCTGTCTAAACTGAAGGCCAAGTATCTCTAAGCATTGTTTTCAAGCTTGGAGCAGCTTACAGAAGTTCATAAAGCAGTTGTGGAGGGAGGCAGTAAGACCACAGATCTAAAATGCTCTGGAAGAGAAAGACTTGAAAACTGAACACTAAGTCCCCCTTCACGAGGGTTGTTTAACCCAAACAGTGACATTGGCTTGCTTCTTACTGGTGTCTGACACCTCTCTAAGTGGGCACACTGGCTTGCTCCTTTATGAGGATCCATTGCTGAACCTCTAAATTCAGGGCACTGGTTTGGCTTGTCAAGGACTTCACGACCCATGGGTAGTGTTTGGGTATGGGTACTTTCCTGCAGTAACAAGAAGACACTGCTATCTAACATAGAGTATTACACTGCCTAGAAAACCAGAAGGTCAGTTCAGGTATCTGAAATCCCTTGCTCTCTGTGTTGCTTCATACTTGTCAAAGATGGGAGATCCTACAGCACCACCTCTCCTCTACCTAGCAGGACATATTTTTTGGGATATATTTTTTGGGAAACAAGACCCACTGAGGTCAGTGGGAAGTCATCCATCGGTTCTTATCAGCTCTGAAGTGGGTCCTGGAGGGGCATCATGCAACTCAGCGATGTTACCCAGATCCTTCATTTGCATTTTGTCTTGTCCTCTGTTTCCTGTTATCTGCTTTCTCTTGTGGAGACAGATTTATCCTAGCAATTTAGAAAACATCTTCTGCTTCTTTTTTTCTTTTTTTTTTTTTTTAAATCCCTTGTACTATTTCTTCATCCCCTGACTTCCTCTGCACAAAAACCACCTTTGCTTTTCCTTCAGCATGTTTGCCCCTAAGCCACCCAAGTTACAAACCATCTTTTTCAAATAACCAGCTTCATAAGCAAGTCACGGTGTTGTTTTTTCCACAGTAAACTCCAAAGAGCAGAAGTTAGCTGGTGGGGCAGGATCAGCACCATTTCTCTGTTGGTTTGGGTTTGTGCCATCATGTATCATACTTGGCCCTCAGTGTGGCATCACCCTTCCCACATCGCCCACCCCACATCTCACAGAGATGGAAAACAGAGCAAAAGTTTTATCTGAGCTTTCAAATATTTTGCATTGTGGGCGGCTTGGAGCAAATCATGTCCTAATGGACTGTTAGGCCAATTTGGGCTTGCTAACTGCCTTTGTAAGGAAAAGAAATGAGCTGGGACAGAGAGGAGCAAAATGCTTTGGAATATATATTCCATTCTCCGCTAGCACTTCTGTGGAAGAGCCAAAACGGATATCGCTGTCACTCAAATTTCCCTCCCGTTGTTTACTTTATCATGCCTGCCCCACAAGGCCATGCTCACAGTGAGTGTGCAAGCAGCATGCCACTCTGCTGGCCTCATGGACATATGGTAGCAGGCACCCAGCAAGGGGTTCCCACTTTCCATGGGGCACACATCCCAGGGAGAGGATGGGGATTTGGGCTGTTCACTTCATCCAGTGAAGTGGAGGCCACGCGTGGCCTCTGTGGGCAGCAGAAATGAAGTTTTGTTCCTTGTACCTATAGGAAAAAGTCTATGTCAATAGAGCAAAGGGAAGGGTGGCTGGGATACAAATGCAGACATTTTGCTTTATAACCACCAGGTTATGCCCACCAGGTAAAAATTTCGCTGTAGTCAGCTGAAGGGACCCCATACAGTTAGCCCAAATCCCACAGTACATGGTCACAGAAGGGAGCAGGCAGTGGCAGCATCAAAACATGGACAAAAATGTCATGTGTGTCTGTGTGTGTCTGTGTGTAGCAGAAAGACAGGATGAGAAACCTATAGGAGGAGATCTATGAAGCTGGGATGATAGCCATATTAACCAGGGTCTAGGTGGAGCAGCTTCAGGGAGAAGGAGGAGAAAGGGAATATCACCTTACTCCCTAGCACTGCGGTCACAGAATGTGATTTTGCTTTGCAAGGGGCCATGATGTGCCTGTTGAAAATTTTGCAGCCTTCTGAATTTTTCTCCCCTTTTTCCACCACGACTTTTTCAACATGATCATCATGTAGTATGGGGAGACAGGACCATGCACATCCAGAAGTGTATTACCTCCTGAAAGCAGGACAACTGACTGCTCTGCTCAGACAAAAAGGGCAGGTGGGTGTAGAATAATGTTCATGGTTCCAGGTTTCAGCCTGGCCAGCCATGAGATGTGTGAGTGCAGCACAACCACATCCTCATTTGACAGCATTCCCCATTCCAATTCTTCTGAGTGCTAAGAAGAAAAAAACCCATAGCTTCCTGTTTCTCCTGCATTTGGAAATACTTTCCCTCCTTGGAGCTGATTTAGCATACTGGACTGCTCCTGCACAGGCCAGCATAGTGTGGAGAGAAGCAGGGAAACACAAAGTTATGGAAGGAAGTTTTGTCCTCTCCTAGTTGGATTCTAAGTCTTGCTTGCCCTAGGTAGCACTACCTAGATCTCCACAGGAAATCCAGTAGAAGAAATGCAGGAATGCTTTACCCAGGCTGATCCACATTCAAATAATTTATTGCAAAACATTTACAGAAAATAACTAAAAACATTTTGGGAAGCGCCATTCTGAGCCTCTTGATGCATTCAATAGCTCCAAAATATATTTGCAGTGTTCTGGACTCATGGAAACAACATTCTTTCCTTGAGCTTCTGGGTGTCCTGGATATTGTGGGTCTATGCTGTGCAGAGAGCAAGCACAGGAGGTGTTGGATACACCACTGATCTCCATGGAGCACCAGTCACCACCAGCTGCACAGTCAGGAAGGTGAAGAACAAGCAGCTGATGGACTCCAAACATTTCTGCTAGTCTGCTGCTGCTTCACAGGTGTGTAGCAGAAGCTCAGGTCAGAATCCACCTCCTGGTGCCTGCCCATCTTCTTTTTCCAAGGAAACCTCTTTTAAATAGATGTTTTCCTTTCTCCGTCATTAGAGAGGCATCTGCAGAGTAACACTTACCTTGCTGGAAGACTTGAAAATCAGTAACTTGCACTCTTGCCTACTCTTGCCATCTTTCAGAGAGAGGTTGTCTGGAGGAAACAGAAGATGGTGGTGCTGAAGATCCCAATTTGTGCTTTGGATTCTCTTTTGTTCTGTTCTTGCCACCTCTGCCTTCCTCATAATAATTGTTTAATGCACAGCACAGCATATTCCCAGTGGTGAATCAGAAGATGGGGACCATGACCTTCCTCCATCCTGTCTACCATGCAGACTATCCAAGCTTGGCAGCTAGGCTTCCCTCCAGATGCTGGGAGACACGGGGTTAAAGCTTCCCATGGAAGGCAGACAAGGATGTGCAGCTCTCTCCTTTGTGCACTCCTCATGGCCATAAACCTCAGTTACAGCAGGGGCAGCCTCCCCTCCCAGTTGTTCTTTTGAATGAACTGTTTGGGACATTTATCCTTTAAGCAGAAATGAATGGCAAGTTCTGGGTCCATCTCCTAGTCTGGGTCATTTGAAGTCCATCACCAAGAGATGGACAAATGCATAATCAAGGCTTGCTGACCCACTGCAAGCCTTCTGTCCTTTTCTCTGAAGCCAGGCACACAGTACAGTGCCAATTTTGCACTCCACTGCTACTCACTCTGACTCAGCCAGTGGCTGGATGCTTCCCCAGAGACCTTCCTAAGATGGTTACTGTCCCACTGTCTCTGTAACCTTCCACAAGTCCATCTCTTCTGAAAGCAGGCAAAATGAGTAAGCTGAGGATCCCAAGGAGAAGCTATCCATCTCCTGTATAAAATCAGCACCTCTCCCTCTTCTCTGCATCTTTTGTGCTTGACTCTACACTCTTGCTGGGCATAAAAGCCTTCCTGTACACACTGGCTGGAGTGAGCTCATTGCCCACTTCCCTTCCTTGGGTGGCCTTCTGCTTGGAGCTGCTTGCAGTGCTGTAGCTGACAAACGCCTCCAGCACACTTTCTTCTTGCAAGCCAACAGATCCCTTCCTCAGAGGCAAGCAAGGGAAAGCCCACAGTCATAGTGTGAACGTTTGAAAAACATTTATAGAAAAGGGAGGGAAAAGAGAGTCAATATTAATAAATTACAGAGAGATAGAACATCTGCACTAAATTACTGCAAACTCAAGTGAGAGTGGAAAGCTAAATAAATAAAGCAAAAATCATGTTAGGTTGGAAGATGAGTAATAGAAAAATTCTCCTTCAAAGTGCCACCAGTTAGCTTTTTTGTACAGCACTTTATACAAACAAAACTAATGGAGATATAACAGGAGTCAGAAAGCTTGATGCAGCTGCCTAACAGCTGTCTGCCCCGTTTATTTTGCTCTCTTCTGACTCTACGTTATTTTATGGCTTGGATAAGTGCAGTGCAAAGAGAGAGACCCTGAAGTTTGGTTTGTCTTGTCCTGTAGAGGTGGCCAGAGGACAGACTAGATGCAGGCAGAGGCTCTGTACAGGCAAGGATAATGAAGTAGGTACCTGCACACAGCAAGGGTTTAGGAATGGTCTCGGAGGAACCATGTGGCAGTAAGGAAATTCGAATGGCCAAGGAGCTCAGCAGCTCCTGGCCTATGAAAAGAATACAATTTTTCTTTTTTTCTTCTAGTTCTGTTGCCATATCTACTCCCAGTTGGATGTGATGGGGCACTGAGGCGGAAGTAGAAGACTTTCAAGTGTCCTTTCTAAGCATGGGACTTGATGCCTCATATATTGCCTTTGCTCAGGGATATGACTGAACAAGAAGTTCAAGTTAACATATATAGCAGTGGGAGAGAGGCTCAAAATGTGATAGTCCATTTTTCTCTGTCCTAAAGCAAGACCCATTACTTATAAAGGTACTTGCTTATTGGTCCTAAAGGCATTCTGAGATGGCTACTTCATTCCTTCCTCAAAAAACCTATCCTTGGCACTGGAAATTTTTTTGAATGCATGAATTGTTTTTCTTGTAGTAATGTAGACCCAAGGATTTGCTATGTCTGTGCAATTAAAACAGTAGATCCCTTTTCTTTTCAACAACCATCTGCTTGTTGAAAGTAAGTTATCATTTCTCCTTCAGTTTTCCTTAAACAACCCTGATTCTTTTAGTCTTTTTCCATAGAAAAAGTTCCTTCCCACTACTAAGTAGAGCTCAGTATCACTTTTCATGATGTGAAGGTTTGAATTTCTGTTTGCACTCTCCCATGTGATAATTTGCCTTTTCCACACCAGCCTGTCAGTGCTGTTTCAGGTTCAACTAACCCACAAATCCTTTTCTCCAAGAGACTCTTTTCTAATCAAAATATCCTCCTGCATTTTTAGCATCATAAAATTTACTACGTGTACAATCTCCAGAGTTTACCTGAACTTAATCCATTGATCTTGCTCTGTCATCTCACCCACCTTTTTCAGACTATTTCTTCAACATGTTGAAATCATCTGGAGTCAGATGTTTTGTTGAGATGCATGGTAACACAACAGCTTTCCCTCTGTGTGTAGAGTCTTGTTTTCCTAAATACTCCCAAGGCTGTGCTTTTCCTACTCAGCTTTAAATCTTAGCCATTTTTCATTGGATTGGCTGTGCTAATTGCATCCTCACATTTGGCCGTTTTAGATGCAATTAAAAAAGACATGAAACACTTTGATCTTCTCATTGTAATCTCTCCATTATCTTCCTTCTTGATGAAGTAATGAGCTAACATTTTCCTCCATCTTCTTTTTCATCAATGATTGAATTTTGTTACCTTTGTTGTCTCTTGCTAATTTAATTTCAAATTTCCAGACCTTTTTTTAGAGGGCTGTGTTCATACTCATCCTTGGACATCTGGTTTTGTTTCTTCTTGTTGTGGTTCCTTATTGTCTTTGAGATCAATGAAGAGAAGTCAGTGTTTTTCATTTCTAGTCTTTTTTCTGCATCTGAACTTCTGCCTTTAGCATTGTTTCTTTGGGGAAATACTAACTCTCTCTAAGCCCTCTGTTTCTTGGCAGTTTCCCAAGCTTATTGAAGTCCGTCTGTCTGAAACTCGTCAGGCTGGGTTTCTTCTCTTCTCCTGGCTTGCCTCCCCAGGGACCATAAAATCTACCTTCCATGGTAACTCCCATCCACACTGCCTTCCACCTTTCCTTTCCTACACTGCTCCTCCCTAGTGCTGACTCAAATGTGGAGGAGCTCTTCCTTTAATTCCTTCCTGGGTCTTCTGAATACAAACAAAAGTTGTGATAACTCTGTGCCACAAAGGTGCTGAAGATTTTTTAAGCTGCTGAATTCTATTTGTTCAACAAATATCTCTAGAAGCAGCTCAAATCTTCCACTTCTCACAAGACCTGTGCTTCGGACATCTCTGTTAGTTACTCTCAAAGAGCCTCATACACCTAATCTTCATGAATGAATGCCCTTTAATAGACTCCAATGAACCCTGAAAATGGTGTCCTATTTCCACCTTTGCATAAGTCCAGCAAGGCTAACTCCATCTGTCTTCTGGATTTCAGAATAAGCTTATACCTACGAGGCTCACAAAGTAACACCTCTTTTATATCTGTGCTGTCCATTCTCCTTGAACAAGCAGCATCCTTTCCTGTCAGCATTCCAGTCATAGGAATGATCCAACCATATCTCTGTGATTTCAGTGAAGCTGAAATCTTGATCCTATATTAAAACTCCCAATTAGAATAAAGAGAATGTTTATAAAATGATGATTTTACTATGCTGTTTTCATTACTATGCCAATATCTAAAACGGATGCATTATTCTCTTGTTTCTTCTGTGGCATTGTGACGAAAAGCATTTTCCTTCTTCATTTTAAGGTCTTCCTCTAGTTTGCTGTGGTGCCTGTGTGGGCATATACTGATCATGTGGTTTTGACTCCCTGTACATTGTCCTTTTCCTGAAACATCATGTCATAGGTAAAAAAGAGAGGGTTTTTTGAGGCTCAAACATTATTTTTTTTGTGGGCACTGGTGCTTAGGACACTACTCTAAAGTCTTTCAACCCAGCATTTGCTCTCAGGAATTATAATAGCGACTCTTTCTCTAAATTAAAAACAGTTGCCTTAAAATTACATTTGTCTCAGTTCAAGGATGAGATTTCAATAATAGGGATGAGCTGCGGACATAAATACATCACTAGGAATAAGTAAAGATGAGGGGGAAAGTGCCCATCTTACTAAGCAGAATTGGATCTATTTCCTATAGACTAGAAAGATACACAGCTCCTTCCATCCCCTAAATTGGATGGGGATGTAGCATGCTATGCCAGCAGGAATGCTCACTTCATCTACATGCAAGAGTTTTTCCTCACCTTGGTGACCACACAGCCCAAACCCAAAGTTCTCAGCAATAACACAAATGGAGGGAATTGTCAGTCATGGAAATACTTCAACACATTCTGTGTTGCCCAGAAATGTAAGAGACCATCTGGAATTAGTGTTGAATATTTTTGCTAATGACCTCATGATGGAATATTGAGAATGTTTATTAAATTTGCAGATGACACCAGGCAGGGATTACTTGTGAGTCTGGTAGAGGACAGGATTAGAATTCAAAATTATCTTGCTGAACTGGAGAAATTGTCTGAAAAAAAATTAAATAGAATGCAATTCAATAAGAACCCACGCTATACATACACTTAGACAGGAATAATCATCAGCATAAGCCCATAATGTCAATTTTTAGAAAGTTTGCACAAAAAAGACTGAGAAGAATTCTGGCAGATCACAGAAGTTGTCAAATGAGCCAACTGTATCATACTTCTGTGAAAATGTCAAATATTATCCTGGGATATATAAATGGGAATAGATCTTAGATGATACATTCTACTCAGCACTGTCAGGGCCTCAAGGGCAATATATGGTCCTGTTTTGGGCACTGCACTTGAGAAAAGATACAGGGTGTTTGGAGGAAGGCATGACAGGGCCAACATAGTAGTGCAGAAGTCTGGAAAAATGGGAATTGCAGAAGAAGTTTGTGTGGAGGCTGTTTAACAGTGGAAGAAGCATGAAATAAATTTTAGATACACCAAGCTCCTACAGAGAAGAAGGAAATTGCCTGTTCTCCCAGCCTAAGAACAGAAAGACAAATGCAACAGGAAAAATGCAGATCAGGCATTACTAAAAAACTATCCTGCTGGTCAGAAAAGTGGAAGGAGTTTTCTTGATAATAGACCTCTACTCTGGAAAGTCTATAGACATGGATCTTCAGCTGAAGAGAATTGTTGATACAGAATGATTTGGACAGCCTCCCCAAAAGGTCTGGCTAGCTAAATGCACAACTGTGGCCTACAAACCAGAGATAAAGCAATATTTTAAACAAGAAAGCTTCTGTCTTGAATCTAAGCAACTTTGGGGCATACTCCTCTTTAAAAAAAAATCAGACATTGTTCCTACATGCTCAAAATGGATATTCCCACTGCACCAGGAGCCTGGTATTCTCTGTCACTTGGGGATGTTTGACAGTGTCTTGCTTGACAGCTCCACAATGCCTCAGGTATGCCTGGGTAGAAGACACCCACTGAGCTGCAGGTCACTGGGGCAGACTGCAGCTCTCCCCTCTCTCCCTGAAATGCTGATGTGAGCAGGGATCAGGGCAGGAGTGAGACACAGGGCAGCATATCAGCACATGCTTTCCCCCTTTGTGTAAGCACAGAGGTCCCTCATTTCACCCTTCTCCCACCTTCCTGTCTCCAGGTGGACTGAACCAACAGGGGCTCAGCACAGGATGCAGAGGAGCACATCTCCCGGTGCTGAGGGACCATCCCTCCTTATGCCTTACCCAGCGTGGAAGGCAACAAGGAGGGGTAACACTGCTCTGCCAGAGAGGCACACCACTGGAAAGGTCATGATCTTGGGAACTGAGAGAGCAAGCAGTAGCCTGCTCACCTTTAATAGAGTAAGACCTTGATTTAAGGCACTGGTGATTCAGAGATGGTGTCATTCCAAACGGAGTTTAGGTTTGCATTTATTTAAAGTTATCACCTCTGCATTGGTTCTGTTTGGCTTTCAATGATGTTCCAAGTAAGTAATTTTAAATTCCTATGATTCATATTATCCCTGACTAATGGTGCCCACAATGGAAAATTCTAGGAGTTTTGCGATGAAAACCATATTTAGTGTTAGTGGTGTCCATATATAGTAGGGACTGACAGTAATAAAGGGAACAAAAAGAAATGTGCTGGTAATGACAGGAAGTGGAACCTCTAGAATGAGACTTTTTCATGTGACATTTAAAGGGCATGCAAGAAATATTTTGGTGGGAGATGAAATACCGCCATTCTCCACACTTTGGTTTGATGTCTAATCATTCTTCTTGGTCAGGTTCTAGCGAGAAAAACCACAAACACACACTAAACATCTTCTGTTCATCTTCTGGTTTTGTACTTGAGGCTCCTCCTCCCACTCCAGCGCCAACCCCTCCCAGTTTCCACATCACCACAGGGTTATTAATCAATTGTGATATCCACATGACCTCCAGTTTCAGCTCTCTTTGGTCCCTCTACTCCACTAGCTGAACTATTTCTAATTGGCTAATCAGCTTATCCGGTTTGGCCCTTGATGCAAACCAGGTCTAGACATGATCTATTCCTGGGAGGCCCCTGGGTTCAAGGGGCCAATCTCACACCCTGTCCATCACTATTGTCAGCACAGTACCCTATCTCAAAGACATGCCAATGAACATTAGCGAGAGATTAAAATGACAGCCTTGGTTTTCTTACATGCCTTTTAATCATCGAAACATGCGGTCTAATGTTTCACTCTGTCTTCCTTTCCCTGGAAGCGCATGTTCTCAAGGAAGAAACCAGGAGGGATGAGAGCAGGTCAAAGACCACAGCAGGGTGAAAGCAGTGGAAAGGAATCAAAATGGAGGGGGGGGGAGGAGGAGGCAAGAGACAAAACCCAAGTCAGGATCTGGCAGCCAGACACAGAGCAACAAGGCTGGAATATAAATTCCTTCGTATGGCTCCCGTAGGCTGACATCTTATAGGTATCACTCACATCACACCAGCATGCCACCAACATGTGCCATTGCTTGTGTCCCCTGCAGGCTGCCTGACACCCATAGTCACACACTCAAAATGTGGTTTTCACAAAGGCTGCCCATCTAAACTAGTTCTGAGAAGAGCTGGGAGGCTTGTCTGCTCTGGAAACCAAGCTGCCTTTTTGAAGTGCCTGCATATGGATTTAGTAGCTGACTTTTGGGTTTCTGAAAAAGTCTTAGCCAGGTCACTTAGCTGTGACTTTATGCAATTATTGACCATTTACACAAACAACAATCAGAGGGCTGCACGCAATAGGATCGTGTCTGAATTCCTTCTTGGTCTCTCCAGCAGTGAATAGTCGGCGGCTCTTAAACAAAGCCCCATTCTCTCTGCAAAGAAGTGTCAGTGTAAAAGGCGGATGCTCCTGTATGAATATCTGCTAAACAGGCAGGCATAAAGAAGGTCTCCCCGTGCCCCAGCCAAAGAGCTGTGTGACTGTGTTAACAGCATGCACAACCAAAGTTAATGACCACACTTGTCCAAGACTTCTTGTGCTCGGCCAGCTCTGAATGCAGAGCAAGCTCACACCTGCCTGCAAAATACCATATGGACATCATCTGTAACAAACTTGCTCAGATGCTTCATTTCTAAGGGGCATTCAAACTTTTCCTGGATGTGTGTTTTTTCCTCTCTTAGTCATGCTTTTACTGAAAACTTTAGCTAGTGTAATTCCAACTCCTTAGCTTTTCAGCTCCTTGGTCCAAAACTATTTGGCTGGTGGGATGTGTGAATTCCTTTAGCCAACCAGTGGAGCATGTAATTAGCTCTATATGCACGAATGAATTACGCATATGTTTTGCTATGTGGCTTCAGCTGGTAACTAAGCATGAGAAGTTTCCAGCTAGAAAAGGAAACCGGTGAGAAAGTTAGGAAAGGTTGTGAAGTGGGCAGCGCACAGGACGTCTTTGGTTTTCCTTGCTCCCTTTCTGCTACATACCTGATTCTGCCTGCATCCTCGTTTTTTAGGCTATGCTTTCCACAGAATACAGGTTCTTCAGAGGATGTTAGGAGCATACTGCAGGATGTGCATTGTTTTCCAAGCATCACATTCTGCTTTCACTCAGCATTGTGTCTGGATGACTTTTGCTGATCCAGTAAGGGTTAAGCTCGGCCAGCTGCAGAGATTAGCATGAGTCCTGCTCACCCATCCCAGCCCGCCTGAGCAGGAGATGGAAGCAGAGCCTTGCAATCACACCTGTCCAGCTTATGAAGTTCCAGTCCCTTGGTTGAAACTAGGTGTCTGGCCTTGTGTGGGTGTTGCTGAGGTCGGTGCAATACACAGCCAAACGAGTTTGCTTGAACCCCTTCACAGCCCGGCTGCAATGCGTACTTGCAGGAAGACCTTCCTGTGAAGGCAGCTGTTTTACCAAACTGCTGTGCTGCTTTCCTCCTTTTTGTCACTTGTTTAGCAATTCTTTAAGGATGCAAGCCTGAAAAGCAGGCCAGAGTTGTGGGAAGTTTCATGGTTGTAAGCCTTCTCTCAGTCCTTTATTGCAGTACTCAGCTTATGTTGAGTTGGCCTTCCCTGAACAAGGGGAATGTAACCCTGCTGGTAGCACCATTACATTATTTATATAGCAAATTACAGTGCAGAGTTCAGACTTCTTTTTTACATGTCTGGGTGGAAAAAATGATTAGAATGTTTTGCATAAGCAAAATTTATCCTGTCCATTTCAATAGTCAATTTTTGTAACGCACCCTGGCATGTCAGAGCTATTATTTCTTGAAATAAATAATAACCTAATACACAGACTTCCCTCCTGTTGAAATCCATCCTACTTTTTAAAGCAATACTATGCCCAGATGGAGTAGGATGGATAGAAACAAATATTTTCGAAGACATGATCTTTTAGCAGACTATCAAATCTCATTTAATTTTATAGTGAGAGAAAGCCAGAAGTGGATTCAATGTAAATGTTGGTGTGTTTCACTAGTGTTTCATACTGAACTGTGGCATCCAAGGACCAAACTGGGGCTTCCTGAAGCCAGCACAAGTCTTTGCACCATTTCTCTGGTTCTCAGGCATCCAAATGAAAGCTATCCAGATAAGCAGCACACTCAGTGCCTTTTCCTCTGACCTCCCTCTGAAATTGCACACGAGGCCACACATTTGGCAGATGGGGAAAGGCTGAACAGCAAGCATTTTGGCCTCTTACAGATGTGGTTAAATTATCTTAATGTATTTAAACAAAGTGCAATGTCAAAGTAGCATAAATACCATATTTCAGCAAAATGGCTGCTTCTCCAGGCTTCTGCTTGCCGGTGCCAAATGAAATACTTCCCACTGTTTATTCACAAAATTCTTTCTTGTCCACTGAATTTTCATATTGCTGGGCTGGGCCAAATAATCAGTTTCCTTTTAAAATAGAAAAACCATTAGTGCATTCCAATAGGCTTTTAATGTTATGTTAGAAATCCTTGGGAATGCAGTGTGATTAGATTTTTTTGGTCTTAATTATTGCTGATGGGAGCCTACCTGTGGGGAAACTCTGAAAGGCACACAACAGCTGGCCATGCACACTGAGGAGCTACAGGAGGAAGTTTGAAATGTGTGGCAGCCATTTGGTATATTAGTGGCAATTCCAGCCTTCTTAAACAGGATACCCTTTGTGTTAAGAACCACACCTGCACCACTTCAGAGATTAATGGGCAATTTCTTGGCTGTACTTGTGGATGTTTCAGTTGTCCATTAGGATGAGAGAAAACCAGAGGAGAATTTTTTTTAAATCAGCTTTAATTGAGCAGTAATCTCTTCTCCTTTAAGTAACTTAAGTTTCTTGGGAAACTCATAAGCCTCCTTGACTGCCTGGACAAAGAGTAAAGAAATGACAGAGGTCTCCTAAAGTATAAATCCTCCTCCATGCTCCTCCATTAGTCAAGTCTCTTCTGTGAATGAGTTAACTTTTAAAAAACCATATTACTAAGTATTTTATCAAAGCAAACATTTAATCAAAGTGAAAGGAAGAGATACTAGTCCCCTTCTGGAATGGGATGGAGACTGCCAAGATGTGTTTTAATTTCTTAAGAAAACAAACTATGTCAAACACTGGGTTTTAAGCAAGCAGATGCTCATTTATCATTCGTTTTGTCTGTGCATGCACTTGGCATCCTGCTGAACATAAGTTTTCTGAGATGGAAATGACCATATGGCCAATACCTTAAAAATTAATTCAACATGTCCTGCCTCTTGTGCACATCACATTCTTTTAATGGTGCTTTTCTTCTTTTTTTTCAGTGTTGGACAATGGAAACAGAACAACTGCCTTTGTGAGAGTCTGATTCATTGCAGAGACAATCTACGACCGATGCGGTATGCTACCAGCAAAGTTTGGATACTTTGCAAAGGCTCTGATTTCATGGCCCCACTTCTTTCAGAGGTTATCTCACAAAAAAACCCAAACAAAAAACAGCTTTGCTACTGTTTTAGGTGTTGTAAGAGGGCCCACAAGAAGTGGCCTGCAGCTGCCCCAAAGCTGTGCTGGTGTGCTCTAAGCTGAGCACTGGGTGTGTGGTGTGCCAGAGATGTCCAGGGATGACAGCAGTTCATTCACTCACCCGTGCTGTGTGCTCCCCTCATACATCACAAAACAGCTAAAGTTCGCTGACTAAGGAAGATGTCAGCAAACAAAACAGGGCAGCTTTATAAACTCAGACTTCTTCTTTGCAGGTACAGTTACCACAGTCACTGAGGATTTACATGGTAAAGGTCACTTTGATTTCAGAAAGGTCATTTGTGAGCAAAATTAAAGCAAGTGTAGTTATGGTCATGGGTCTTGATGCAGTAAAAAGACATCCGATGGAACACAGCTGTATGTCATTGGAGACTGTAGTTTTCACCTTCTTCATAAAGTCTCAAGTGGCAGCCAGGAACCTGAAACATAGCTCAGTGACATCATTTATAGATGCCCACTTTATCTTAGCCGGGGCAGGGTGTTCCCCTGTTCAGTAGAGTATAATTTTGTCCGCCCACTGGTAGCATCCCTGTCCTGCCCCCTCTGATGCTTTCTTCCTTTGCCTCCCCTCTGCCAGTGATCACTATTCACCCACTCATTTGTGAAAAATTGTACTAAAGCTCTACAAGCAAGAAGTGACACTGGCAGGTATTAGGGACACCTAGTGTCAGTCACACTACTGACATCTTTGACACTTCATAAACCCAAACTTGAAACCGTCACATCCCAGAAAAATCACTTGCTGACTGTGCTGACGCAAACAGCAACAGCAGAAGTACCTCAAGTCTGCATACACAGCTCACAGGTTTGATGGTCTGTGTTATTCAATTCCACAACACTAGTTAACTATAAATACCATGCACCCGGCATGTGACACAGCTGCCCACCTGGGTTTGAGCCTGGAGTTAAGGGAGCGGGGATGACAGGAATGAGAAAGGAAGAGTAACTATGTTTCAGATCTCCTCTTGCCTGCTTCCAAAGGATCAGTGAGCTTCAGTTTCTTCAGATCCAAATATCTGAAGAAATACCTGCTGTCTGGGATGTTCCCAGGGAACTTACTACCAGGGAAGTAACCAGACATTTGTCTTCCAAACAGCACTGAAAGCCCTGATTTTGGCTCCAGTAAGGACATTAGTCATAATACTAGGGAATAAGGGAATAGACTATTTCAGTTGGAAGAAACCTGCAATGATCATCTAGTTCAACTGCCTGACTAATTCAGGGCTAAAGAAGTTAAAACATATTAAGGTAATTAAATTGACCACCTCTTTGAAAGCTTGTTCAGTATTTGACAATTCTCTCAGTAAAAAAATGCTTCCTAATATCCAGTCTAAACCTCGCCTGATGTAGTTTTGAACTACTTCCATATGTCTTATCCCTGGATCCCAAGGAGAAGATCTCAGTGTCTCCCTTTCCAATTTCCCTTTTCAGGGAGCTGTAGAGACCAATGACATCACCCCTCAGATTTCTTTTCTCTGAACTAAACAAGTCCTCATAGCACATTCCTTACAGTCCTTTTGGCAGCTTTGTTGCCCTTATCTGGATCCAAGGACCTTCACATCCTTCTTAACCTGTGGGGCCCAGAACTGCACACAGTGCTCCAGGTGAGAGCAGCAGACAGCAGGATAATCACAACTTTTGACCTGCTGGTTGTGCTGTGTTTGATGCATAAAGGCATACTGATACTTGTTATATTGCTCTCTTTCTTTCTTTCTTTCTTTCTTTCTCTTTTTTTTTTTTTTAATGTTATTTTTGGTGTGAATCTTATGTTTGATTAACCACTGTAATTTTAGAAAACAATTCATTGAGTATGGCCACCTGTCACATCTCAGTGAAAGCCATTTGAACTGCAACCTTCTCTAAGGAAATTTGTTAAGTGCTTTGAATTACCTAGAAATCACATTCATATGTCTGGTTTTTTTTTCCTGGTAACGCCACCTTATTGTCAGCACTCAGGAAGGTTAACTAATTGATAGGGATGGAAAGTGCAGCCCATCATTAGAAAGACTGACTTTATAGTGATGATCAGTAAGAAATCTTTCCTCCAGCTCTGTCTTTTCTTGCTTTCTGCAATAGTTTCTCTGCTTGTCAGCTGTCTATTCTACTCTTCAGAGAGGCTTTTCTTTTTCAGCCAGTGGGAATAGACTTTGGAAAATGAGACTGGAGCTGTCAAAACTGACAGCCAAACCTCACCAACACTCTTAAGAGGAAACCTAGTTATACCCAAGGAAGAATTCATTCACAGAAGAACCAAGATGGGTTCATAGAGAAGTATTTTAGTAAGATTAGCAACTAGTGATAGTTTCAAAAGTCAGTAGCAAGTGTCTGGATAGATGGTAAATTCTTATTTTAAATAATAATATTTTAAACACAGAGCTGGTCTATAGACTAGTGTCCTATCCAACACATCCATGAGTCAGTGATTGATCTGAGAAGAGGATCCAGGTCTCCTACTGGCTCCAATCACCCTCTGTGCATGTCAGGCCATACACTCGGCCTCATCAGGTCCCCATTTCTCTTTCAAGAAAGAGGTGTCTTATCTGCACTGCTTTATATAAACAAGTCACCTGATTTCACTGCTAAGGCGACATCTGGAGGAACAAGACCACACTCCATCTCCAAACCTCTGATTGCCTGCATTGGTCATAGTGTGGCTCACACGTAGGCTGATCCCACTGTCCCTGCAGGCCAGGGACACACAGGCACAAGGAAAATGCTGGCCAGGACTTGGATCTTGTCCCCATGGGCAATGTGGGTCTCAGCAGGCTGGGCCATGCCCTGCACTCAGTCCTCTAGCCCAGCAGCAAGTTCCAGTAGCCCTGTAGTAAGCCAAAGGCTGAGTTTCAACATGTCTATGAAGAACCTGGCTCACACATTCATTTATGAAAACTTGGCCATCTTCTACATGTCTCTGAGTATTTCTTCAGGAAATTTTATTTTTTCCTTATCTCATGATTTGGTGTTTGTTTGTTTAAAGTTCCTGAAACACAGTCCAAGCAGGTTGATCCTTTTGACTTGTGGCTGACTGAATACTTTGCAAATGAATGCGCTATGACCCAAAATGAAAACTGTGGGCTTCAGTCCCAGGGAGATCTCCTTTTGCTCTCCCTGCAAGCCTAGTAGCTTCCATAGTGGAGTCCAGGTCTGCACACATCCAGAGGCCTCCCCTGGAGAGGCAAGCTGCTCTTTGATCTGACACCCAGATGCCTGCTAATCTCCAGTCTTCCACAGCTACATCAGCTCTGCAGCATGAACAGTCCCCTGCCCTATGCCTCAGTGAAAAGGCAAACACGAACCACGGGGAAGAAATTACTACTCTCTTTCAGTTGTCCTTTCTGGCAGCTGGTGGCATTTCCACCATGTCCCCCTGAAAGTCCTGATCACTCTTGTCAGATTGCCTCTGTGCTGGTAATTCAGTACACCAGCAGCACCTGTTATCCCAGACTTCTCCCTCAGTGTTGACTGCCTTGGGCTTGTACAGCAAGAACTTTCTGCATCACATCCTGCCTCCCAGGAAAGGCATGGTTGGAGTCTCTGCTGGTCATTGAGTACATTCAGGATATCAGCTTATGCTACGGTCCCTGCAACTTCTCTGTGGCTACATTTCAGCTGTTTGATGTCTGGGTAGAGCCCGTGGTGTGGCAAAGCCTGGCGTCTCCCTCTGCTCAGGGACTGTCTCTAGCCATGGCAAGACAGGCAGATTGCCCAGGCCAGCTGTGCCCTCCTGAGACCTTGTGTGCAGCGCTGCTCTGGTGCTGGCCTCTGCCATCAGTGCACCTGCTCAGAAAGGCCCACAGACCCTCCTGTGTCACCGCAGCGACACAAAGTCTCCCGTGGTGTTGCCCTCGGTACTGCAGCCCAAGATTTTTAACTTCCTGCAGGTATGGGAGAGGAAGAACATAAGACAGGAAGATAAGTAGACAGCAGTTTTAAACTGCCCCCTTTCCTAAATTTATATGTTTTTTTCAGAGAAAATTTCGATCTCAGAAGTGATATTTATATTTTCCCCTCTTAAATAACTCCCCAGCAATTCCCAGCCTCTCAACAAGTGATAGGGGTGAGTGTCAATGTGTTTGTGTGCGTGACCTCGATGCTGTCCATGGGATCTCTGTGCACCCCAAACCTGCTGTTATATTGAGGCAGACGCAACTGTGGGTGACTGACTTTGAGCCAATTACTTCAAAGGTACATTTTTCCCCCAGAGGATTCTAACACCTCAACAAATCAACAGTGGTGAAGGTGGCCCATGTGTGTTTTGGCCTCCCAAGACTACAGTCATGTCACTGTTCTTGGAACAGATGTTGAGACACACTTTTGATATATAAATCTATTTATTTATAATAAATTATATAAACACATATATGCTCAATATAAGTTAATTATTCCTTATTATTATTATTCCTTTCCTAAAACCTGAATAAACCTATTTTTCAGAAGTCCTTTGACATTTGAAAAGTTGGCTTCTCAGCCCCATCTGCCCCATGTATGTTCTCAAAAATGGGGAAATGCAAATTCCCCTGACAGTAAATGTCGATGACTGTGACTGGGTTATGCAGGGTTACCTTGCCCCCAGCTAATTAATTTTCTCGCCTGCAGAAGGGAGGTCTGGGAGCAAATATCTGGGGGTTTCTAGTTCCTGGGCTGAAAGGGAGCTTGATGGTGTCTTGCATCCTGCAGTTTGTTTGTTTGGGAAGTTTGTCTTTGCACAGACTACAGACCCTGATTAATGTGATCTTGTTGCTATGGTCATTGCTCTATCCCGCAATGTTTTCTGCTTCTGTCTTTGCTGACAAGGCCTTTAGCACCAATCTAAGGGCAAGGAGTAATAACAGGGAGGAACAGCGTCATAATGACCGTCCACGGAGCAAACAATTGATATGCTAATGACGTTGGTGGGAACGCAGCTCCTATCTACAAAGAGAGGGACTGGAGAATGAAAATAGGACAGGGCAAAGAACAGAGGGGATTAAAAAATGAAGAAGACTCTTGTGGGATTTTTCCAAGGACCTAGAATAATCTTTGTGGAGGAAAGGGAAGGAGCCGGTGTGATTCCATACCAGGAGGAAGACTGGTTTATCAGCAGAGCTAGCAGAGGAACTGATTCAAATTTAATATTACCCCACCAGAGAGCGGATATTGAAGTACAGAAATCTGTACAGAGCTTTTTAATTTTAATTTTATCTTCTGTGCACTTCTGGTACAAAGTAAAGAGCCCAGTTTTTACTGAATCCCACCTCAACCCACATTTTCAAAGCATCAGTGACATGCTCTAAACACTTACAAAGAAGGACCAGATTTCCCAGGTACCTGTGGTCCTGAAGAATGGAGTGCTTTGAAAGTGGTGGCTGGAACACAAAACAGTTGTGTTTGAGGCTTTACCTCTACAGGACAGCAAGCAAAGTCAGTGGCCTAGATGTGTTTTGAGACAGGTCATGGAGAAAAGAGAGCTGCAGCCAACTGCAGTGTCAGGGCCCTGGGAACAGCTCTGGGAATGCCTAAAGAGAGGATCTGCTCCAGCCAAGTCATAGGCAGTTGCATTTCACACGATCATTCTTTTCTTATTTGCCCCTACAAATGACTGAACCAGGCTTCATTTCAGAAAAAAAAAATTCACTCTTGGCCAAAGACTTCAAACAATGAAAAATCTGGAAGTCTCATGAGAATCTACTCCAGCACTAACACACTCACTGTTAGAGGCTTATTTGTGCTCTTGTTTTTTTTCCACTTCAGTTTCCACGTTTCAGAGTTAAGAACCTCTCTATCTAGATATTTCCTTGTGCAGATACTTTTTAGCCCCAATCAAGTTGTCTCTTAGCTGTCTCTTTGATCAGCTAAATAGATAGAATTTCTTAAATCTCTTTTGTAGCGTGCAATTTTCTTACTATGAACCACTCTCATGAAGTCTAAGATCTGAGCAGAACAAAACTGAGCAAAATACTTTGGCCAGACTGTGTTTTGAGAAAATACTTAGGAGATAGACTTTGTTATCTGATTACATTTGGTGTTAATAAAAACTTGATTATACAGCAATAAATTTTGCAGTTTGTATTGTTTTGAAATGACAAAAAACTTGAGTCATCCATTTCCCTTCTCTGTGAACTCCTTCCCTTTGAAACTATTAAAACAAGTATGATTATATTGTATCAATATAAATCAACAGTGATGCCCTGTCCTGGTTACAATATATTGAGCTTTATTCACAACATCATGAGTTTTCTTTTTAGGCATTTTCAAAAGTATAAATCTCCCTTCCAGGGTTCTCAGTAGCAAAATTAGCATTTGCTTTTTGTCCCTGTGCTCCCAATTTTTTCATGGTTGTCAGTCCAAGTATTTGGCCTTCAGAGCTGTCTGAGGGGAAGCATAAATCAGGCATATAAAAATCCAGTATATAAAAATTTAGTTTCTCTTACATGTTAGACAAAAGTTCCTTTTTGCAGGTGTAAAAGTGGAAGTGAATCTCGGTTTAAAAGTGTGGTCACTACTTTTTCACTGCAGAAAAACTTTGCAGCATTATGTTACTACAGTAAGAAAATTGTCATTGGCCAGCTAAAGGCCAGTAAATCGTAACATGCTGCTGCGTCTCTCATAGAAGAAATCGTGATCTCATGATGGAAATGTTCACTGGGCTATATTATTACTGCAGCTTGTCCTCTAAGAACAAGGGCAGAAGCTCGTAATGGATATGGTGCCAGCACAGTTACACATGAGACTACTCTGCTATCCACATGCCTCTGCACCACTTCTCCTCCCACAGAAAGGTCAATGACAGAGAGGTGAGAGGATTTACGTGCTTGGTGCCCTAGTAAGAAATGCTTTCAGGTAGGTTGGGCCTGGGCTGTAAACAGCCCCACTTATTTCAGCAAAACATTATTAAGGTCATAAAATGTCTCAAGATTCGAGCAGACTTCATGGCAGCTTGGCTGTGGCCCAGATGCATCTGCTGTGAAAGCCTCCTGAGAATGGCTGGGGAGCTTGGGGCTATGCTGTGTCAGAGCCTGAAAGGGGCTGCTTTGGGAGGTTTTGTGTCTGGTTTTGGCAGGCCAGCTTTCTATGGGATGAAAACACTGCACAAAGAAAATGCAACAAGGCGGTCTTATGGCCTCCTGAGGCCCTCTGTGGCTGTGAGTGGCATCTCTAAGTCAGTGGCTGGGGCATCCTGGTATTTGGGATGATCTGAAAGTGTAGGTGTATTGTTTTGGAAAACAAGGCAGATAGTGGCATTGCAAGGTGAGATGAGGTTTTGCAGTGCTGCTGGCTTCCATGCTCCAATGTTTGCCCAGTAATCCTCAGTAATTATTTATTGTGCAGGCTTTCTTTTGAAGGCAGTGGCCTTTCCTTCTCGGGAAGGTAACAGCTTGTTCCTCTCCTTTTGCAAACTCACTGACTGCCACATTTAGCTAGCAGTGGGCACATTTAGCTCAGTGTTTGCCCTCCTTTTCCTCATCCAGGGGCGAGGCACAGGTATGAGGAGAGGCTCAACAGTGCAGCCCGAAGTCTGCACTCGCAGCGTGGGAATGGGGATGCCCCACCTGGACATCCATACTAGGATGTCAGCTGGGAGGAAGCTGGAGGACTCAGGGATGCTGGAGCCATGCTGGAGGAGTGGCAGTGAGCTTCCACACATCCATGGGGCTGTCAGCTCTGACATCCTGCAGCATCTACAGGACATCCTGTAGCACAGGGAGAGATTGGAAGGCCCGCCCAGACCCAGGGAAGGGCTGTGCTCCAGTGGCAGGAGAGTAATCCGGGTGTGGCAGCCTGGTGCTGCCTGACTGGTCTGCAGTGACGTGATGATATGCTCCCAGTTCCAGGGGACATCTTCCTGAAAGAGATTTTGTATGCTAATCCCTTCTGCCCTCATCAGCCAGGCCTCGGGCTGCCGGCTGCCGAGCTGCCAAGCTCCCAGCAGGAGTAACCTCTGCTGCACTGATAAGAGGGGATAAAAGCCACTCTCCCCAGGCTGCTCTGGCTGTGGTGGGCTCTCCTCAGAGCTGCCTGCAGGCAGCCCCTCACTGGAGGCTGCTCCCCTCTCTGGCTGCTCTCCCCCATGGTGATTTTCCAAGTTACCTTTGCACTGCCCATGACCCCTGAGGTGGTCACAAATACATCCCACTGCTCAGAGAACCTTCAGAGTTGCTCACCACATCAGCAAAAGCCTCCTTTTGGCAGCTGGGAATGGCTGAAGTAGACCATAGATTGTGTCGTGGACATTAGTCCAACTTCTCTGCAAAGAGGATTAGAAGAGCAAGTAATACACACCTCTCTTGTTGATGTTCCTGCGCCATGGGGAATTCAACAGTGACAAAAGACTCAGGCATATAAACTCCTCTGCTTTGCTGCAAAAGTTCTGAAATACAGTCAAGTTTTGGGCTCCTGGTATTTTGATTGGTTTTGCTGTCATATCTTGGGAGATAACTCCTAAATTACACGGCACCAACTAAGCAGCATCCTGCTAAACAGGGAAAAAACCCCTTGTTGCAGCAAAATGTTCTATGACTAACTGCATTAACAGGTTTGTTTCTCCTTCAGAAAGCTGTTTTAAGAAAATTAGGTTGCTTATACAGACAAATCATGTCTCTTTGGCAAATCTATACTCTAATCAGATGAGGTAAATACCCAGAGACTAGCTATGGGGGCTGTACAAATACCTCCATAGATTGAGGCATCAAGAGATGAAATGCAAAGATATTTATTATTTTATGAGGCTCATTCCTTTGTCTAGAATCTAAAGAGACATGCTTCACTGAATGTCAGTAAATTGATGCAGAGAAAACTCCACTAGTTTTGATAGATTTGATCTTTTAAAAAATAACTGTATATTAAAGTATTTTCCGTGGTGCTGGTGACCTTTAATGTCACATTACTGAGTCTCAAGTGGCCATACATGGCTGTGACAGAGCAAGGGCTCTATGTGACTCAGGGAGTCCCATAACACAGGAGCTCTCCAAAAGTATTAAGTGTTCGGCACAAAGTCAAGACGCTGTAGATTCTACACAGCGTGTTTCATATCCAAATGCTTTTGCCATTTAGCTTTTTGGTGATTGGTTGACACCATTGCAGGTAGCAGGAATATTTTCTGAGTTTACTGGCTGTGGAGGATGCTGCTGCCTGTTTCAGTGGTTGCACATAAATTGGCATTCCAACCCTTTGGGCTGCTGAGACAGACAATGCCAATACATGAAGCCAATGAGAATTACATTTGCCAGGGCTGACCCTGGGAATGGGCAGCCAGCCAAGGTTTCACGGCCTTGGTGATGTCCTCAGAGATGAAGGCAAAGGGGTAGCCCCAGCTGCTTATTTTAGGTGACACATAGAGAGTTGCTTTCAGAGAAAGGCTGATAGACACAGCTGTTGATCAGAAATCTGTCCTGCTTGCACAGCAGTTTATGAAAGAGGGAAAAAAAGGACCATGCTGAAAATACATGTGAGAGGACCAGACTGGCCCAGGAGCTGGCTGGAGGAGAGCTGAAGTTCAGATGGGCAGAAAAGCTCCTCTTACAGCCCTTTCTGCAAGAAGTGAGAAGGAGGTGGCAAAACATCCAAGCCCCTCAACACTTCTGGTTGGTGCAATCCTGCAGAGAGAGTTGTTTCCTTCTTCTCAGGCTTTTAATCAAGGTTTTATTCTCAGAGGGAAAAGTACTTTTTTTTTTCCATATGGGAGTGTTCCCCTTCAATTATAATGTCTTGCTCTGGACCCTTTGGCCAGTTCAGGGTCATCAGATACCATTAAATGCTACAGATCTCTTTTGGAACAGAAATCATTGATGTAGCTTAAGGTTTTTGCCTCTTAGTGGAGGACATGTCAGAAGGCCAGCAACTGAGAATGAGAGTGTGTTTGTTACAGGTTTATTTTAGTCATGAACTTCACCCTCCTTCCTGTCCTCTGGTTAAAGAAAATGCTGGTTTTCGTTGGTTGTATTTGTTTCAGTAGCTGATTGCTCTAAATGACTGCAAAGCCCCACCCTTTCTATTAACGGGTCAGTGCCCAAAACATGCCCACTGTTAGTCAGATCTGCCAAGTTTAAACAGGTGCTTTTTCTAACCCACAGTAAATATGAGCTGACTTTTTAAAGTCAAGCTGTCCTTCTCATAGCCTGGAAGCAGATCTCGCTTCCGTGATTTCCCTCAATGGCTGTGAATTTAAGTTATACCTATCCTGAACAGCTGAACAGCCATAGTCCCTGGCTAATGCTGAAACTGCTGCTTCTGATGAATGATCTAGTAAACTCTCCCATGACAAAGACACTTGAATCTAAAGCTGTTGGCAAGCAGAGAAATGACTGTCTGCCATTGCACAATGCCATGTGAATGGGGTTTTTTCCATTTCAAACCCTTACCATACGATTGTATTTATAGCAGGGGAGGGCTCCCATGTATTCTGCCTGGTGTGGAAAGTGCTTTCTGATACTGTGGCAGGTGAGTGACCACCCCACATCACTGCTGCTGAAGGTTGTGGGTGAAATGTGTTCAGCAAACTCCAGCAATATGTTAAGCAGTTGATCTTCACACCTGCTCACCACCAAGAGGAGGAGGGAGGTGCAGGAGACTCAAGGAATTGGAAAAGTACTCAGGGGATTCACTTTCCCTGGAAGGAACTTGCTGCCCTTGCTTGGAAACAGTCAAATCCCTTTTCCCCAAGGATGCTGCTTAGGAAAATGAGAAGAGTCCTGGGGGTATGACTTCAGGAGATAAGTGCACAGAGCATGCAAATATGTGTCATCAGGTGGCACACACTTCAGCCCCAGCCAGAGCCAAAATCTATCACTACTCTCCAAGATAAGACACATTTGCATCTGCTCTTTTTACTAATGCTGGTGGAGGAGAGGCCACAGCCAGTAGTCCCAAAATATGACCACCAGAACCTCTTTGAGATGGTATTGTTTCATGGTATTGTTTCTGCCAAGGTGGGGTCGGAGGAACTATGTGCCCTGGTGTGACCCGAAGTCCTTTAGATCACTTTTGCTTTCCTGCCAAACTGCCCCAAAGACGGAAGACCAGCACGCTATCCCTTCCCAGCTGCCCCCAAATGAAGACAGAGACCTGTCTGTCCCCCAGCAGTGAGGCAGCTCACTGAGAGGCACCAGTCATTTTGTGGGAGATCAGGTGTCAACCCATGTAGACCCAAGCTGAGTTGCAGGGTGTTTGACAGCCCAGGATACCACAAGCTACCCCCAGGACAAGGAGGCACAGAGGCCTGTGCTCCTTTGCAGCACAGTTTCCCCTTCATAAACTACAAGTACCAGGGTATGGGGCTGCAGGCAAGGCGGGGTGAGGACAGGCTGGAGAAGACACCGGGAGCTGAGGGTGAGGACCAGCATGCATGGAAAACTGATGCCCTGTGCTCCCAGGCATGTCCGCTGAAACGTGGCATGGACAGACCAGTCCAGCTGAGGAGCAAAATGGCACTGTAGGTGCAGAGACGTGTAACACCCTTCAGTAATATTTGGCAGCTCTCATCTGCCTGCAGGGCAGAGGGGCAGGGGGAGCCAGGGCACGTCCTGAGTGGGAGGTGGGCAGCAGCATGATGGAGTGTCACAGGGCAGTGGGCATGCAAGGGCTGTGCATGGGGATTAGTGAGGGAGTGGGGCATTTTCCAGAATTCATATTCAGTGTGCTTAGCTTAATCTGCTGTTTTGCTCCATTGGCTTTCAAGCACCATATCCCACCAGATACGACGACTTTTCAGAGCCCTTTTTGGGGTGAGTTCCTTGTTTATTTTGCGGGGTTTTTTTTCCAAAATACTGCAGAGGCAATGTAACACAGCCCAGCCCTGCGTACGTGCTGCGCCATTCTGGAAGGTGGAAAACAAAAGCTAAAAGAGGATGGTTAACCTTTTCTAATTGTCACAGCGCAGGACTAGTTGCCAGGAGGAACTTGAGTGCTAATCCTACTTTACTCACCATGTGACCTTCGGGTAAGTTACCTAATTAACTTGTCCTTCAGTCTGCCGAGCCTGCAAAGAGCAGGTGTTCCAGTGAAACACAGCACTGCTGAGCCAACATGTGGCCTTAGGAAATAACCAGGGAATAAAACCTGCTGCACTTTTTTAAAGGTGGTATCAATATAGGGAATTAAAACATCCTGCTGTAAGTTTAAGCTTGCCCTTTAATCTTTTGGTGGGGTGCAGGATCGAGCCCAGACTATTTGGTTGAACAGAAGGTCATTCTGGATGACATTTGGTATTTGTGGAAGAGTGATATTGAGTGATCTGATCAAATTATAACTGAGTCAATTCTGTTCTGCTGGAATTAATTTCCTTCCACTCAAGGTACATGGATCCTGATTTTCCCTGACCACCCTGTGCTGTGCTGCTGCTGTTAGGAGTGCTCTTCAAATATCACTGTGGATGCCCTCTAGGAAGATTTGGGATTATTCCTCTTTTCCCTTGCATTTGAAAGGAGTTTTCAGGATGAATTAAAACCGCTTGGTGCAAAAAAGGTATAGTTATCCCTTGAGTCCAAGCTTTTTCCCATTCAGTTTCTCCCCCTTCCTGCATATGTCTTTTTTATTAACTCACTTTAGCCATAGTTGAATCTCTTTTCTTTCCTGAAAGTATTCAGTATTAGGTACATAAACACAGTTGGATTCTTCATGCTAATGTGGAATGAAAAGATACTAACAACCATCCTCAGAGATCATCCTCTCTCTGGTGAAAGATCTTTCACCCTGCATTGGAAAAAGCACTTTACAGAATTATTCACTCCTGCTTTAGCATTTGATGTCAAAGAAAATGCCATTGCATCTCTGCTATGGATTACAGACACATCATTTATTATTATCTGGCACTCAGGAGGCAAGCCTGCCTCCTGGGGTAGGTATGGCTTGTTTTCCAGGTTTGATCTCTCATTTAAAGAGGGAGTTTTCAGGGAGTTTTTTTTCCAAAGAGCCGGCCTACACTCTTCTCTTTCAAGAAGTTTGGTCTTCACAGTCTTTTGCTACAATGGTCCAATACAGTATTTATTTAAAACTTCCCTTTTTATAATGTGCTGTGGACTGGACAGCTGAAATGCAACCTTGGTTTGGATGAATGGATTGTACAACCAGGTTTCCAGAATCAGGTTTTGATCCCTTCTTATTCAAAAGTGCCTGTAACCATGAATGGTCTAATTGAAACCGGAGGCGCTTGCTGCAGAATAAGGAACGATTCAATGGGATTAAGGCAATGTCGCGTCTGGGCCGTTGTGATTAAATTTTGCAAATATTAACTGAAAAAATCTTGGCTCAAATCCTAGCCAATATGTATTTGAGCAGTGCCCCAGAAAAGAGTGGAGCTGAGCCTTGCCTGAGGTAGAGCAGTGTTGCTGTTTTAACATGTCCTGCCATTGTCTTCACTTGACAGAATCTAAGGATTTTGGCTCAAAAAGGGCAAGCTCTTTGAGGGATGTTAAGGTTGGAGTTTGAAAAGAGTAATTTCCAGGGAGAAAAGTTTGCAACATCACAATGAAACCAGACAGAAACCCTGCTGCCTTGAAAAATAACTCTGGGTGTGAGAATCTTTCCCACAAACCCAACAAGCTCCTTGGGGCACGTCCACAGCATGCAATGAAACATGCTGCAAGGATCCCAGTGCTGGCCACTGAGCTCATGGCAGGACCAGGAGCAGAACAACTGTGTCAGTGTCTTGTCTGCTCAGAGGGCAATGTGCCATGATTTCAGGGGAGAGCTGACCTTCCTTCAGGTGTTGTGCTGTACTCAGTTTACAGATGAGTCTGAGGTTTGCTCTGGAATTTTGGCAAAGGCAGTATAGGCACACTAGCATATTCACTCACCCAGAGAGTAAGCTTTGGGACATGAAAAGGAAGAATTTCCTTTTCTGGGGCAACAGGACAATATCACTTGTCTCTGAATACTACAGGAACTACTGACTACTGTCCCTGAATTGCTAACAGACTGTTTTGTTCTTCTCGTGCTCTTCAGAGGAACTCATCATAAATCTATCCAGAAACTGAAGCAAAAATAAATTTAACTGTGTATTTATCACAAAGGGTATCAGGCAATGAGTCCACTGTGGCATTTCTAGCAGTGGGATGTTTTGTGGTTGTGTTGAGGTTTTTTTTTTTTTCTTTCCTTTCTACAGCTGCCCATTAGATTCCAGGATGAATCTGAGATGCTGATATCCATCTATGAATCTGCTGCTCCTCTGTGAGACTGCCAGTCTGACTCAGAGCCAAGTTTTGCAGAGCTGCCACAACCAGAGTGACTAGGTCATTCACAGTCAGGATCTCCCAACTTTGAAACTACTCCCTTCTGTCCTTTGGCCTGAAGTAACCGGTTGAATCAATCTACATCCACTTGTGAGCACCAAGCTTCATGAATAATGTTGACCAACTGGAGAGAGTCCAGCAGGCAGGAATAAGAGTGATCAGAGGGCTAGAAAACATGAGCTATGAGGAAAGACTGAGACTTGGGTTTGTTTAGTCTGGGGAATTGAAGACGGGTAGATGTGCTAACACCCTTCTAGTATGTGAAAGGCTACTGCAAGGAGGAAGGATAAGCTGTTCTTCATGTCTGCTGGGGACAGGAAAGGAAGTAACAGGCTTAAAGTGGAACAAAGGGAATTTAGGTGAGATGTTAAAAGTAATTCTCCAGTTGTGAGACTTGTGCACCACTGGGATGGTTTGCTATCTGCAAGTGCTCTTTTAAGAAGGCTTTAGCAGCAGCTGAGATAACCATCTCATCACCTTCAGTACAGATGATCCTATCTGGAAGCTGGTGGAAGGGCAAGATAACCTTTAAAAGTTTCTTCCAGCTTGGTTTTGTGTAATTTCTGCTATGGATGCAAAAAGTCACAAGGGTGATTCTTAGTTCTCTGGTTGGTGTTTTGTGACCAGGCCACCACCTGGTTTTACAGACTGTTGTCTGATGGGAGAAGAGATTAGCTGTCCATCCTAAAACTGACCAGAAGAATATCCCCAAAACACCACAGGGGCTCCTCTTCAAGGGAGTTACAGATGCAAATGACCATGAAGGCCAGGTCTCAGCCAGTGTAAAAATAAGTAAGTCTCCCTGCTGGACCAGCTGCTCTTGGCAATGTCCTAAACAATTTCTCCAGTGGTGACCAGTGTGGTGGCCTTGTAGCGAGGTACACCTTGGTGCCCAAGCAAACTGAATCAGACAGACACCCAAGCAGCCAAGAGTTGCTGGGTCTCTTTATGTAACTCAATAAAAGGAATAAAAACAAAATCAAAACCTGACGCACACAACAAGCATAATACAACAATTCCTCCTTCTCCGGTTTCACAGGGAAGCAAGTTCCAACACTGTAAAGTCAAAGATTAAATAAAAAGAAAAAGCCAAGGGCACCCTGCCATGCATATATGAGACCTGGGTAAAACAGCATTGAGCCTACCCCCACAGATTTAAACACCATGAGGTGCACAGGGGCTTAGGACCCGACAAAGGAGCTGCCTTTTCAGCTGGTTCATTGCATTTTTAGCCCTTCCTTTTCTGTAATCCTGTCCATTTTTAATGAGGGAACATTATGCAACCAGCATTTGTGCAGAGGAATGCCCAATCATGGGCCAGCACAGGGGGAGGGGAGGCTTGGATGGCAGTGGTGGCTTACCCAGGCTGTGGCTGCCCATGATGCTACTGCTGAAGAGGTTGGAGCTCATCTTTGCTGCTCTGAGCCAGGGACTGCTGGGCAGAATTCCTCCATGCAGCTCGGCCAGCACGATTATCCTTGGCTAGTTTAGAAGTAAAAGGCATCTCAGACATACTAATGGAGAGCAACTTTCCCGTTTGTGAGCTCAGTTCCTTCCTGTTGCACTTCTGTGTCCTTTTGTCCTCTTTTGAGAATTCCTCTTCTGGAATTTAGATTCGAGACGCACACACCAGTCAAGGGCCAGCAAGCTCCTTCAACCTTCCACTTCATCTGCCACAGACCCATTTCTAAGCAGGAATAATGATAGATGCTGATGAGGTGCAATATTTGACATTCATCTAAGAGTGCAAATGCATGCAATTTCTAATTTCACCAAAAACTAGAAATGGGTGGATATTTTTCATCTGTGCAGTTTTGAAGGTCAGCAATTCAGTTGAATTTCCATAGGTTTCAAAAGTGCTTATTTTTCCATGGATTTGCTAGTTGCTCAGATTTTTTAAATTCATCTTTCTCTTCTTGAAAAAATACAAATATTAAATTCTTAACTTCAATTTTAAAATTTTCTTTCAAAAAAGAAAAACTGATCATGCTGATCAAGGGAAATGGCAATTGAAAAATCTAGAATAAATGCTGGAGATCAAGACTATGGGAAAGAATGGAAGTGCTTTCAAAAATACTTGTAGAGGAATATCCATGTGTTTCTCTAACTTTTCTAACTCTTTTTAAATGGTTAGCAAGCTTAACATAAATTATGCAAAACCTTGGTTCTATCATTGGACATAAAAGGTAACTTTTCTCCCAGGACAAAGTTTCCATTGCAGATGGAGGGGGTTTTTGGTTTATATACTGAACTTCTTGAAAATTAGGAAATCATTTTCAAATTATGTACATCAGTTCTTTTATCGCCCAGCTTTGCACATCTGAAAACATAAAGGTCTGGTAGAATAACACTCCCAAGATGGCAACTCTTGGAGGATTTTTTCTACTTCCACCCCTCTCCTCAGGCACCTGGAAGGCTTTCTGTGCTTGGAGGACCTTTGCCCAGGGCTTTCAGTAGCTCAGTACGTGGGATGTGCTTGTGGCTTCTCAACATAGTTGCTGGCATGCACTGAGGGAGGAGAAAGTTGCCCTTCTGCCTAGTCTAGCGCTGGTACCAAGTCAGGGCTGGGATAACAATGCCATCAGATGCTTTGGAAATACTTAGCAGGATGGAGGGGTGTGTGTCCTGGACAGCGAGACTGCAACCTTCATGTGCTGGACAATGAAATAAGTAAAATAATTTTGCTGATCACATTCAGTATTTAGGGGTTTTTTGCTATTTTGTATCTGGAGGGGTCTTTGACAGGGTGCCAAAGCATTAAGTTATTTTTTATATTTCTCCCCATGAGACCCAGACACCTATTTCCCGTGTGTTCACTCACAAACACAACAGATGTGACTACAAGTCACACTGTGTGTGCCCAAGTGGTCTTTGGGAGCATGGATCACCTGGATCCCAGATGGCCAGGAGCCATGCACACGGGGCAGGGCCAGGGCTGGAGCTGGGTACATCTGGTGCAGCTGGAGTGCAGGCTCTGTATGAACGCCTGGTTGTTCTTCCCATTGTTGCTTGGGGCAAAGGTTACTGAGTTCAGCTTTTCCTCCTGCTCCATGTATGCAGGATGTATACTAATGCTTTAAAATGCTGCTGGATGAAAGGTATTTTATGTATAGAGGGTGTTAAGCTTTTGTACAGCACTGTGGCTTGTGTGTTTACTTTGGGTCCTGAGCACCCAGCCCGAGTTACTGGAGCAAGTAATCTCCCGGTGCACGTTGTCACACGTACCACAAACTGCTGCGACCCAGGCAGCTGCCTCATGAATCCCGCTCAGGGTTTTAGCTTCATGGCACTGCTTCACATGCCAGTCAGAGGGACCTCCTCTTCTCTTCTGCAATGGTGTTTGGGAAAGGTTCTTTGTCTGGAAAAAATCCTGCAGGGGAATCCCAAGCCAGACCTTTCCTTGACTGCCACTCCTGCCAGCTGCAGGAGTACTGCAGATCTTGCTGAGACTAAACAACAGCTTTAAGGTTGTTGAGGAATTCTGCCTGAATGAATGTAGCTAAATCTGCACACCTCAGCAGGAAGAACTCTTCACCCAGTACAATTGTGGAGGATTGTAGCACTCAGTGCACTATGGAGTAAGCTGTGGGCCTGGTACAAGAACAAAACATTTTGGCTGCTCTCATATCCCACTGAGATCAGTCAAAGTGGAATACCCCTCTATGAAGCCTTTGACTTTAGGTAAATGGCAGGGCTGCAGCCCTCCAGGAGACCAAATTTTCTTGTGACTCTGGCAGAGGTCAGGAGAAAATAAGGCCAGCCCAGGCAGTAATATCTAAGGCACCCAAAATGGAAGGAAACATGATTAAACTGATTAAATGAGTCACGCCTACATAATCCTGTGCTGCAGAGGTAGGCAGAAAATCCCACCCCTACCACTCTGAGTTGCAGATAGCAGTGTCTGTTAAAAGGCTTCTTATTGTGGCTACCAAGATGCTGGTATCTGTGTTATTTCCTGGAGAAAGGGTGTCATTTTTGCTTCACTGAAGCATGACAAAGCAAGAACGGTCAGTGTTTGGCCTGCGCTCAAGTGTCAGGGTGTCTTATAACTGTGATACACAGTGTCTGTATTTTTGTGAAACTCCTGAAGTGGAGGAAGCATGAGGAAACCAGGAGGATTAGGCACGTATGAATACTCTTTATTTGTGAATATTTCCACAGGCAAGACTTAAGTCATTAAAGTAGCCGCAGCTCCTTTTGGAGCAGGCACGGAAGGACAGGATAAGTGCACTTTTAAAAAATATAAACTGCCTTAAAGTGGGTTTGACAGTGCTGCTATAGGATTTGTGGACAAATTTATGAGGCTGCAAGAACTTGGTGTGTCATGACATCCTCAGTCTATTCAGGTAGAAATGGAGACTGACCATCTAAAATCAAGTATTTTAAGGGCCACCAAAGTAGATCTGGTGGTTTCACAAACAGGACACCAACTGGGACTGTTTGGCCTCTGGTTTTGAGGTCTGAGTGTGTGACATGGGACAAGCCTCATCACTATTTATCTTTTCCTTGCTTACACTCACCAAATATTCAGGCCATGCACAGGCTATTACTAAGTATTATTACAAGGGTTCATGTGCCCTCTGATGCCTCTAAGTATGAAGTTACCAGTTTAGTTTGCAAATATTGTTAAATCTTTATAATACACAGAGCTGTTTCTCTCCACTGTCTCTTATTAAGCAGTAAAAGTAATGGAAAGCCTTTGTGTTCTCCTCCTGTAAAGACAAATGGGCAACCAATTCCCACACAGTCACCTTTTCATCTGACAGGGACAGGCACATCTCCCCAGGGCTGGTCCAGGGATTTCATTTCCCTATAGCTATGATGATGAACATGAAGGCTGTGTTCATCATCAGCTTTTATGTCACTTTTCCAAATGTGACATAATCAGAGAAGACTGCCTCTTTGGGAGAAAGAGGGGTTTAAAGAGGAGAACACTAGCTCAGCTAACAGACCATTTACTAACATGTGCTGGCTTTTTCAAGGAAGATGGGCAAGGAAAGCTGGGCTGACATCTTGAATGGCTTCTCTCAGGCCAGGCCTTTGCTTCAGAGAGGAAACTGAAGACCCAGGAGATCCATCTCTCTCTGCCTAGCCAGTGCATGTGTGTGCCATGAGCAAAACAAGCCCAGGTGAGGTCCCTCAAGTATAAACAGCCACCCCAGAACACCTCTGACCATTCCAACCAGCTACCTCAGGTATGTCTACCCATGCTGTGCTTGCTTTTCCCAGCTGCAGCCTGCATAGCTGAGGAGCTAACACAGATGGAGAATCCAGCTCCCTTGCTCCCAAGTGTCCAAGGAATGACCCAGCCATCTGCAGGAATCATTACCATCCTCCATGAGAGGGGACAAGGTCAAACCAATTGAATGTTGTCTAAAGAGGATCTCGGGGAGGGAATGTTTTCATTACAACAGTTCATCTTTCTTTTCACAGTTCATCAAGAGCAGGCCTTCTGCATACACACGCAAGACAAATAGGACCGAGGGGTGATGACGGATACTGTAGGCCCGCGGTGATTGGGATGACCCTCCACTCGCACAGTTGATCAAAGGCAAGTAAAACAATCAGCCAGCCATCAGCAAAAATGTAATATTAAACTCCCCAAACACCTCATTTAATTAAGTCTTCATGATCAAAATCTCTATACCAGATCTTTTAAGTTAAACAGTCTTAGACCTTGCCCTAAGATAGCAGAAAAGGACTTCCGGAGGGAAAACGTCTTTAAAAAAATTATTCCTAAAATAGTGTCTCTTCCCTCTAGCGTCCCAAATAATTTGCCCTCTGAGAGGATACACTTTTGTCTGGTTTGCCCTGGCAATACTCAGAAAGGTGGGATGCCTCATGCCCAGCACTTGTCCCTGCTTATTCTGATGCAGACATAAAGCAGGAAACAACAAAGCTGCCTTTTATGATGTCATATTTTTGGTGTGGTGATGACCAGGGTGTGATAAACCCTATGTCTGTGAACCTGCTGCTGGCCTTACAAATGTGAGCCAAAGCTAACTGAAAAATGTCAGGCCTGGGCAGGTGCAGTGCCAGTGAGGGAGCAGAGATGGAAGGGTACAGGCATACACCAGGAACACATCAATGTGGAGGATGCCTGCACTGTTCAGCTGGGTCCCCAGAGAGTAAACATTTCTGAGCCAATCTCTAGTCAAGAACAAGATGGGATGTGAAAGGCAGATGTCCTGGAGGTAGAGCTGGAATTTATAGTCAGGAGTACCTAAACCGTTAGAGCAGATCCGAGGGAGGAGCACAAAATTGATCAAGGTGTTCAAGCAACTGTCCTAGAAAGCTGTGAGAATTGGGATTATTCAGCCTGCAGAAGAGAAGGCTCCAGGAACACCTTAATGTTCCATTTCCCTGTTTAGAGGAAGCTTGTAAGGCTTTTTACCAGGGCCCGTAGGAAGAGCAAAAAGGGTAACAGTTTTAAAATAAAAGATGGTAAATTGACAGAATCACAGAATCATCAAGGTTGTAAGAGACCTTCAAGCTCATGTAGTCCAACCATCAATCCAGCACCACCATTATCACCTCTAAACCATATCCCCAGGTGCCAAATCCAGACACCTCTTGAACACTTCCTCTACACCACCTCCCTGAGCAACTTATTCCAATGCCTAACTGTTCTTTCAGTGAAAAAAAAAAAGTTTTCTAATATCTAATCTGAAGCACCCTGGCACAACTTAAGGCCATTTCTTCTTGTCTTTCCACCTGAGACATGGCAGAAGAGACCAACCTCCACCTCACTGCAACCTCTCAGGTAGTTGTAGAGAGTGAAAAGGTCTGCCTGAGCCTCCTCTTTTCTTCATGATGAGGATGGTGAAACACTGAAACTGACTGCCCAGAGAAGTTGTGGATGCCACATGTCTGGAAGTGCTCATGGTCAGGCTGAACAGGGCTTTGAGCAACCTGATCTAGTGCAAAGTGTCCTTGTCCATGGCAAAGGGGTTGGATTAGATGATCCTTAAGGTCCTTTCCAATCCAAAACAGTCTATGATTCTTTAACCTCCAGATCTCAGATCCCTCAAACACCCATCTTTGTATGAAATTGTAATGAGTAAATGAATAAATTCATCTTTGTATGAAATAAAGAAATAAAAACAAAATACCCTGCTTTGGAAGCTTCTCTCTACACTGATCAGAGGAGTCTGCAAAACTAGCTCAAACTAGCTGGATAAATGAGCAGAGATGAGCCCCATCCTTTAGCTTTGCAGTAATTATTGTAAAGACATCAGACACAGTAATGATGACATATGGGCATCCTTTTAATTCCTACATGAAAAAGATTTTGGTTGGGTTTTTTTTTTTCTCTCTGTTTTCATCATTGGCTTGAGGAATTGTACCACACCTGAAAGGAATAACTCAGCCCTGCATGTGTTCCCACCTCATCACCTGTGCTCCTTGGTTATCAAGTCATTTAGCAGTCAGATCAGGGATTTGGATGAGGAACTCTTCCCTTTTTTTGCTGTTTTCTGCTGGGTGGAGCATTTATTTGGCTCAGCCTGATGTGCTCCATTTCCCAGATGCATGAGCCCTACAGCTGGCACAAAGGAAGGGATGGGAAATCCTGGACAGGGCAAAACAATTCTACCCATTTTGGCAAAATCCAGACTCAGATGGGCTCAGGGTGGTCATGAAACCACACCTAACTCACACATGGTCTTGTAACCCAGTGGTGAGAGATTTTCCATCTTTCATTTTAAAACTTTTTGCTCTCCCTACAGGCCCTGGTAAAAAGTCTTACAAGCTTCCTCTTAACAGTGAAATGGAACATTAAGGTGTTCCTGGAGCCTTCTCTTCTGCAGGCTGAATAACCCCATATCTCTCAGCTTTCTAGGACAGTTGCTTGAACACAGAGGAAGAGAAGAGGAAGAGGAAGAGGAAGAGAAGAGAAGAGAAGAGAAGAGAGAATTAACTATTCAGGAGGAACCCCAAAGCCTTTTATTTTGTTTACAAATATGAATTAGTTAAGTTTTCAAGGGTTGAGTTCCAAATACCTCACAGTAGGTTTGGTAAAGGTAACAGTAATTTAAAGGCCTGAGTCACTAAAATTAAACCACCTTTATCTACTCTACACCATTATTTACTTATTTACACCTGTACCTACCTTAATAAACCACCAGGTGACTTAACTGCTTTGACAGGTTTATACAGTTAGGTTACCCCTAAAACTGGTTCCTTTAGACACTGTGAAGCACTATTTTTGTCTGTTTGTTTGTTTGTTTTCCACCTTCCCCTAATTGCTATACTACACAGAGATATGTTTCCTTAGACATACACCCTTGCTACCAGATCAGCTGTACCTGGAGTTTTTGTCATGTGTGTATTACCATGGCATAGCCACAAAAGGCAGAGTTGTTTGTAGCTGGAATGGGACTCATGGGGCAGAGCAAAACTTGAGGTTGCAACTACATCTGGTGATCCAGGATCTAAAACTCTTGATGGTGTCAATGGAAGAGCTTTTTTTCTTGACTGTTTGGCGAGGAGCCATCGCCAGGTAGTTGAAGCTGGATTTCGCGACTGCCCTAGCTGTATTTCCTGCCTCCACACTGACCAGCCTAATGTCAGCCCAGAGCAAAAGGATGTGGGGAGGAGGAGCTGAAATGAAAAGAGCCCTCTCAACCTTATCATTAAGTCTTCCTCTGAGGCTTGGGTTTCAAGAAGACTCTGAGAGTTGCTTAAGTGAGATCAGAGAAACTCTGGACTGTGCATGCAGAAATAACACAATGTAAGCCTACAGGCAGACAGCAGCATGGAGGACACAAATTAAGCTTCAGCAGCCTCTGTAGTGGTGAAACCTTTCCAGTGAACAACTCACTGCTAAGGAAACAGGATGTTTTGTAGTTCTATAGGACCAGGTAACAGTGAACTGGGGTCTCTCCCTTGTCAAGCAGCCACAGAGCTAAAGGGTATCCAAGCTGGCTTTTCTGTTTTACCTCTGTCAGAGCAGTTCAAGTTTTGCTAACATAGCAAGGGCCGACTTTTCTGGCTCAGTGGTTAGAACATGCTGGGATGGGAAGGGGAGCCACCTGATGTATAAGCTCTGATCCAGGGAGGAGCTCATTAATTTTGCAAAATTGAGCCCCATCTGCAAAAGTCCTGGAGAGCCACTCACCACTGGGGTGAGTGCCTGGGGGTGCAAGCCCAGATCTGGGAGGTGGCCAAGGTGTCAGCTTAAGATGGCACTCACTCATCACCACACTGCACTTCCAGTTGACTTAAAGATTTCCAGTGACCGGGCTAAATTTTAGAAGTGTTTCAGCAACAAAACAAAGAAGCAAAAGAAGAGATTTGTTTCTATCCAAACCAAAACATTTGGGGATGGTTTTTTCTTTCTTTTCATTTGGCTGATGAACAAGTAACTTCTGCATTATTAAAGGAATTGAACTAAGTCTTCTGTGGTAATAAGTCATTCCCCTCTCCCCTTTGGTTTCAGGGATTGAGGAAGGTCAGCAAAGACTGACCTCGTAGTTCACAGAAACAAAAAGGTCGTGTTCTCCAGAACAACTGCTGAGTATTCTGCCTCAGGATTGACTTTCTTTTATCCAAGGAGTTTGGGCTGTCTCCCACTTTCTGAAAAGTCCCACTCATAGATGCTAGGTATCTGCAACCACTTCTTGGCACAAAAAAAAATGATGGATGAGTCACAATTCTGGTAAAGGGAGTGATGCCTCCTCTCCATGGACAGGGATAAATGAGGACACTGGCAACAAGGAGTTTGTCCAGCTACTTGCCTTCTCCTGAATGCTGAGGCACAGCCTCCAACCCGTTCATATATTTCTATTTGTTCACTCTTCTATCATCCATCTTGTCTCATGACAAATGAGCATGAAAAGACCTAAACTCTGCCAAGTCCTCAACAAAAACATTAATATAATTCACCTTCCAGAGCTCAGCTCCAGCTGCTCCACACTGTATCTTTTGTTAGATACTTGTATGAATAATAATATCTGCAGTTAGTATAGCTAAGATTGCAACAGAAAAATAAGTTGACCCTCCTGCTTCAGGGCACAAACCAATTCAGATTCTGGCAGGCTTGCCAGGCCTGGGGGTAGGAGTTCATACAACCTCCTCCACAAGAGCCAGCACCACCTGCATCCCTTCCCTCCCCTCCTCCTTCCTGGCCTGTTTTCTTCACCTCTTGCACTACCTTTCAGGATTTTTACTGGCTGCCAGCTTTTGTCCCTGCCCAGAGAGGCAGACTGTTCACCCTGTTGCATGCACTTTTTCTACCTGCAGCTGGTTCCAGCTCTCCCCTGTTCATCCTGGGCTTTGTCAGTCATCTCTTGCTACAACTTGAAGTGAAAATTTCTGGTTTTCCTTCCCCACTACTGCTGTTCCTTTTTCCTCAGCCTTAGCCGTTCCCACTTTCCTTGATGCCTTTTCCTACTGCCTTTCTCCCTCTCTCCAAGCATAGAGTTTAGAGACCAGGCAAGGCATAGGCAAGGGCTGGACCTGATTGAGCTGAGTTCACACACACCTGCAGAGGCATTTCCACCTGGATGCACATGCTGTATCCTGAGAGGGGCAAGAATGGCACTGGGGTTCTCCCCAGCTCCCTGCTCCCACCAATAAGAGCCCATCAGCCCTTTGTGCCTGCCAGCAGTTCCATGCTGAGGTGTGGCCCATGGCACTGATACCCATTTCCTCATTGTCAGCTGCCTCCTTCCTCCCTCCTGAGGCTGAATTATGGAAGGTGTCCCCATTTGCTTCAAAACACAGAGTTACAGAGGGATGAAGATCTCTGCAGCATGCTCATCTCTGTTTTTCATTGATGCATGGCAAGATGAGCAGGGAAAATATTCCTTAATCCCTCCTTCATATCAATCATACAAATCCCCCCTTTGCCTACAGGGTGCTGGATAAAGATGAGAGCTACTGTCTAGTGTGCTGGCCAGAAAAGACTCGCTCTTTTTTACACGTTCTCCCTGAACAGCTGCCTTTTATTTATATTTGGACTGCAATTTTCCTGGAGCTGGGGCCATCCTTCCACTCTTTTTATAGCATCAAACACAAAGATTTTAATGGGTCAGTAGGGTCCACTGCTCAGGTACAACTTTTACTGGCTGGTTAAATTAGACTGTATGAGTAAGGCAGGGCTGGAAGAGGAGTGACAGAACAGCCCATCAGCCAGTCCTCCCAGCTGGGACACTTTTTCTGTCCCTTTTCCCTGTTGCTGTAGAAAATATAATGTTACCTCTTGTGATGGTTTTGCCAGAGGAAGTTTACATAGCCAGATTCTGCTGGTACATGTGCAGAAGGACTAGGGGGAGACACCCTCTTAGGTGTTGGTGTTCCCATTTTGAGGTAGGAGATACAATGACAAATACTAAGCAAAGGAAATAGACTTACCCAGTGCATCTCAATGCAGACAACCGACTTCAAGCCACAGAGTTTGGTGCCTCCCACCACATATTCTCCTAACCTGCTCTCACCTTGCCCTCTCCCATTTTTGCTTCCCTCAAATCTTTCCTTTATCATAAACAGGAAAATGTATCAAAGCAGAAGATGAACTCCTTCTGAATCTTGTCCTTGTCTGCTTACATTCTGTGTTTTTATTTCTCCTCTCTCCCATGAAGATCATTTACCCAGAAAATAGCTAGAAAAATGTAGTAGGTCCTAATGGAAGCCTAGTACTGAGTGTGGTTCACCATGCACATAGTTGTAGGCCTAGGAGAGTGTGATCACATACCCTAGAAGCAAGGAGTTTATAATGGTGTGATCCAAACCCCTGTAATGTAAATGGCATCCTTTTCATTGGCTTCAAGGGGCTTTGAGTAATGCTGTAAATAGTCCAGCAAGATACTGTACATGGATATGACAACTATTTATAGGCGTTATGATAGATAAGATGTGCACTCACCATCTAAATCTAGCCACTGTGTCATCTGAGGATAGGCTGATCAGCACTGATGCTCAGCAGAATGAGAGATATCAGTGACAATGAGGAACCATTGACTGATGTGTCACCTGCTTCCCCAAAACAGAAGCACCTGAGATCCTTTACCATCTACTGCAAGTGCCCTTTGTAACTGATAATTTTTTTCCTAAAGGAGAGTTTTGTTTATAGCTAGGTAATAGCCTTCAGATTTATGACATTTTTCTGCAGAAAATGCTCCTAGAGCATCTCATGGTGATTCAAGCCCTCTGAGAGATTTATAGTCTTATTTCTTCCTTTGACTGGATCTCTCCAGCTGTGGCCAATGACCCCACAACCATTGAAAACTCGTGTTTGGTGATGGTGCAAGTTAATGTGGATGACCTTGGTACCCAGGATTATGTGTGCAATACAGACTTGATTGCTATCATCAGTACCCAAGGTTACAGCCCTGACAACATCAGAGTTGAGTTACCTGCGTGGAACATTCATACTCGTACCTGTTCATATTCATACCTGCGAGCAAGCTCCTCGCTGGCGTTCATAAACACACTTCTCCCTCTGAGCAGAACACAGTGTGCAGGTGTTATCATGCAAATCAGATGTCTTCTGATAAAGATCTCCTAGCTTCTGATGTTGGAGGAGTGAGTCATTTCTCATTATAGAGGGATCACCAGCAGATATTTTATAAATCTTCAAATCGTCAAAGTGCAGGTGAGAGCAGGCTGTCCATACTCCTGTAATTATGGTGGTGCCTAAAAAGAGCAGCCCTATGGTTTTTGGCACTGCACAAACACACAGAGAGAAATAGACAGTCGCTGATTCCAAGAGTTTACAGCTAAAAAGTAATAATTTTTTTAAAAGGCTTGGATTGGTTGAAATGCTAAGGGTTTTAGCACAAAAACCTCAGATACAGACAGTGCTCATGAATGGGTGAAGAGACCTTCAGTAAAATCATCAATGGATATTAATCTACAGTCCTGTTTCTCTGTCATGAGGAAGGAGAGAATAGGGGAATAGGAGCAAAAAAGAGGAGGGGTTCTACAACTCTTAATAGCTGATGTTGGTTTTACTTCCTCAAAAATGCCGCTGGCAGACATTCACTTTGGGTATGATCAGAACAGATTTTAAAGGCCTCTTTCCACACACAAAAAGCTCTAGAGCCTTATTTAGCAGGATCCCATTCAATAGCAAGAAGAGAAGTCAATCTGGCTTGTTTGAGGCTTAGCACTGATCCCAGGATATAGGAATGACATGGACATTATGCTAGGCTTTGAGGAAACACACATGCAATTCCTCAGCCTCTGGCACAGAAACAAGAAATATTCATGGAGTGTGGAAGACCATCTCCTTTCTTTGAATTGCCAGATGGAATTTGTGAGGCTTACACAGTGCTTGAACGGATCTTCCATCATACCTCTATGGCTGGCAGACCAGCAGTTCTGGTTGTGCTTGAGTCCCAGGTAGCAAGTTCCTGGCACCAATATTCAGGGGTTTGTGTCAGTGGGGCTCCTCTGTCATGCTGAGCTCTGCAATCCCATTTCTGCAAAGCATCTCTTCCATTTCAGGGGTCTGCTCACATCCATTAGCGTTCATGGAAACACTGGGGGCCATTCTTATTGTTAATCTCCAGTAAGACTCATGTGCAAGTCCTCTGCTGAACAGAAACTTCTGGTGCCTGGACAACACAGAGAGCCATGCTGGAGACTGTAGGAAAGAGGGATGTACAGAAGTCAGCTGTCTCACACTGGCAGCAGCACTTGCACACATGAATTTGAGGTTCTTATGTCCTAAAGAATGCAGTACACCACTGCTGTCTGCATACATAGTTTTAGGGAGTGTTAGGATAGATATGTTTGCTCACTTTATCCTTGATCCATTAAGGCTTTCTAGTCATTCTGTGCTTGTATTTTTCTGTTGACTTAGTTATATAAACTTCCTCTAATGCAAGAATAGGTATCTTTTGTGCTGTAACCATAAGATCCTCTGCAAGGGATTCTGCATGGACTGTAAATGGTCTCAGATATTGTGACCCTGAAGTGACCACTCAACTACAATTGTCTGAAGAACTCTCAGACTTTGAGAACAGCCACATGAATTGCAACCTCAACTGTTTCTGCAAGTTTAGTCTGGAAAAGTCTACACTAAATCTTTTACTTATAATGTTTTAAAGTTGGATTTTTGTAGAAACCTGAAGAAAAACTACTTTGGTTGCAAAGAAAAGTTTTCCAGTGTTGGGTTGCAATTTTCAGTACACAGTCCCTAAAAAGTAATTGCATTCATCTTTCAACAACTGAAAACCAAAAAAAAAATTTTTTTGCTTGATATAATCCCCCAAAGTCTAACATGGATTTCTTCTGGAAATGTTAGTTCTGTCCACAAAAATGTGCCAGTTTTGGTATCTTCTATTGTTGATGTCATTCAAATAAAATCCTGGACTAACTTTACTCAAATTTTTTTTAATGATCCTTCCTCGGTCTGAATTTTTTCTTTTCTAAATGCACACATCTACTTAAGTTCCAAATTCCTTTGCAGTGACAGACCACATTGCAGGAGGAACTGTGTTCCTCCCCACAAGCAGGACAGGGAATCCCTTCTCATCCTGTCACTGTGTGCAGAAGAAGATATTGTGTCTCTCATTTCTTCCAGTTGTCCACCACTCCAAAAGCTTCTGTAATGAACACAGATTGAAAATGTTCATTACAAAGGGGAGTGTTTTCCTGGTAATTTCCCTTGTGTCTTCTTCACAGTGAGACCAAGAGCATTACTCTCTTTGGGTAGCTTGTTACAAAAACATCACATCTCTCCTGTGCCTCTGGTTTAGGTACTGACTAAACACCAAGCTGGAAAATGGCAGCATACGATGTATACCTCCCAGACACATAATAGTGGTGACATGGATTTATGGTGGGTTACACTTTTTTTTTAATTGGTAATTTTCTTTCGGCCAATTAGAAACTCTCCACTAAACTGAGCACATTTGAAATGCTAAGTCAATGTGGATATTCCATCAGTGTCATTCCCTAGAAAGTAATAAGAATTTCAGGTTATGGTGGCCTGAGGTCTGGGCACTTCCAAAACCTAAAAGCATAAACAGGTCAGGCAAGTTCTGAGCTTCTGGAGCTGTTTCACAGTTTGTGTCTCACACCTTCCTTGATTGTAGATAAATTCTTCTCTCTTATCTGCTTTCTAGAAACTTTCCTCGACATGAAAAGCCATGGAGAATTATCGAGCACTGATTTATGGTGCATTAGCACATGCGGCATATGTTTCTCTAACTCCAGAGAAAGCCTGGCTCTGCAATGCTTGGAAATGGTCTTTAAAAGCCCAAGGCAGTGTTACACACATCAAAATGTGCTCTCTGCGGATGAAATTCAGCTCTCTGTAGTGACATACCACAATGCTGAGGTAGTTGCTAAGTTCTGTTCAAATGCCAGGATGCATTTCATCCTGTAGCCTTTATTGATATATTAGAGGGCAAATCACAAGTCATGTACCTTGGCATTGATTTGGTATTGGGACTAAATCAACATCAGCTTTGATTGCTCCAAATTACTCTGTAAATTACCAGGCTCTGAATGCTCTGCCAGGGGATTAATCACCAACAACAAAGAATTGACTACGTGTCAGAGTTATAAAAGGAGGGGTTTTAAGAAGCCATCTCTTTATCCGTCTTTGTGAAAACAAAGCAATGCGCAATGAGAGATGTACAAATAATCAGAACACCCAAGGGGGAGGAGCAGAGGTGCTGAACAAATTTCCAGCAAGACAACCTGCTAAAAAGGTTACTTTAAAAGCTTTTTGATGATGGAGCTTATTGTACTTGTGAAAGATGTGACAGGACACACTTGCCTGTAATAGCAAGGGATTGGAATTGTCAACTGGGGACAGCCCTTCTGGACCTCTTCCTCTCATGCGCTGTCTGAGGCATTGCAATTAAACTCAGCACAACAGCTGTAAGTAGGGAGAGCTGCAGAAGTACAGTTAGCTGAAACTCTTATCAATGAAATAATAAAAGCAGCCAGTGTAGTGTGAAGAAAGCGGGTAGCAGGGTAGAGAATGCCTGCACAATAAGAAAGGGGAAGCCAGCAGGCCAGTTTCTGGACACAGACCAGTATCTTGTGATGCATTGTGTTGTGAAGTCAATCATTTCATGAAGCTTAGGACTTGTGCCTCAGGAAAAGGAAAAGATCATTTTGAGTTCAAATGTCTGTCATCACAGCTAGGTTTGCAATGCCTTTCCAAGAGCTGAAATAATAGCTGAAAAGGCTCATCTGTATACAAAATCAAGTAAAAGATAAAAAGACAGATTTTTCTCCACTGGAAGGTCAGTGAAATTTATCAAACCAAAACCACTTTATTTCTTCAGAAATCCTCCAAACTCAGCCTCTCTAACTCTGTGTTATTTCCAGACTGCTCACCACTTCCTCTCATCTTTATAATACACGCATAACCCTCTTGTCTTTCAGACTTGGCTTTGCTGAAGTTTATATTCTGCTAAATAAATATTACATTGTGCAGCTCTTAGCACTAAAAAAAATATCAGCCCATCTGGGTTTTTTCCCTCTCTAGATGAAAAGTATCTTCAGGGAAGACTGCACATCTATCTCCTGAAGGATGGGGGCAGGCAGTAAATCCCATCCATGCTGAAAGTCATGTTCTGTATTTCCTCTTTTTATTCTTGATTATAGCTGTACACACACTTGACTTTTGCTATTTTCCCATCTTGAGCACTCTCCAGACCTTAGAAACATCAGGGTCAGGGTTGAAAACACTGTTCTGGAGTCTGACTGATGGCAAATTTGTGGGGATGGATCTTGATAACTGACTGGTGACTGGCTTGTCATTACCACTGAGGAGACCGCAAGCTACCTTTCCTTCAGTCCTTTTCCACCATTCCCTCCTGTGGTCTCAACGCAAATGAGACCAACAGATGGGCTGGACTCTGGCCACCTCCTGATCTGTGAGCATCACCTGCTGCTGTGTCCATGTCACTCAACCCAGGAAGCAATGGCCCCTGATTTCTACAAACCCCTCGTCTCTGTAGCATAAGCATCCAAGTTCAGGTGTGCCTAGAATAGCATAAAATGGTCTCCTGAGGCCCTCACCATTGGCAGATCTGGTACATCAGTTGGGAGGAGCAGCTGAGGGCAAGATGGGCACAGGTAGATGGACAGCTCCAGCTAGGAGCCAGGCTGGGGGCAAGCCCACCCACCTCCCCACCAGTGGCAGGGGTAATGCAGAGCAGAACTTGAAAGTGTCCCTTTTAATAGTCACTTGAGTGTCCTGCTGATTCCAGTGTGGTTGGTCTATGGCAGACCACAAGCATCTAATACGTCTTGAGACCCTCTGTGACAACAGAAAGAGCCAAGTAGTTCCCTGCTCCCTGGTAAAATAGCAGCCAGCATTTGGGTGATGCAGACATTGTTTCCTTCATGTGCCTAGAAGCATGAGAGCGGGTGGGGCCAGATAAGCTAAAAGTGACCTGGCCAGTGGGAATGAAATGCCAAGGAAGAGAGACAAATCCAGAACAAACAACCAGATCTGAAGAGAGAGTGCTGTCTACCATTTAATGAGGTGCATCTCTGATTTGTATGATCAACAGCCATGGACTAAGCAAAGGAACTCTCCTGCCAAGAGGCTCAGAGAGCAATGTCTCCTCCTCAAGAACCTAAGATGAGAGGCAGGTCGTGCATGCAGAGATGTCCATCAGGCTGACTTGATTTCTGACTGGTTTGGAGAGACAACGTTTTGTTCTCTCTGATTTGTTCTCTGCATTAACATTTGCTTTAGATTCTTGTCAAAACAAGACCAGCCTCTTAAAGTGCAGCACACACTCTGTCCTGTTTAGTTTTGTAATGTTTTGTTTGGCTGCTGGCAACTTGTTCATCAGAAGAAATAATACATCCTTGGTCCATGCCCTAAGAAATCTCCTCCTGTTACAGCAGAAACCTAACAAAGCCCACCCTGTCCATCAGATTTCAACAGAAATAAAATAGCCAACCACATCAGCCTTGTGACAAAACGTTGTCAGAAACCCACTTGGGTGAAGCCGTGCAGAAAGTTCCTGGGATCAGCTTATTGAGGAACAAGTGACAGAAAGGACTGCTGTATTACGGAAAATTGTCCACATGGTCCAGTGCCAGAACTACAGCTAACAGTACTGGATGCATCAAGGACAAGTGCAAAACCTTTCCTAATTCACCTAAATTCCATGCCACTAGTGATATCTTACTCTGCCCCTTTCATGGCTGATTATCTCATGACCTGAAGCTGGACACTGACAGTGCTTGTGATTTCACCCTGGGCAGCCTGGGCTTTGAAGACACGTGTATGGCTGGTGTGCTGTAACTGCAGATGCCATTATTCATGTTTTATTAAGATGTGGTCCATTCCCTTTACCTAACAGCAAAGGTAAATTTAATCCCATGTCTATCACATGTTCAATTTAAACTGTTTGTCTCAATATCATCCTGCAACATAGAGCCCTCTGAAAGTACTCTGATAGTATAATGTACATTGCCAGAAAAAGTATTTCCTTTTATACTTTCATGTCTATCTTCTTAAAATAAAGGGAGAGTCCTGGTCTTGTTTTATTGGAAAGTGAAGTAGCAATGCTGGTTGGAGTCACCTGCATTACTTTGTACTCCTGCTTCCCCTCCTCATGCTCCCAGCCGAGTATAATTCCCCTGACAGTACTTTCTCCTTATATCAAAGCTCTTCTTCCCTTCCCACCTCCTGCATTTTTGTAACTCTCTGGGTAGACATATTTCATTACCACTGCTCAGTTCTCTCTTAGGAGCAAGGTGATTTGTGGCCCACACATATCCAAGCCTTTCATACTGGCAGTCATCCAGAGTCCCTGCACTGACTTAGCTGCTGCCTTGTATCCTATCATGAACTGCCTGTTTGTCTTCCCATCACCTGCTGCAGCTGATTCCATCTTCACTTGGGAGCTCTTTGGGGACAGAGTCTGCCCTTTAACAAGTATGTGTCCCACACTCAGCCCCATGGAGCCCATCGTGCATCCCACACCACAGGCTGAGTGGATTCCCTTGCCAATATAACACAGGCAAAGACAGTTCTGTAATAGACAGCACATCCTCTTCGCATAAGCAAGACCATTGGCAAATACAATAGGATCAGGAAGAAGCTTGCTGAATGAAGCTGTGTTTCAGTTAATATCAATGAGGCTGGCACCAGTGCAAATAGCATTTTCTTCATTAGCTTCTAAGCACTTCCAATTGTGTCTCATTCTATTTTTCTGATCATTTTTTTACAACCAACAATTGCTCTGTTTCGAAAGAGGGTTTGAAATTATTCCTTCACAGATATATGGAACTAATTCTGCAAGTGTGTGATCATGAATAGACCTGAACAATTACCACTTTTGCAGAGAATAATAATACTCTGTAAATGTGGTTTTGGTTGTCCTGAAACTGTTCACACATTATTAGTACTGCATTTCTGAGGCTAGCTGGGAAGAAAAAGAGAAAAAAAAGGAATTAACTTCACAAACAGGAGAGAGGAGGTAGTGCTCTTCAAATTGTAACTCTATGTCTAAAGAGTTGCAGAACAGTCGAGTTAAACTCCCAGGCAGCAAGGGGAGACACAACCCTGCCTTTCAGCTGCCTGGAGTGTGGCTGTGGGTAGCAGGACACAGAATGTCCTGTCCAGACCCTCCTAGGGTGTGAGCAGCTCTCAGCCTCCAGTCTCCTGTTGGCTTTTCCTGATGTAAAGCTCATAGTTCCTCCCAAAAGGAGGGGAATCTGTGCATCTCATCTTGTGGGACAGTACTCCAGCCCAGCAGGATGAAGAAGGCTGTCTTCTGGCCCAGTCAGTATTTAAACAAGAATGTCTTCAACAGGAAAATTGGAGAGTTAAAGATCAGCCAGCCCAAAATACTTTAGAGACTGGGACTCTTGGGCAAGAGGGTGTCAGAGCCCCATGCTCAGAGCTGCTGCTTTACTCTAGTCAGGGACTTCAGCCTGAAATAGCCTTGCACTAGAGATGGGGAATCTCTTATGACCCCCTCTATAACAGATAAAAGGCTGCAAAGGCAATAACTGTTCCTTCCTTATTGCATAACCGACCCCCTCTTTGCCTTTTGTTTGCATATGTCCATAGCAAAGCATTTCATTTTGGGTTACATGGAACATTTTGTGTCAACTGAAGACAATAAGACTGATCCCCTTCCTCTGCCTGTGAGTTAAACCCCCAAAAATTTACATTTGTTTTTTTTCTCTAGATCTAAATGATTTTCCAGTGAGGCTGCCAAGCTCAAAATCACTTCATCATGCAGCTCCAGAGATGAAATAAATGCATTGTCTCCCATACCTATCTGATTCCCAATGAGAAATAGGACAAGAGAACCCAAAACAGCATAGCTTGGCTTAGTAGGAAAGGTTGTTGCTGATGTCAACATAATAAGCATGAAGAATTTCAGCTATATTGGAGCAAACAATATATGGCCTTTTGGAGCAAGATTCTGCTGCAGAATCCAAGGACCCTGACTGAATTCATAGTCAATACAGCTGGGAAGATGAAGATGATTTGGAAGTAAATTGAAAAATGAGGATTTACACAAAGGGCAGCATCTCCTTCCCCCTGATCCGCTCAGTTGCAATAGAAGATCCCAATGCCACCTCCACTTCTTCTGTCACAGCAAAGTAAGACCCCAAAGAGCCACTTTTAAGTGTAATTCACCAAGCTCACTCCCCAGTTCTTTTGAGCAGGCATGCAAAAGATGTTGCACCCCTCTATGAAGCTGCTGGACTATGCTATCAGGAGGTTTTTATTATACCTTATGACAAGCAGATGCAATTTTTGCAACCAAAAGCCATTTTTACTTTTCAGGGCAGAATTGAACTTTACAGATGAGAGGAACTATGCAATCAACAGACTAAAGTGGCTGAAGAGATAAATAACACTCTAAACCAAAGGGCAGGTACAGTTACTTTTTGTGTGCCAATCAACACCCCCGACGTGAGACATCAAAGAAGGGCAAACCAAGCACAGAATTCTACACGTCCCTGATCTCAAGGCTGTGTGACAGGGACAGCATAGAAATGTCCCAGTTATGTTTCACAAGCTGGCAAGTCTTAGGCCCGCCCTCAGAGGAAGACTGGCCCTGAAGACAGGAAGACGTGGTGGGACCTGCTGCTCTGTGTGGCTCCAAAGAGAATCTGTGATAGCCCTGCTTTCATGTGGCACACTCGCATGTGAAATCTCCAGTGAACATGATAAAAGCCTTCAGAGTAGGACATTGTCTTGTTTTGGTGGGCTTTCCACGGGTGAGATGGCAGAAGGCACTGGAAAGTAAAGATGAGTGGGAATACTCTTCCGTGACAGTGTTGGTCGAGCGCTGACCCTGCCACTGAATGGGAGATCTTGGAAATAAGCTTGTTCCATTGACATGGCTCAGAGGGATTATCTCCTCCTTGACCTTACAACCCTATGGCTGATGAGCTTACCAGGTGCTTTTATCTAGCTCCAGCTGACACTGCCAAGGGGTTTTGTCAGATCTGCCGCTGTTGAGCAGAATACCGTCGGATGGATTCTCCATGCCCATTCTGTTTTATAAATGACTTGGACAATGAGGCTTTCACACCAGGCAATGGGGCTTTCAGACTGAGAGTCAGGGCAGGAGGCTTGAATGAACCCACACTCATGGTCCAATCTGGTGTCCAACAGGAGCATGGATCTCAGCAGCTGAAAGGAGAGCTGAACCTCTGAACAAATGCCTATAGTATTTGTGCCTACTATAGCTCCATATGAGGGGTCTAAACACAAGCAAATAAACCAGCCATTCAGATTTAAATGCAGTGCTCACGAACAGAAATGTGGCTGTAGTCAATCCACCTCTCATCCACACATCACCAGTGCTTCCAAAGCAAAGGATGGATGGTCAGAGCTGCTGAAAAATGAGCGCTGGCCACTGAAGTTCTGGAGTGCACAGCACTGAAAGTGCATTTTTCTGCATCCATGTGGTCAGCAAAAGCTATGCCTAGGCCAAAGAAAAGATCGATGTGAAGACATGCTAACTAGTTTCTTGGACTCCTGTGTAGTTCAGGCAAACCATTGTCTTAACCTCACATACATGAATAATAACAGTAAATAACTATGATATAACCATCCTTGCCAAGCCACAGGCAATCTGCTGCTTTATAATTCATCACAGCAGCAGGTCCATTCTCTCTCCCATGTAACACTCACAGTGGAGCAGAGAAGCATATTCTCTGTCTGGAGTGGGTTTAGACCATAATTCAAGATACATATAGAGCCTGTCTGGCAGTGAGACATGCCTGTATGTATTGCATATGTATTGCCAGTGTTTCCCTTTGAATGCCATGGGCACAATTCAATCTTAATGAGCTGGTTCAGTCTTTTAAGGAACACTTTGGCCATAGAGACTACTCCTAAAATTAAGTAAATCCTGATGAAAGTGGATTTTTAACACAGACAAGGTTGCATGATTATTGCTTTCATTACAGTAAGTTTAGTGCTGGCAGCCCATTGTGCTGAACAGGCAGCCCTGGAGCCTTAAGTCCTCTTCATCTCCCTGAGTGCTACAACACGAGCATTTGCTTCCACTACAGCGACCTGTCAAGTTGCCTCAGCCTCGGCTCAGCAGGGTCACTTCCAGGAACAAGGAGATAATTCAGCCATTGTGACCCTGCCCAGCTCTCCCCTTCTTTGATAAGCCTCCTAACAAAGGTACCAATTAGTGACAAGTGTGATGGGGAATTTTGCAAGGCAGGCACCTGGGAGCTGAGCTGAGACAAAGTGCTGGTGGCCATCATCACTGCACTGGGAGATGCTTCCCCTTGGCACTCACAGGCACAGGATTTAGAGATGATTTCTGGGAAAAACGCCACTACTGCAGGAGACGCAGAGTGTGCTCCAACTGTAGGCATTTTTCCTCCAGGCTGGTACTGGCTCTTGCTCTCTTGGTGAGTCTGAGACAGTTTGTTTCAGATAAAAATCAGGCTCAGAGCACTTCTCTGTCACAAAGAGTCCCATAGAATATTTATGGCCTATTTCAGGAAAGAATAAGATGGTAGCTCTTACATCCTCACCACATGTCCCTCTCATCTTTCTAAATCTCCTCTGCACTGTTTTATTTGGATAAAGCGGCATTCACAACGTGCTTTCCATTATTATATGCTGCTGTCCAGCTGTTCAGTGTCAGGCTTTGCTTCAGGCTTCTTTTCTCTCCAGTCGTGTGTCTTTCTTTGCACATTTGATTCACTGATGTGCAGCGTATGCTCCAGGGCAGCTCCCTTTCATGGGCAAGCACCGGACTAATAGATGATCTCAGGAATGATCAGATCAATTCATTAACCTTCTGAATAAAGTTCTCTATTGATACAGCTCCTCTTATCAGGGAAGCCTTGGGTATTATTTATTCCACAAAATGGAAACGCTGCTCTCCCCCTCTCCCACCCTGCCAAGGTTATGGCCTTACGTCAGCCTGTGCCGCGGTGACCTTGAGGGTACTAACCCTTTGGAAGTGCCGGGCTTTTTCCCCGCCGGTGCGTGCGCGGGCACGGCTCCCGCACTGCGTGGTGATCTGCACGTCTCACTGCACTTTGCATACACAGGGCTCTTAGCATATATTTGCATGAGGGTTATTGGCCTTCTCTCGCTGTAGCACCAGTGAGATGTTTGGCGTCAGAGCAGCCTTGTTGCAGTGATTATCAGTACGTGGGCTTGCAAGCCAAGGGCTGAAAAGGCTTGGATTTGTCAATAAGGGAGAGCTGGAAATAGGTTGACCAAAGAGGTTGTGGAGTTTCTGTCCATCATGGTGGTGGTTTAAGAAACAACTGAGCATGGCCCTGAACGACCTGCTCTAGCTGACCCTGCTGTCAGCAGGTGGGTTGGACCAGGTCTCTCCAGAGGTGCCTGCCCAAGTCAACCACACTGCAGATGTGGGATTTGGGGACCTTGCTGAGTGTGTTTTCAGGTGAGGAAAATTAGAGCCAGCAGGACAAAGGGAATTTTGGGAATTAGAAAGGGCAGAGCAGCCTTAGTGCAGAAGTGAATCCACACAGTTTCCTCCTGAAAACACATCCCTGGGAAAGAGGAGACTGCGGCATGAAGCCAAAAAGCCCAGCATGATGTTCTTGTGAGGCCTGGAGACATGTACATTTGCAAGCTAGCCCCGTCTGACCACCTCTCCTCTTAAATCCATCAGTTTAACAGCTCACAAAAGGCTACAGATTTCTTGTTGCTTTTATTGTAATTATTATTATTGGATTAGCACTGAATCATCTTTTTCAGCTGTGATATGTGAGAGACACACAAGGTTTTGTTCTGTGCCTATTTGTTCCTCTATTTATTCAATCCACAGAACCCATTAGCTAGATCATCATTCACTATGATCTTTCTTCTCACCCCTTCTCTAATAATCTCCACGTGTAATTTTGAACATTTTGGTTACAGTTACCAGTTGTCAGGCTCTTGGAAAGTTCTTGGCACGTCTCAACTAGAAAAAGTAAGCACGTCCCAGCTTCCCCTGTATCCTTTTGAATAAATGAAATAGTTTGTATCAAAACACCAAAACACTTTCTTCCTGGCAAGTTTGCCTCCCCAGACTGTGGTTGTTGAGGGAAGGGGGATGTAAATCTGTTCTCATTGCTGCCCTTCTGGGCTAAGAATGAGGAGGATTTTTTCCCTTGCCATAATTTTAGCATGAAAAAGAAAGGCATTTTTATGGTGCAAAAGGTAACATTTCTGGTAACACTAGCCAGCTTTTTACCTGTTACATTTTCATGGAAATTTCCTCAGGAAATTAAATTTCCCATTTGCTTTGCTATGGAAAGCTACTGGTAGCAGCTGTCAAAGAAATGGCAAGTACCCACAAATATTGTCATTTTCAAAGGCAAATATTTGCAGAGCATGAAGTCAAGTCAGGGAGTTAAGCCATCTCTTTGGAAGAGTTCCTGTTGGCTAAGGCACTTCTGCTAGTGCCACTACTCACACCTTTTCTCTATATGGCATACCTATTTTTCCCCCCTTCACATTATTGTTACTGTAATCACTGCAGCCCCAAAACAAAACAGGGCACTACCTGTCCATTGTACAAGTATGGATGAACTCACTGTTTTTCAACACTAATTCTTCTGTTCACTCCCCTTTGGATTTTCACCTGGAGTATGTTTGGGGACATGTTTTATTTCCTCTTTGAGTGTTTGGTTTGGGTTTTTTTTCTTTACAATAACAAGTTATAACCCACTCACCCTCAATCCAGAAGAGGTATTTGCCTTCAGCTTTCAGCATTCATCAGTTGCAATTTGAGCTACAGCAGCTTTCTCCTCTGCACACACTCATTTAAATAAAACAAGGGATCCTTGAGCAAACACTTGATTTCAACACCTACAAATGGGAAATATTGTGGAATGTTGACAATATGCCTTTGCAAGCTGCTGACCCAAACACCAGGTGTGGGGTTTGCCAGTGTGCTTCAAGTCAGCACACTGCTGTACCAGAATTCATCTGAATCCCTGGTGCCTCACCCACCATCCCACAGGAACACAACTCAGTAGTCCTAGGTAAACATAGTCTCTAAGACAAATCAGCAAAATTAGCAGGAATTTTCTCAGTTGCTTTAAGAGCTCTACAGTCTACACAGTGATGGATTCCAGCAGCTGATTGATAGAGACTTACCAAAGGTCTACCATAAGTCCCTCACAAGTGTCCCTAACTTGAAATTCATGCTCATGGCATGAGCAAACAAAGATCTGTCATGTATTGAGGCTTGTGTGAATGCAGGAGAGACAGGAATTTGGGAAGGTGTGAGAAGAGAGCCTTCTGTCTCAGAGCCCTGTAGGACAGCTGTATAATGTCCCCTCTGAGAAGCTGCAAAACTCCTTAATGATTTTCTCTGCTTCCTCCTGGGCAGCCATCAGGTCCCTGCCAAGACAGCAGAGTACAGGCTGGGTGCCTTGGATCTGAGGGGTGATTTTTTTAAATCCAGCCACTCTAGTCACACATGTTTTTACTGTGGTACTGTATAAGTACACAGTCTCTGGGCAGGAATGTGTCCAGGAGCAAACAGGTGGAAACTCTCAGTGTTTCTAAGATAAGCAGGAGTTATCATTATATGAGGGGCACTCCCTTCGGTGTTGTCACAGTAAGGATAACATATGACTGTAAACACCATAGGCTAAACATCTCTGCATGAAATCAAAGGGCTATGCATTATCTGGTGAAGAACAGCTGAGAAATTCAGCTGGGTTGGCAAAGAATGGCATTCAAATTATGAGCTCCAGCCTTAATCCTCCCTTTTGGATGGGCAGCTGAAGTCTTTCAGGATGGTACTGGAATCCAAAACCAAAAGAAAGATAAAGCTGTGCCTGAGGAGAGAGCAATTTCTGGCTGCTGCAGTGCTTGTGAACTCCCATCCACAACACAGGTGGGCAGCAAAGAACTGATGGAGTACCTGGAGGTGATGGAGCCAATGGCTTCAAGGATACCATTACCATACACACATGAAGATGCTTTTTCTAGGAGATGGGTTGCCAGAAGTGAGGTTGGAGAAAGGTAGGCTCCTTACAGCCTGAAGTGTAGTTAAAATACAGTGTCACCAGCTGGCCTGAAATAACTATATCCCATGGCAGCCTCCAGGGGAGGAGCATCAAGGGGCTACCAGGGAGACTTGGGGTGAGGATGGTCTCTGTTTATTACATAGCACTGATGAGAGGCCACACCATAGGGACAGTCCTGCTGAGGTCTGAGCTGAAGCTGGGACCGGTGGTGACTGCTAAACTCTCCACCTTACTACCCATACAGACACCAAAGGAGATGTCACCACCTTTAACCCTTTCCCCAGTATCACGAGGAGCAATCCCATCTTTGTAGAGCAGGAACAGTGGCAACTCTAGACACTATGAGAAAAACTGTTCTACTTCTTCATTAGAAATACATTTACCTTTCCTCCTGCTAGTGTGGCAAAGGGACACATTTGTCCTAGGACTTATGGGCAAAACCTGGTAAACAACAACATTTTAATAAGAGTAAGAGAAAACACTTTTGGCAGTGCTGAGGCATTTGCTGTAGCAGGATTTACTATTAGCTTAGTAAGATTAAAAGGGATCAGACATGTTATGTGAGAAAAAAAAAAACAATATAAACTTTAACGTTCTTTAATGCTTTATCCCTCCTGCCTCAGGTATAAGCCTGCTGGAGTCTTCAAAGACACCTTTCCATTATCCCTGTCACTCATCCTACAAACTGCAGTGGCATCCCAGTGTGGGCAGGGAGGAATGGCACTAGTGATGCACCTGGGATGGCAGCTGCCAGGCACACAGCTGTGGAGACTATGGGCTCCCTCCTGGCTAGTCACTCCTGTGATTTCCAAGAGCACCAGAGTTTCAGAGGGACCCAAACGATTCCATGCAGGGAGACATCGTTCCTCCTCCGCTCTGCGAGCTGGCTGCAGGCACGTCCGCCCTGCTGCGATATGCACGTTTCACATTATCTGACCTTCTGGTTGTTTTGGCTGTGCAGCCTTGGTTTATATTTGGTCTGGGCTGGCTTTTGCTTTGCAGATCAGGTGGGAGGGTTTAACATTGTGTTTCTGGGGATTTGGGGATTTCTTCTTGCTCCCTCTCCCTCCCTCTCATTTCTCAATGATTTCTCCGGCTGGGTCAGGTTGATCTGTGTGGGATCCTGGCAGTGCACCAGAGTGTAGCATAAGCAGTGCATGTAACATTGATTGCATTGTATACTCAGTCACTGGGCTGCTTGGAAGCCGGAAAACCTTTTACAAAACAGCAGATTTGTCCCCGTTGAGCACACTTAGAGCAAGTGAAACGAATAAAAAGCCAACCGCAGGCAAACCTCCAGGTATCTCTTGGGCAGAAAATGTACCAGGATAAATCCTGTCACACTGCAGCCTTCTCACACTCCTGGGAGATCAGTGCCAATTCTATTAGGCAATACTGCTTCTTTCTATGACTTATTTTGCTTTAGCTGAATTTTGTAGACACAAATCCATCCTCAGTCATACACAGCGGTCAAAGTGATCTTTGCAAAGTCTGCTCAGTCCTGATTTTCCCTCCATTTTCTAACAACTCTGTCTTGCTAGTTTATGGCTTCTTCTAGACCTCTAGATCACTGCAGTGCCCAGTGATCCAGCAGAACAGTGGAGGCAACTGGGCAACCGCATGAAGACTGCTTGGTTCCTCTTGAACACATCCCAGGGTTATCCCCAGGAGCAGGCTTCATAGGGCAGCCTCTGAGCTGAGAAATTCTTTTCCTTGTGATGCTTCTGTGAATTGCTGTGTGGCATTTCCTGCTCCCTTCCTCACTGAGAAGGCCAGTGTGAGCAGTCTGCACTTGCAGATCCTCTGAGAGCTTCTCCAAAGCATCCATGAGGTGTCTGAGGCAGCAATATAGTGTCTGCAGAGAGGTGGAGGCCAAGGTCAGAGGAAAAGTGGGCCTGTACCTAGCAGAATAAAATTACCCAGGTTAAGCTAGTGCTGGTGCCCAAGGAGAGATGGAGTAACAGGGGGGTAGCATGCCAAGGCTGCCTTTCCCAAAGGTTAGACAGATGCAGGACGGACCTTGCCAGGCACTGCACACACCCAAAAGTCAGTTTCTAATTTGAGAAATTTCCTAATGCCCACTGTACTCTGGGGAACGCAGCCTGGCAGAAGGCATGAGCTGAATGTGGAGTCCATACCTCTGTCCCCAGCAGAGAAAAGGGACATTGTGACGGCCGGGAGCACCATGCCAGGGAGGAAGCAGCCTGGCCAGAGCACAGCGGGCAGCCCGCGGCCAGCGCCATGAACCCTTTGGGACACCTATGGATGTGGTCAGAAGGAAATAGCACAGAGGGTAGCTCTTCACACACCTCTGTGACAGCTTCCACGTTGCATCTCAGCCTTTCTCCCTACCTCCTTGAAGTGAAAGAAGATGGTGTGCAGGGAATGGGGCCCCAGCAGCCCCTGGGGATCTGACATTAGGCTGGAAGCAGCTTCGCCGTGGGACAGGCAGCAGCCTCGTGTGGGCTGTGCACTCCCACGGGCTTAGAGCTCTTCCGGTTTTGAAGCAAATGCTCCAAGCTGGGCTGTGCTTCCCTGTTGCTCTGACACCCGAAACCCAGCATTAGGTTTATGAAGCTCGCGAGGCAGCCTCGTGAGATGTTTGCCAGGACATGAGGCTAATAATTTAATCAGGTGAATTCAGACGGGGTCCTGCGGCAGCTCGGGTTGCGTTATATAACGGGACCTGTAGGAGACTTTGCTGGGTGATAGGCTGGATGCTGCTCAGCCTGCTCCAGGATGGCCATTAAAGAGAAAGTCTGCCTCCGTTTTGTACCCTGTCCAATGTCATGAGGTTTCACGAGGAGAGAAACGCGTCTTCCTTTCCATAAAACTGCGGCAGGGCTTTGAAAACTAGAATGGTTTGGTTTTATAACAGAAAATATTGTGTTGTGGCTGCCCGCTTCCAAAACAACAGCCAAAATGGTGCAGTTCAGTGTAAGAGACTGCACACAGGTTTCCATCTGGCTTTTGGGTGGGTTTAGCAATCCATCCAGCTGGCCCTGCCGAGGCACTTCACCCCACAGACCTGCAAAGCCTATTAGCACATGCTATCAGGGGCCTGGGGCAGGTGGCTGGGTGAGAATTGCTGCTCCCCTCAGGTACATGAGGTCTCCTGGGCCAGTATGACACGCTCACTTGCCTGCCCTTCCTTGGTGGGTTTGATTAGTATCTATCCCCACACTCAGCACGTTCACACCCTGCACTGCACAGCACTGACCATGTGACTGAGGGCACTGCTGCAGCGTGTGACAACACAACACACAGGGCATGAGAGTAGGAAAGATTCTAAAACTGCAGCAGAGATTGTACCTGCACAGGAAACACAGAGATTTGCTTTGCAACAGACAGAGCATCGGGTGGGGAGGGATCAGCACACAGGAATCTCAGCTTTTTGGACCATTTGGACCATACTCGTCCTTCCCTTCCTTCCAGGTGCCCCACTAATTCCCCACTGGTCATACTGAACTGCAGACCCAGCAGCCCTCGGAGATGAGTCAATCTCTAGGTGGGAATCCAAGGCTTACACTTAGGTTCATGCTGTTATTTTAGTTTGTGGTCTTTGCTTCTCATTACGGTAAGCTCCTGGGAATGTCAGCACCAAAATAGCACAGAATCACAAGGTTACCTGACGAAGAATGAAGTAAACAAGAGGGATATTCTTTCTCTCTGCTTCTCTTTCATTATTTTTCATTCTCTTTTTTTTTTTTTTTTTCAATTTCCTAAAAAGAGGCATCTTGAGTACAGACATTGAACACCAGAGTAGAGATTTCAGGTTTGGAGATAAGGTGTATCCAAACACAGGAGGTATTTTGGACAGGTTTTGCCTAAGCTCCTCTGAGGAGATGTGCAGCCAAGGTGCTATAGGTCTGCAGCAGCTGTGGAGATGCCATTCCTGCTGGCCCACCCTTGCCAGACACAAAGGTGGGGCTCTGCCACTTCTGGAGAGCACCAGTGCCCTGGCTGGCATCAGCCTATCTATCTCTGGTAACTGGAGCTGCCACTGCAGGAGGATCCAGCAAAGTAAAAGGGCCCTTTGGAAGAAGCTGCATACTGGGGATGTTGGACAGGCAGCACTGCCTCTGATCCCCATTTCCCAGGGCTTATTCTAGAGGAATTATGAGCACAGGTAGTTCTGTGTTGAGGAACTTCACCTGCAGCAGACAGGCCCTGGCCTTCTCTCAGAGGCACAAATGAGCACACACAGCCTCTTTCCAGAACCACACTGAGGTCTCCCGGGATACCAGTGCACAGTCCAGAAGGGAGTCAGAGCTGTGCTTCTCTGTTTAAACTCCATCAGAAATCAGAGGAGGCAAAAAACAAAATCAGTGCCTGGCAGACTGCGAGGAGCCAGGAGTGACTTCCCTGTTTCTAGGAAGGCAGTGCAGATGGTGGGAAATATTTCAGCCGTGCAGTGGCAGCAGTGGTAACCTGGCACTAGGGCAGCTGAGCTCCAGTTCCCTCCTCTCCTGGGCTCTTTGTGTGACCTTGAGCATTGGGCTTTACCGAGCCTGCACCGGTGCCTTCACTGCAAACACCTCCACCTGCACAAGGACAAGTGTATTCAGGGCAGGAGGGGTGCTTGGTGACCTGAGGACACCATCAGTATGTGGAGGGACCAGTACCCTCCTTAGAGCCACAGCAGAGATCGGGGTACAGTCACCACCTCTGCTGCTGCTGCTCTGTGTGGCTTGGAAAGGACATTGCTCGGTCCAAGTTTCTGAGAGGGCGCCTGGGAGGGAGGGTCACACAGAAACCTGGACTCTCCACCTGCACATTAACAGCTCAGGCTGCCAGCCTAGGGATTGTGTTAGGCTCCTGCTCTGCCTAGAGGATGCCTGGGGCAGCAGCAGAGACAAACAGCAGGGATCCCCTTAGAACAGAAACCCCTCCATGGCTGAAGGGGACCACTGAGACAAACAGCACTTTCCACCAATTGTTGCTCCCTTCATCTCCCTTTCCACTTTTTGAAACGAAATCTACTATACACAAAACTGTTAAAAAAAAAAACCAAAAAACAAAAACAAAAACAAAACCCAAAAAAAAAACCCAACAAACCAACCAAACATCCTTCCTACAAAACCAAAATAACCTGCATATAGCAAAAGTTAAAATGGCAGCTTCAGCTGCTGTACCTGGCTGGGATGCAGTGGTTCTGTGAGATCACCCATATTCCAGATAGTCAAGATAAGCCAGCAGCTGTGCCCTTTATCCCTGTCTGGTATACTAACAAAATGATAAAAAAAGCCACTGTGGTTTCACTGGCCACACTGCACACATGGCTCAGGGCTCCATGAGGGAATATTATGACAAAACTGGGGAGACTCCGGGCATGAGAACATGCAATGGCAGCTCTTTCTGTATCAGCAAGGAGGGACAAGAATGTAGGGCACTGCTGTGGGAAGATGTGCAACAGAAATTGCCTATCTGTTGCAAGGGCAGGAATGAAAGTTGGAATGTGGGAAAAGGTAGAGTAGAAAATAAGGTCCTGAAATGCAGCTTTGGCTTTTCTTCTTCCTAACCTTCAGCAGAGAAACCCATGGGGAGCACAGGCACAATTCCTTCAGACATATTTGCACCGTGCATCGCACTAAAAACTGTGTTGGAGTTGCAAATAAACCTGCAGCTGGATTGGGCAGGGAGTGGGCCACTTCTGCCTGATTTGGGGCTGCCTGGCCCTGGCTTCTTTCCCTTCACCCCTTGCCATACTCAGAGCTGAACATACTTAGGAAAGAAGATGTCTGCTTCAAAACAGTGGCAATTCCTGTATTTGGCCAGAGGCACCCAAAAGGTGGAGGCAGCAGGTAGCAGGAGGGAGATGATTCATGAGGTACGGCAGGACACAACGTAACAGATGTCCTGGCTGAGAGTGCTGCAGAGAAATGCAAATACCAGGAAAAGCTGGGCAAAAGATTTCAGTTTGAAGAGACTTTGAATGGAGGAAGCTGTAGCTTCAGCTGCAGTTTCAGTTTCAGCTGGGGTCTTCACAGCTAAGCAGGGGAAGAAAGGCAAAGCTTGGCTGGGCTTTCAGGGTCTACTTAAGAAGCATATTCTGTCAATCCTGGACTGCTACAGCTGTGTGGTCATGGACATCTGGTTGAACTTGAGCATGGGAACATGCACAGACCATGGGAAGGAGCTCCATCACTTCAGCATGGATAAATCTGATGTTGAAGTGGTGGAGGAGGCAGTGGGTGAAAATGCAAGCTGTCACTTTACAGTTATAATCTAGTTACAGGTAGTTGTGGGGCCCTTTGAAAGATAGAACATGGTGCTAATAATGCCAAGGTCATGTGTTTGATCTCTGTATGGACCATTTCACATAAGAGTTGGACTTAATGATACTTCTGGGTCCCTTCCAACTTTGAGAATTCTGTAATTCTGTAATTGATGATTTTACACCCTGCATAAAGAAACAGCGCTGACAAAAAAAAAAAAAAAAAAAAAAAAAAAAAAATCTAAACTGAGGACTGAGCTCTGTGGAGAAAACCCATCAAAATGTTGTGAGTGACCCTGAATTGCTTCAGAGAGAAGCAGAAATCCGGAGCAGATGGGTAAGTATGGAGAGGCCGTGTGCACAGCGAAGATGGAGAGGAAACCAGTCACAATGGTGGGAACAGTGCAGACTTGCCTGTTGGAGTTTGTTTTACACAGAGCCTGTCACTTGTTCTAGGGATTCCACTGCAGCACTGGGATGAAAGCAGAAGGGAGATCACACATCCATCTTAACCACTTCCTCTCCCTTTTGGCTGAATAGCTGAGCTCACAAGATTCCACAAAGGTCGCGCTGCAACAGGATACCCATTCAAGTGACATGGAGAGGTCTTGCTCCTCTTCTTTAGCAGACCATTCTCCTTCCATGGTGTTTTCCTTCTTTGGTGGCAGGCAGGGAAAGGATTCCACAGGGACCACAGAAGGAGTGAGTGGGAGCTAGTGCACATCACCATGGAGGGCTTTCATGGTCCTCTGCCGCAAAAAGGTCTGAACACTACTTCCAATATTCCTCTGTGAGGAAGAAACACTGCACCAAATCCTTATCAATGGCTGTCCTCAGCAAGGCTCTCCATAGCCTTCAGGATGCCTGGGAACACGGGGTGCTGTCTGCCTGGGGCTTCCTATCTGGGAAGCAGCTTCGATGGCTTCAGACATTATCCAGTAGCATCTGTTTCCACACTCTCCTTCACAGATGGTGCTGCTGCAGGAAGCCCAGGGTTCAAACTTGCACCCAGCTGCTGGATGTGCTTGTGCAAGGCCAGGGCAGCCACAGCCAGGCAAAGCAGAGTGTAGTCTCCTTTATTACAGTATATAAAAGCAAGGGATGTGTTTATGGAGGTCAGAAAGGGCTGGCTCAGGACTTCAGATATTCTTCAAAAGGACAAGAGCCAGCTGCTACAGGAAGCATCTTGGTCCTCAGTTGCATGTCAAATGTAATAGCAACCATTAAACAACAGTTGATAATGCTCACAGCACTAATAGCATTGAGACATTGTACAAATGGTCACTCAGTTAAGTATTTGCAGTAAAATCTTCCTGGGAAGCATTTTTTCTCCAAGCAGATGATATTTGGCCCATGATGACTTTTTTCTTTCCTGTTTCAGGGTCTAGTTCCTCCCTATTTGGCAAGTCATCACGTTACTTCCAGGTGGGCAGAAGACAAACAATTGATAGAGATCCATTTTTAGGTTTAAAGGGGTTCTTATCATTGCCAAACACCTGAAACTCCCCATAGTTTCCACTTTTATCCAAGTCTTGGACAATCTTAGCACAGCTTCAATCTTTTGGCTGGAATCAGGGTTTAAAGGTCGAAGACAACATCTGCAATAGTCTTGAGAGTGAGTCTGTGCAACACTGGATTTCACATTAAATTTTTCCTCATTTGCTTCATATACAAATCAGATTTATATACCTTGCAAGAGTGCTCAGAAAGCACTTCAATTTCCAGAGAACAAAGTGGAGGTATTATTAGCAGAGAGCAAAGAGCAGAGCTCTTGCTCTCTCTGTAAGCAGGCATCATGCTGAGCAAGAGGTTTTAAATAGTTTCCTCTGAGACAACTTTGGCTCCTTCTGTTACACAGTTTTACTCAAGTGTTCAACAAATTATCTCGTGAAGGAAGCAAATATCACAAGAACAATGTCCCTCGTATGTCTTGCAGGGGTTGAAAACCACAGCATGGAAAGAGCAGCCTCAGCTCCCTAAACAAGTTAAACAGAAAGGAAAGGCACTGAGAGGGAAATCCTCTCTGACTTTGTTATGGAAATGTGATACAGTTTGACATTTTAATTGCTATTCTCCCCTTATTATCTGGCACACGTTCATAGTGCCCAAGATGTTGTTTAGTGAATCCAGCTGCCTCCTCCGCTCCGTTTGAAGTCCGGTGACTCCGCGTGATAGGGGAGTGTGAGAGTCAATGTGATTTGTGTATGAGGAAACATAAATATGTCACAGGAGTTTAGTCTTATAGGTCTGCAGAGTTTATACTCACAAAATCTGTTGTACCCTTGTTTACACACCCAGATCCAAAGGCCTGACACACCCTCGCTCTAGCTCAAAGCTTTCATCATTTCTGCCTCCTTTCTAATGAGGCCGTTGCAAAGCATGTGGATGATATTTGACCACAGTTTAATATATCCAGGAAAATGTGCTCTCAAATGTTAAGAAGAGCTTTAATCAAAGTGGTTTGTTGTCATTAGCTGAGATGAGCACATGTAAGGTTCTGCTGCCACATGTACAAACTCCTAGGCATGGGCCTCCTCATATGCCAAAAACTTGTCCCCGCCAAAAAAAAAAGTGGAAGAATTGCAAATATATGAATTTTAGCATACCCCTGAGCATAGACACCTGAATACAGAGATGCAGCTGTGCTTAAGTGATGAACAATGCTCGTGCTCTTCCTGCAGCTTACTTCTGCCAGCCAGAATTGTTGGGATAAACTCATCTGTTTGGTACTGGTTTTCACCTGAACTTCACTACTGCTGCCAGCCACAAGGGAAGGCTTGGCAAAAAATGGTCCCATGATTCTATGTAAGAGAAGAATGGAAATATTTACCAATGGGCAAATTTAAAAACAAGCCATAGGAAGCCCAGGGGCCTAACTTAAGGGAAGAGACTTTCAAGAACATCCTATTGGAAGCAGATGTCCTAGTCTCTGAGAGTCTCCATCAAACCCCAGGTTGTAAAAATCTGTATTTCTGAAAATGAGAGATAGTAATAGCCTCCCTTTGGATAGAAGGTTCTTTGAGAGAAGCAACCATACGACTCAGCCTATCTCACCCTAGGACTACAACTGTGACCCTGAAAACAGTAAGAACTCTGCCCTCCTTTGAGCAAGAGAAAACAGTTTGGTAATTAATATTGCTGGGAAAAAATGTCCTAATAAAGGCTACCACAAAAAGGCTTGGTAATATTCCTAACCCCAAGTTCAGTCCTTTCTCCAGAACTGGGAGAGCAGGGAAGAGCTGTTGGCAGGACACACTTGAAAAGTCTGGCTAGAGATCTATGTCAGTGGAGCCTTATGTAAAGGTGTTGCATGGGGAACATCCAGTTCTGTGCCATCTCACTCTTAATTGAGGCCTGAGCTGTTAAATTTCTCTTGCTTCTAACCTTTACTTCTATAGCCCTGATGAGTGAGTTGGTGTGATAAGAACCCATAAGTGAGTCACAGTTTGAGGGACAGGACTCAAAGTAACATTCTGTTCTGGATGCTCAGACAGAAACTTTAACGAGAAGTAAGACAATCACCACATGGAAAATGTCAGCTGATTGCAGGACCAGATTACTGGAGCTTTGCCTCCTTGAACACACAAAAGACAGCTTCAGTTTTTAAAGAGCAGTTTTAGAAAAAGCACATAGTTACACAAGAAATGCAATTAACGCTGCAGAAATTACATCCTTGCTGCCAGCAGCCACCATGTCCTAGTCTTCACCACATTTCATGCATCAGCCAGCTGAGCTGGGGAGATGGCTGTGGCAAGAGGTGGAAAACAAGCAGGGGTGGCTAAAGTAGCCCTCAGAGAGCATTTCAGAGGGGCTCACAATATTTTATCCCACCTGTGGCATCTTAGTAATATCATTGTCCATCTTTTAAACATCATTTCTTGTGTCCAGAATCTTGGCAAAGGAAGCCGTTCAGTGCCCAATGCCAGGCTGAAGCCAGGGGTTTAGTGATAGGGGAACATGGAAATGAAGCCAATACCTATTTTTGTCTCTAAAGTATGTGCCTGATACTGTAGCATGAACTTTGTCAGGCCTTACTTGTCTTCACACCAAATGCTCAAATCATGTGAGGGTGGGGAGCCATTCAGGAACAATTTGCTGAGTGGAAGTTCCTCAGGAGGACTTCCCTCTCCCCTGCCTTCACCGTTTTGTTTGAGGAAAGCTGGTCCCTGACCTGCCCAGAGCATGAGCTCAGTTAACACTTGAGCCAGTTAGAGGCCAAGCAACCTATGAACCTCTCATCTCCCTGCAGATACTGCTGGAAATTGTACTTGTCCCAGGAGCAGGATCAGGGAACTAAACACAAAGCTGTGAATTTGCAGCTGACTTGGGTGAAAAGAGCCCCCATGCTTTAGATGACCTCATATCTATTTCCACCAGCAGAAATATTGCCACCCCAGCCACTGAATCAGTGAGCTTGGAATTAAAAAGGGAGTAGCGTCCACCTGATAAAGACGATTTGCTCTTTTGCTTTAATTGTGGCGCTCACAAGTGCAACTGATTTAAAAGCTCCATGAGCTCCGAGATATCAGCTGAGCCACAGTATCTGGTCATGCCCAGGCTCCTCACCCACAGCAAAGGAGGAGTTAAATGCATTTTGTGGCACCTCCCACCTCATATGTGTGAAGTGCTCACACACAGAACCCACTCCTCTGTCCAGCTGACACACAGCAATCTCCAATGACAGACCATATGTTTGGGCCTTCAGAAGTGACTGAGGCTGAGTGACTGATTTGTTCAGGGTAGAGGAAAAACATCCTTTTGTGGTCCTAAAGAGAGCCAGCAAAGATATTACCCACCCAGCTGCCAGTCACTGGTGTTGGCTGATGGGAGTTCTCCCTCATCTGCTTTAGTGCAAAGTTTTCAGTGCAAACCAGTTTTAGCAGTAGGTTAAGCTAAACCAGATGAGTCTGTCCTTCCTCAGCTGAGGAACACCACCCTAGGAGAGCTGTGGGATGTCATACAAACTCCAGCAGAAGCATCATTGCAAGTAGGTGTTGAGTGCAAACATCCTAAAACTTTTCCTGGTCACTTGCAAAGTCAGTGTGCATCTTTGTTCTCAGTGGCAGAGATCATTTCATTCACTGCATTGCCTGGGTCATTTACCTAAACCACGGGATCCTTCCTGGTTATTCCATATGGGAGGCAGACATACTCTTCATGCAATTGGAGCTGCCTTGCAAAGCTTTGTTGGGGGCACTGCAGGAGAAGTGAGTTCCTGCAGCCAACTACTGACATTGAATAGCCCTGCTCCTTTCAGGAATCCACTGGTGAGACCCTTTAACCACCCATTCCCATCGATCCCTGCTTAACATTGCTAGTTTCACTGACTCTCCTCCTCTCCTCCTACCCCCATCTCTATGTGATCACCTAACCTCTCCAAAATTAGTAGTGCTATGTTTAGCCTGTTCTGGCACTCCGGGCACTCCTGTGGATGCTGAGATGGTCTCACAGGGACTCTACAAATTTCCACTGCTATTGGAGAGAGGAGTGTTTTCAAAACTGCTGACACCGGATCCCCGTGAGTGAGCTAAACCAGGAGCTGGAGCCTGCGAAATGTTCTTAATTTAACCGGGGCAAATGGTTGCCATCTTGTGTTACTGAAGCCCCCCAGTCATGTGCCCCAGCAGCCCCACGTCCCGGTCAAGCAGGAGGGCAAAAGTGTGAGGTCATTTCCAACAACTCCGTTTCTGTGACATCATCACAGGAAAGCCAAGCATCTACTCAGTTTAGGCGTGGGAAGTCAGAGGAAGGGGCAGGAGCAGCTTTCCTTTCTGCTTCCATGTGAGCCAAGCATAGTTCTGAAGGGTAGATTGGGGTCATTCTCCTCCCCTCTCCTCCCGCTTGGAGGACAGTGTAGCCGTATCACTGGCAGCTATTTGGGAGTGCTGGGCTGAGGCAGCTTTGCTCCAGCCCTACCGGAGTATGCAAGAGCCATCTACAGGTGATGGGAGATAAGGCGGCACAGCCCTGCCTTCCCTTGCCAGCGGGAGGGCGAGATGCCAGCCCCAGATGCTAGCCCCAGCTTCCCGACATTACAGCCCATCTCCAGGGTCACCACCAGCCCTCTCACAGGGCACCCGTGCCTTCTGTCCATGGCCACAACCTCTTCCAGAAAGGCAACTTGTCTAACTTCAAGTCAAGGAAGCACCGCCTGAGCTAGCTGGGAAGGCTGGCGGTCCCTGGGGTGGTGAATCCTGTCCAGAGGCCACAGGGAATGTGCCACTTGCAAGCCACCACAGGTGTGAGAGCCCCATGGAGACAGCTCCAAAGCAGCCCTTCACATGCCTCCAGTGAGGCAGCAGGAGGCCAGACCTGTGTGAGGCCAAGAGACTGGATTCACAGAGCAAGAAAGGGACCTTCAGCCCTTAATAACCAGCCTGGAGATCCAGCTAGACTTCAGCCATGCTCCAGAGAGCTTTGCTGGCTGCTGCGTGGTGCTTGCCTGTGGCAACCTGCATGGCCACCGTGCCAACACACAAGAGGAGGCAGAGCCCAGCCAGCTGCTGGAGAAAACACAGTGGTCATGCACTGGACACTAAGGAGGGTCAGTCTTGCATTGAAAAGAGAGGGCTCCAGATGGAGAGCAGTGGTTGCAAAACACTTTTAAAAAAAGGGAACTTCTATTCAGAAAGGTTGGTGTGAATTGCTCTAAGAGGCAGGAGAAGGTCTAGACTGGAAGACCACTTTCACCCAGTAGTCCTTGAGAGATTTCATGTAAATCTAATAAACTTTTGTACATTTGCTTTTTTCGTCCACTGTTACCATAACAGTTCTTTCTTTTGAACCCTTGTATTTCTACATGGACCATTGCTCACAAGAGACAGGAGGAGAGCTCTGGGAACTCTCTGTGCCTAAAATGATACTGATCCCAAGAAAGGCATCTGGTGTTTCTCTACCACAATATTTGCCCAGCTCTTTTTTTTTTTTTTTTTTTCTTTCTTCTTACCCTCCTGCCTCCAGTATCTCATTGTTCTCTTTGTTTCCATTCAGGGTCTTCCCCCACTATCTCCACCATCCCTCTGTCCTCTTCCAATTTTGTTTCCTACATCTCATTGAACCCAGCTCTGGCTTCTGAGTGCTGTAGCCCCCAAGGGCTCTGTCTGACTGACACATGACATATTTTAAAGAGTGTGGACTTAGCCCCAGCTAGGTGAAAGAGCAGTAGTCAGCATGTATGAGCTGTGCAGCATAATAGAAAATACAGCTTTTAATTAAAACTGGTATTTCGGGACCTCTGCTGGTGGCAGCCCTGCTGAAATACGACATTGCTGAAGCCCATTGCTGATGGGTTGTAGTGTGACCCCATCCCCAGGAGTGCTGCTCCCATCAGTGCCAGCTCTTGGAGGGATGGGAAGTGCTCTGTGTAGTGGCTAAATACCCTCAGAGCACTCCCATGACAGGATGGCAACAGCTCTGGAGCCTGGAGTGTACCTGTGTGGCAAAGTGCAGGCCACAGCCATGGCACTGCTTTGCATATTGTTTCCAAGAATTTAAAATTACATGAAATTGAAGTGTTGTGGGATTGTGCCCCTGTTGTCACATACATAAGTAGGACTAGATCCCAGGAGATTGGGAGCAAAGTCTTCCAGCATCAATCCTGTTTATTTGACACAGGACAGCACCTGCTCTTACACCTTGTTCTGCCAACATCTCATTTCATTTATTCTTTTCGTTTTTAGCATCTGCTGCAGATGACTCTCCAAAGCACTCTCTGCAAGGACAGCCTCATGCCTCTCCCAGCAAGATGCAGCACCCCAGCTCTCTGTTCACTCCTCAGCCCCTTGAAGGTATCACCACGATTGCAGGCGGGCACAACTGGGGATTAGAGCCAGTGCTCCAGGCACAGACAAGCCTTGATTTGCTCATTGTGATGCTACAGCCTCCCTGTGATACCTGGGGCCAGTCACTTGGACCTTGATCTGCAAAGACAAGCATGACTTCCTCGGTCTTGGTGTCTGTAAATGTGATTTCCAGACCAGCCTTATTTCACAAGGTACCACAGGGGAAGCGGATGTGCCCTACGGACAACTTGCAGGACCGGGATGGCATCTCAGAGAGAGAAAGCAGCAGCAGGCTGAGCTTGTTATGAATAATTCTCTTAAAATGGAAGCAGTGCTCCCCACGTGTCCCTGAATACATTATCCCTCTGGCACAAGTGGAAAGGGCACTGGGAACCTCAGCTTGCCCAGTTTGGTTCCTGTGTGCACGGCACCCTTGTACAAACAAACCGATGAGCTCTCAGAAAGCTGCAGCAGCTTGACACAGCACTTCTCATTTCTCTTGTGCCCTTTCAGCCAGTCCATGGTCTGTGCCCAAGGCATGTCTCAGAGCTGGACATCTCTCAGCTCAAAGTCACAATGTTACCTTCTCCTGAATTTTCAAAAAAAAAAAAACCTGCTCCATGGGTGGGCTGTGAGATCGATGTTTCCCATCAAAGGCAAAGTGAATTAGTGCTCTAATTAGTGTCAGTGTGCATCTGACAGAGACTAGGGACTGAATAGCACTTCAGAGAAAATCAGAGGGACAAGAGAAACTAGGTTTTTCAGCATAGAAGAAAATACAGGTTTTGGGGCACACCTGGTGCCCAGAGCCATAGCTCATTTGATAAATAGAAGTTGGTTGTTTGGGGTTTTTTTAAACTTATAATATTAGGGTGGGTCATGGGGAACAGCTCGATAATTTGGACCCAGCAATACCTCTACCTATCAGCAGAGGAAACAAATAGCAAAGAAGAGCTGCCAGCAATGCACCTTCACCAGCACTGCCCTCGGTGAAGCCCTGGGGCTCCTTGATGCCAGATCCCAGAGTGGGAGCATGGTCCTCCAGGTGAGGAGTCAGCAGTGGCTGAAGGTAGTCATTCTCTCTCCATAGAGTGCCTCAGAGGTCTGGCAAGAAAAATGAAGGATCACCAACGGGAACCCAAGTTCATGCTGACTCTACATGGGAATGAGGTTTCAGGGTAGGAGCTGCAGGTCTGGTTTGGATTTGCTGGGGAATGTTTTCTACAGGTCTGGAAGTGGGGGCCTTAATAACTGCTGCAGTTATGTAATGGAAGGAAGACCAGGGTTCTGCCATTTAGCCCCAGACTTCCTGAGTGGAGACCCCTGAGAGCTTCCCCAGGCCGTGCAAGGATTGCAGAGCACAAGGTACTGATCATCCTCCCACTCTTGCCCTTGCTGAGGCCCATTTGAGGAGAACCATCCCCAGAGGAGGAAGAGGAACTGCACCTAATGTCCCTCAGCCTCTGTCCTTCAGGGCATGTGCAGGGGTACTTTGGCTGTCAGCAGAGCTCAGCAAGAAAGTCGTGAAAAACCCACCCCAAGGGGCTCCTGTCCTTTTAATCCACAGGTTTAGGTCTTTCACACACCAGCAAGCATGGAGTTAAGACTGCAGTTCAGATGAAATCCAAACATTTGCAAGTGTGGGAATTCCCAAAGAAAGCAACAAAACTACCTTCACTCTGCCCTCCCAGCAGTGCTTTTACACAGCCTGCAGCTGGGTCTGCCTCGGCCAGCTGCAACAAAGACTTTAATCTTATCAGTGACCATAAAAACCTCAAATTCCTCTTAGCAGAATTGCTGATGGGGACGGTAGTGCTAAGCCTGGCTTCATTGCAGGCTTGTGCAGTCAACAGCAGGGAAAAATGCTATATCACAAATTCCTGAATCACAAATTCCTGCATCATCCCCCACTCCACGGGATCCAAAATGGCTTTTCCCTCCATCAGTCTAGGGGTAGGATTTTCACATTACTGAAGTTAAACAGGTACAATGCTTCCTGCAGGCTCATCTAAAAGTGCTGGAGAAGTGCTCTGCCCTGACAGCAGGTGTGCTTGACTGCAGGTGGGACTGACAGCTCTTCTGCGTGGCTCCAGTAAAAAGGAAAGGCAGGACTGTGTGCCTGTGGGCAGAAGTTCCTGGCAAAGGCATGCTTCTCTCTGCAAGGTGCAGTGTGTTCAGCAAGGATGGTGTACGTCCATGGAAATGGCTTGGCATTTTGATGGTGAGAAAGCAAAGCTTCAAGTGCTCGTCTCCCACCTGGGCTCTGTTCCATGTAGCAGGGCAGGTGCTAGGGTTGGAGAGCAATAGGTGGGGTCAGGTCTCAGGCATGGAGCTGAGAGCTGGGTTACACCTCAGGGCTAATTTTGGTGTTACTGACAAACAAAAAGGTACCAATAGGATTGTCTCCCATGGTCTGTAACTTGGAGATGGGAGCTCCATCCCACAGATCCTTGGACCTTGGGCAGGAGGTGGTGAGGAAGACCTCCCACATGCATGGGACTTTCCTGGGCTACACCCAGCTGTGTCTCCCTTGCACACCTGCCACTGCCATCATCCTTCTGCCATCTCAGGTTCATCCCACTGTCTCCCAATTTGTCCTCTCTTGAGGTACTTATGCACTACCTGCTATGACCCCACCAGCTATGCCGAGCCTGCCCACACTTTCAGAAGAATTAACCATTTCTGTGTTTCCCTTGCCTCTCCCTTATGGTACACGTGTTCTTTCAGCCCATTCACCCATATGCTTTTCCCTGCCCTTGCACATGAGCGGTCTTTACATGAACGCTTCTCATGTAGGGCTGGGAGACGATCTGAGCACTGCTCCAGCCCAGTCTGGTCTCTAATGGAGATGCCCATGGAAGGGCATTCCACCCATAGAAGGAGGTTTCCCCTCTGCCTTGCAGCCGATGACTCGTCTTGCCCAGTGGGAAGACCCCCCCAGGATACCCAAGGACAAAGCACCCTTGTGCCAAAGACCTGGAATGACCATGCAACGCAGATACACTTGAATGCCCTCTGAGAGCAGGTCTGTAAGTACTGCTCATAGCTTTCCAAGGTCTCACTCCTGGTGCTGATAGGAAGTCACCCTGCTCACACAGGAGAGGCTGGTGGAAATACTTGGCATGCACTTGAGCTGTTGATACGGCTGGACTATCTGCCAATATACACTGTGGCTCTCCCTCTGTCTGACTTGGAGTGGTCTACAGTTCTCATCTCCATCGTATGTCAACAGCTGTGCCTTCTGGCTCCTTCCCCTTGCCTCACCCTTTGTACATCTTGGATTATAGCTGCTCAGCACAGGGGTTGGCCAAGACCCCAAGGTCCAGGTCCTGTGATATCCGGCTGCTTTGGGAATCGAACCGTGGAGGATATCGCAGAGGCACACAGTAGTGCTTGCAACTGCATTCAGACACGTGGCTTCACTTGCAGAAGTGTGCATCTAACCCTGGTGTTGGGCAGAGGGAGATAATGGGCCTCCTTCCTCCCACTGTCCAAGGCTGGGAGGTGACAAAACCCATCCTAATTAGGGGCTACAGAGATGACGCTTCCACAGAGAACAAGTTTTATTTATGAGGCAGATTAGGAAGCATTAATTGCTTTCTCTCCTGGTTTCTGCTCAGAAAGGTACAGTAATCACAGGAACATTTTTGACATTGTTGACATAGCTTCCCAGCCCTCCTGCTGAGAAACAGGGACTCTTGCATACTTCAAAAGGGCTTAAAGGCTCGGGTTGTGCCACCACAGTAGTAGTGCCGATCTAGGACTGGGGTGGGGGGAATTTGCATTAGAAGGATTAAATACCAGGGCTATTGTGGAATTTTAAACTGATGTTTTCCGGCTGACCACAGGCCCAGAGCTTGTGTGTGGCATGTTTGAGCCTCAAAAGTGCTCTTGATCCTCTGATCTTTCATTTCATAACATTTCTCCCCACTCCCTCCCTTCAAATGTATTTTGCTTTTCTTTCGGCTGCTGAGCAGACACACACTAGCAAGAGGAACACGTTGGGTTGACAGTACTGAAAGCAGTCTGAAGCTCAGGGAAGCTTTCTTTGCATACATTTGAAATGCTGAGTGTCTGGATTACTCTTGTAGTCCTGGGCCCTGCAGTAACAACAAAGTTAAGACAAGATCCATTTTGATCATTGTGATCCAAGAGCCCTGTGAAGCTTTGCACAGTCCTGCACAAACACTAAGGAGTGTTCTTACATCTGATTATCTTATGAGATGTGTGTCTGGCTTGTGGTTCATACAAAACTCTCCTGACTTTCATAGCATGGTGCAGAATGAGAGGTTTCTTGCAGCTTCATCACCACAATGGTGTCTCTGCTGAGACAACCCATTACCAAAACATCAGTCCATTACATTTCTGGCACTTCTCAAGTACCTCGCTCTGCAGGAAGAGATTGATCCTGTGAGGATGCTCAGCCTCTGACACCACTGCAACCATCCTATTTCTGTGCCAACCTGCCAGCCAGCTGTCATTAAACACAGGCTCAGGCTGCACACAGATGTCCTGCTGTGGCAGCAAACTGCTTCTTATTAGGTACTGCAGCTGTTTCTGGGTTCACTCTCAGAGTAGTCACCCCCCTGCACAGCACTGTGTAAGAAAAAGATGGTTCTGGCAGGGAAAGGTCTGGGGCTGGGGTTTTGGGTTGTTTTTTTGTTCGTTTATTTGGTTAGTTTTTTATGCTCTGCACAGAGGTGAATACCCAGCCTTCCAATATTAGCCTTGCCACATGCAGCATCCCAAACTTGAGCAAGTCTTGCCTTGGTTTGTCTTTGAGACAGACATTAGAAGCTGTAAAGGGCCAGTCTTGGCCCTTAGAATGCAACATTGAGGTTTGATGTTTGAGCAGGGCCTGAAAGGGAGGGACATGCCCCCTTTGACTGGGAAGAAGAAGCACTTCTGAAGACTGGGAGCACTGGGGGAGTCCCCTTGCTGCTCCACCACATCACCACATCACAGCCAGCAAGCATCCCTCCACAGGATCATCATGACAGCTCCATGAAAACAGGGACCCACAGCCTGTTCCCAGCTCTTGCTTAAATCTGGTTGTCTTCCCAGAGCAGAGCCCTGTGGTTTACAGGGCACACGCACCCTCTGTAAGCAGAACCAGTCTCTTTCCACTGCCATGTGGCCCTTTGTGCCTGAAGGCCCCTGTCAGTGGCAGCTAAATTTACTGGGGACTTAATATGCAAATATGTATCTGTTCCTGTCCTTTCAAGAGTCCCTCTTTCTGGTGTTTCTAGTAGTTATAATTCAGCAAGGACTTGGCAACTCATCAAAGCTAGCATTTTCCCTTAGTCTGATGCAGGAAAGAAATAAAAGAGCAACCACTAAAGATCTTGGACCAGTTACACAGAGATGCAGCAAGAGGATTCAAACTTTTCCCTGCAGCCATGACTCAGCTTTACAGCCCATCCCCTACAGGGTAGTTCCCTCAGAATGATGGTTGTACCACAGCCAGCTATCCCTCTACCACATTTCCTCACACATCCCAGGATGAATCCTCCATGGGAAGCTGAGCATGCTGCCATGGAAGCAGAAGCAGATACAGGCTTCAAGAGCAGGTGTGCTCTCATCTGCAATTGATAGATGCCTGTTAATTATTTATAATGCACAAGAGGTGTACTTGGTGTTAGACCAACAGCAAGCAAGACCAGCCCCTTTCCCCAATGAGTTTTCCATGCAGATTATGCAGATACCAAGAGGCAAGGCAGGATTAGGCATGAAAGAGGAAGCCAACCATGTCACAGAGGAGGATGGTGATGAAAGGAGAGACAAAAGGTGTAAGACATTTAGTGGAATTGAAAGGGGATGGTTTGAAGAAGAGAAGAGAAGTGGTTTTCTACTCATAAGAAACAACACGTAAAGAGGCAGTAGAAGCCCCAGAGAGTATTGAGAAGTCATACCATCTTTAGGCTTAAAATGGACACAGCTCCTGCCCTGGCCACCATATCTTACTTGTGTAATAAGGCTGTTGGAACTCAGGAATGAAGAGTCCTAGAAATGCAGCAGAAGGGGCTGCCATGAGCTGGTCTTTTGCAATATGCACGGATATGCAATATTCTGGATGTGTAGTGCGAAAGGATAAGCAGGAGCTGGGGAAATACAGGCGTGACAAGATCTATGCTGAGCTGCCTGTGCAGGCCTCTGTAGTCCTGGATACTTGGGAACAACTTGTCTCACAGTAGTACAGTTCAGATCCTCGTGTCATCTTTCTGTTTAGGAAGAGGTGGGCAGGAAAGCACCAATGATACCAGAAGAGGGGCATAAAATCACCACTACCTCCTCACTGATACACAGCCCACAACCCATCCAGCTTCACCCTTGCAGCTGCAAACTGACAGGAGAAAAGCTGCTGAGAAAAAGGAGTCCTTTAAATCAATAGACAACCCAATGGCTTTTTGATTCACAGTGCCCTGATTCAATATCCTGCTGGAACAAGGATAAGTCTCTGTTTGATGGTCTACTCAGTAAGACGCCTTTTTGGAATCCTGCACTGACCACATCAGACCACGCAATTCCTCTCCTCCTTGCCAGGATGCCCTTACATGTTGCCTGCTGTAATAGTTGAGGTAGTCCTTTTATTTCAATCACTTCTTTACATTGGCTTCTGCAACCTTCTGAAACCATTTCAAGCTGATTTTTTTTCCCCTGGGCTGAAATTTCTCACACTCATGCTCAGCCCCAGGTGATGAAAGTTTGATGATAATCTGCTGTTGCTGGTGTCTTGACTCAACAGTGTGGTGATTTTGGGCTGGAACAACTGGAACTCACTGATACACTGACATGGAACAAATTGTTGGCCTCTTCACTAGTTCCATACACTCTAATTTTCAGGTCCTGGGATGTCTCTTCACCACTGCTTCAGCACCCAGGCAGTGCCCAGACTCCAGAACACCCTCCTTGCTTCAGTCCATGTTGCCTGCTGATCCAGCATGTAGGTCCTGCTGTGGCTTACCCACGCAGGTCACTTCATTTAGCAGGTCACTTCATTTAGGTCACTACATTAGCAAAGTGGCTGATATTATTAAAGAGAAACGTAATCAAACAGAACCCACAGGCTTAGCAAGCCAAGTCGTTGCAGGGTAACACTGCTTTTCATTAACTTCTTTTTCCTTTGGCACAAACCTTGCTAATGATTTTGCAGAGTGCCTATCCTTTTCACTCTGTGCCTCCCCTGACTTCTAACACACAGTACACAGAGTCTTGTTTTGAAATCCCTTAGGACAAATGGGCCTATTCACAGGATTAAATGCTGCCCACTATGGTTTCCAGAGCTAGCTTGACTGCAGCACAAGACCTGGGGCTCCTGATTTTAGCTGACTTCCTCTCAGTGTGGGGGAGTGAGTTGCCTCTGTGTAGGTTCTTATGGCTCTCTTGTTCTCTCTTGTTCTCTCTTTTTTAGGGTCCCTTCACCTTTCTGCTCCCCTACACATACAAGTGCCAGGAGACCCCTTCAACATCACCTTCCCCTCCCTGCAGCCTTTGGCAACATGATCTCAGCTGGGTACTTCGCCTCTGTACCCCACTGGTAGCTCAAGATCAGTCAAGGGTGACATCTGAGCCCACATTCTTTTTTACACAGCTCCTGTGTGCTCTGCAACTGTTGGAAAGAGCCCTGCTGGAGAGTTCCATGAAAGGCAACACCGGGCAGTGGCAGAGAACTTTTCACTTTGTTTCACCCCATGAAGAGCCCAGCTGAGCAGATACTTCAACCCAAATGTTTGTGAAAAGGAGGGTGGAAGAGATTAAAAGTCTTGAACCCCTTTAAAGTCACGAAGTAGTCTGATAGTGAAGGCCTCTGGTTTTGTCCAAAAGCTAAGGGGCCATGGGAGGGAGAATTATCCAAAGCCAGGCTAAACTCAAAAGAAGGCCAGAGCTCATCTGTGCTTCCCTTACTCTCTCCTGGCACTCTCCACCACCTGGAGCACCCACTGCAGAGCCCTTTGGGAAGCAAGGAGGTTTTGCAAAGGGCAGACTATTAACTTTGAATCAAAAGGACATTCAGGCAGGCAGCAGGTCTGGTGGGAGGGAGGGCTGGGGGAGCGCAGCTCCCCATCCTGCCCAGCTCTTGGAGCCCAGCCGGATCAGCTGGGGAAGGGGGGAATAAAACGTCTCCAGTGTCAGCCAGTGAGGCTTGCCTTCCCTTTATAGCAGCCCTGAGGGAGTGAGAGACACCACAGGGAGAGCTGAGCTTCAGGGGTGAGGGGGGGCCAAATGCTGGCCTGCAAAGTCAATAGTAATTTAACACCCCACTGACTTTTTTGGTTGGCAACAGGATAGATATTTAAATCATAACCTTCTCTCTCCTATACCCCTCCTCCCCACCAAAAATAAATAAATAAACCCAGCAGACCCTGTTTTGGCCTGCCAAGAACTTGGAGCATGTGCTGTGCACTCCCCGAGCCTCACGTTGGGCACCGTCAGCTGAGTCTTTCCTTGAATCAGGGATGCTCATTGCCATGCAGCCTTTGGAGGGGTGCTGAGGACCAGGTGTCAGCAGGGCTGGCCCCAGCAGCTGGCTGGGACCCAGGCCTGTGTCCCTGGGTTGCTGTGCAACCAGAGGCACAAGGCTCAGCAGGGCAGTGCATATGTGCTGCTTCATACCAGCCCCTCTGACCCTGGCACCGCACTCAGCCCCAGCTGGGCTCATCGCCGGGCAGGGCGAGCAGCAGGAGAGGCTGGGGGTCTGTGAAGAACATGGGGAATATGGGGAGGGAGGGGGAAAAAGAGGTATTTTTGAGTGTCAAGTAGTGCCCTTACAGAGCCACCAGGATCTGAGACTAAATTCTTTTCCACTTGAAATGGATCCCTGAAAACAGGTCCTACAAACTCCCTGGTCTCTGCAGGTTAAAGAGCCATTGCTCATCAGCCCCTCAAGCCTGCAATCTTCTTTTTCTTAATTTGTTCAGACCCTGGAAGAAATGGATCTCACTGCAGAGCCATATCCTGCTCAGTTGAAATTGCCCCAAAACCCATGTTTTGTCCTCCCATCCCACAGCACAGGACAAAGACTCAGCTCCAGCATCTCCCTTACCCCCTTTGCCTTGAAGGAGTGTCTTTGCTTTGCACATGGTACTGTAAAACAGCTCTTTCCCTAAGGGAGCTCTCTGTCATTCTTTACAGCTCTGGTTTCTGTTTGCACCCTCTGTCCATGGGTCCTAATCCACAAGGCAATGAATTCAGTGGAAAAACATCCATCAGCTGCAAGGCCCATTGAATATGCCTGATATCAATTAGGATCTAATTTGTCTAGTCTCATTATTCACATATGAGTCCTGTGACTGAGACTCCCAAAAGTAAATGGGAAATTTTCTCCCTCTCTGCACCTGGGTTTCAGTGGTTTTGATCAAACTAAATAGCCTGGCTTGAACTTCTGTGGCTGCAGCCCCCACCTACCACCACTGGGCTGGATGTAGCGAAGAAAAGTGCTGACTTGGGGAAGAGGGAAGCAAGAAGAGGAGCTAGCTTGGAAAAACACATGCCAAGTAATGAATGTGCAGTGGAATGTCCAGCTATCCCCAGAGTCTTTCTAATGGGATGACCTTCAGGTGAGCAGCAGGAAAAGGAGCTTTTGTTAACATGTGTGGCGAGCCCTGTGTGCTTTCACAGGGTTGGCAGGGACTGAGGTGCCCCCCAACAGCCTGCTCTCCACTGGACTGTGCACGCCAGCTGTCTGAAAAGCTGAGAAGTCAAAAAGGGGGGCTGCGAACAAAGAGCTATGTGATGCCAAATATAACGATGGGATCAGCTCCCTTCAGTCTCCTTTGCACATTGACAGAGCTCAGGGCAGAGCTGTGAGTCCAAGCACCTATAAATTAAGGCTATAGTCCAAAAAATGTCTGAAGAATGCTCTGCTGCCAAATGCAGGTGCTGACTGTGAATATTAGGGCTAAAGTTGCTGCTTTAAAATTTCTGAGAGTTGGATTCTGTCCTATTCCCTCCCTTATAGTGCTGCAGCAGGGGAGCTGCTTAGTGCAGCCCAGCCTTTCAAATGTTGGTGCCTGAAAGTAGGTTCCAAAATATGTGTGGACCAGCCCTTTTCAGAAGCTCAGTGCATCTGGATGAATAATGTCAGATGTCCTCACAGCTATTGAAAATGCATTCCAGCTGCCTAACCCTGGTATTTGGAGCCAAATTTGAGGTGAGTAGGATGGAACAGTTTGGTTTCACTTGTTAGCAAGTCCTTCAGTTCATACCCAGTGGAGAAAATGGACTAGCAAAGTTTAGGATGGCTACAGTAGAAGACAATAGAGGCAGAAAATTGGTCTGTTAGCAGATTTCCACCCATGAATAAATATCTCTCCGACGCCACTGTTTGCTTTTACTTTTCCTGAAAATGGTCCTCCTATTATTTTTACTTCATCCCTTGGCACTCCTTGTAATCCCTCTAGTACATTCTTTTTGTGAAGAAATCTAGTCTGAACAGAAGAAAGGTCACGCTCTTGGCCACACCTCTAGACAACAGTGGGCCCTGGCATGAGGTTATAGGTTGTGCCACTGACTGAATGGAAACAGGAATGGCCATGAGACTGTGCTTCCTTTGTCCTTCAGATATCTCTTACTTTCAGGAATGGTGCACAATGGGTTCTAAGGAGTGGGGTTTTTTCCTCAGTGACTATTTAAAATTGAGCAACTTTTTCTTCCTGTGTCAGTTTTGTACAACTCTTAGTTTATATGCACCTCCTTTCAGAGTGAAGGGGATATTCAGGAATGCTGAGCTTCATAGACCACTGAGCTTTGCCTAATGACAGGAACAGACCTCAGGCACTGCTGAGTGGACAAACCTGGATGATGGAAGCGGTGGGTTTGAGAGGAGGTCGATTATGAGTGTGCAGGGCTGTACTCAGAGGAGTTCCACTTGCAGCTCTTCCCATCAGAAGGAGTCTCTCACTCCCTGTGTCTTTGGGAGCTAACTTTATCAACTAAAATCAGGATCTTTGCCTGCAGACTCCAAAACAGTCCCATCCTTGCCTCTCTCCTTCCCTCTCTTTAAATAATACCTCCTCAGGGCTTGGGGGAGTGGTAGAGCTCCCAAGGGAGTGGTGGTGCCAGGGAAATCCCGGCTATCTGGAGATGAGACGACCTGCTGTAGGGGAGAATTTAAATGCCAGCCTTCCCATGAGAACCCAGGAGACATGGGAAGAAGGACCAGACTATTTCTTTCAAGTCCCTTTGACATTCAAGAAAGTGTTGCCCCAGCGAGCTGGCTCTTACAAGATGCGTCTTCTTGATGTTCTCCAGGCACAACTGCTCAGCACAAACACATTTGGCCTAAGCAGGAAAAAATGAGCTTGGGTGTCCCAGGCCTTTAACCCTCTCAGTCCTGGCTGGTCAATGTTCCAACAGACACTGGTACTTGAACTATGTCCTTACAGAGTTCCACTGGTAGGGAGGAGACGTTCTCATGGCAGAGAATTCTCGTAGGGGGCCACAGTGGCATTGTGAGCTTGGCATTTTATGATTTAGTCTCGTGTGAACTTGGTCCCAGAGGAGAAAATGACACAAAATCAATTGCACAGATCAATACCTGTTCTGATGTATTTCCTGGTGACAGGCCAGATGGCCCACTGAAGGTAAACATAGTCTGAACAAAGTCTGGGCACAGCAAAATGTTCCAGATGGGAACCAGGAGTTCAGAGCTCATCAGAGCCATCTCCACACACACATTACAGGCACCAAACAAACACTAATAAATGATTAATAGGGCTGCTGTGCATTAGCCTCAGGTTTTGGTCCCCTCCCACTGCTTCTGGATAATTTCACAAACAAGGCAGATGATGGGGAATCATGTTTTGGAGAAGTTAATTAGATACTTAGCTCCCTGTGAACTTCATACAGTCCTTAGAATCCTGTTTCTCCCTTCCTAAATGCCTCAGACCTCAGGCCAGTCCTTTCAGATGGAGGTTGCTCAAAGGCAGCCCCTTTGGAGTCCATCCCAAGTCTTAAGTGTCCAACTCTTTCCTGAAGTGCTACAGAGTAATGCAGCAGCCCTCTTCTTCCTACTGTGAATTGATCTTTATCTACAGAATCCTCAGTTCTTCGTATGATGGTAAATAGAGACAAGATCTAGGGATGGAAGTTTCTGCTTATGATGAAGAGAAGAAAATTGCTTGGTCTCCTTGCCTCCTTAGAACCGTCCTCCCACATTTCCTCTTCCCCTTCACTTCCTCTATCCTTCAGCTGTGAGTAGTCTGGACATCCATCTGACACTTCTGCCCCTTGGGCCATTTTCTATGCCTGTAACACTACAGCACTGCAATATCAGAAATATTCTTTATTTCTTGGGTGTTGCCCAGTCTTTTGCACTCCATAGTACAGTCACACTGTCAGACGTGTAACAGGCTGAGGGGAATGGAAGCCTTCATTTATTTTGTCAGGCTCCAGCCCTAGTTTTCAATACAGTCTGAAACTGGTGGGAGGGACTCTATTGTCCAGCCATGACCAGATATAGCCCAAGTGGGTGGAAGAATCTGGAGCTGAAATTGGTCTTGTTCTTTCTATTCCAAATGGGGCCTTCATAGCCTTTCCCTTGAACATGGGCATCTTGAGGAAGAGAAGACCACTGGTCAGGTCTCCAGGAGCAAGAGAGGATGCCACCAGAGGGGACTGGGCCCTGACATCTCTGCAGAGCACAGCAGCACTGCACCAGACAGCTTCATTCTTGTTCTTTGACCTTCAGTTCTCCCTCTCAATAATTTTATTCATTATACAACACCAGGATTAGACAGTGCCTGCTGGTTGGCACGCTCTGATGGGCATTAATACCTGCTGGCACAGAAGCAGGCACATGCCAATACTCCTGTGTGCTAATGAAAAGGCACCATTTCCACTTACATTTCAGCACACACGAGGTTTCCTGAGAGCCAGCATTGATCTTTGTGCTCAGGGGAACATGTGCTGCCCTCAGTCCTGCCTTGCAGCTCCAGGAGTCCTGTGGCTTAGGGCAAGGATGGAGAGCAGGCTGAGGGAAAATTGAATCCCTACAGAGTTTTTGTGGGGCCAGAGCTTGTCAGCACCGTGTCACACAAAAGAACTCCCAGCTTTAAGGCCCAACAGCAAGACAACACCCCAAGAACACTGCACGTGACCTTACTGCCATCTTATCAGGATTATCTTATCACTGTTCATAGTGCTATGGGGCACATGAGCTAGGCAAGGTATTTTTCTAAGTGGGTAGTATTTATAATGGTCTCCAAACGTTGTGTTGGAATAGTAACTATTCAAAGCATGTTAGACTTCCAAAAGAAAAATGTCCCTTGTTGCTTCTGATAAACTGATTTCAAGGCCACAGGGCTGAGAAGGAATTTGCCCTCAAGCTTGCTTAGTCCAGAACCAACCACTGCAGAGTATCTTGAAGTATATCTCTGGAGGAACTGATAACAATCACATTTCAACTCAAATGGACAATGGAGCTATGGAGCCATTAGGCTGATTCAGATGTCTGCTATGACCAGAATGGACAGCATCTGTCCACCTGATCCATAATTGTTTATGTTTTTGATCGAGAGGCGATGTATGGGAATATAAAAGCTTTGAAAAAGTGAGGTGCAAAGTGCAGAAATGGGCATGACAGGTACTAACATGGAGGGGTTCATATCCAGCAGGTGACAGATCTGATATTGTATGGGAAACCAATTTAAAACAACCCTCCAAGGCTACTAATAGCAGCCTGGCACTGCTGCAGTTCATGTGGCAGACAGTGGGTCTTCTGAAGCATCTGTGAGCAGGACCATATACACACACATGCTTGGTGACAACCACCCACCCCCTGCAAGTTGAGGATATGTAGATTTGCTACTTAGCTCTTAGGGTGTGGGAATTTTGGTTCAGTTCCACGCATGCAACTCTGCAATTCAGGCTCTGCAAACAATAGTTTGGTCACTCCAAGAGCAGTGAGCATGAAAGGGGTGTGACTGGAGCGGCTCTGTTCCCAGAAGTCAGGCCAATTCTCTAATGGGAGCTCAACCAGCATCTCTGCTGAGCGGCCAGGAAAGCAGTTTTGGCAGCCTCTCTGGAGATAGTTCCAGTTCGGGAGAAACTGCTGCTAGATTTGGGACAGACAGCGTGCAGGTCACGCCTGTGACACAGCACAAGCAGACATCTTTGCCAGAGACACTTCTGCAGCATGCTTGATCTTGACTTTTTTATTCATTGTATTGCATTGTTCTTGCATGTCAGCCCCTTCCACTCCCCTCTGCCTCACCAGCTTTCATTACCATACCATGCCACATCTCTTCTCTGCCCAAAACTTTCTTTGTTTCTCTGCTCCTTCCCCCACAAAAGGATTCCTCTTTCTCCTCTGTTTCAGACTGACACGTCCCCGAGATAACACTCTGATCTGAAAGTTTCCTGTGAAAAGCACAGTAAATACAGGAAATTTTTTGCTTAAACAAAAGGCCCTGCTACTAACCTGCATGAGAAAAATATCCTCTCCTGTAAATTCTTTGGGCTAGGCACCATTTCATCCTATCTCTCAGAGAAATCCTCCAGCACAAAGTCTTCTGTGCAGCTCAGTTGCAGTTAACAAACAGGAACGATGAACTGAGCTTGAAAGGGATGAAACGGTAAAACTGACCTTACTGGAATAAGTTCATTCCCGTTTGCAATTATCTGGTGACAGCCTTCACCTCAGGCTGAATAAATATAGTAATTCAGTTTCCAGAGCTCCAGTTACTATTTCATAAATGGTGCTCAACTGTGACTTGGCCTGGCTTCAGACAGGGATGAGCAGCTTAGCTGCAATTGATTTGCTCTTTAAGTAAAAATTAGAGCAAGTACAATGCCAGGATTGCAGTCCCCATGTGGAGCATGATATCCCTGAGAGAGAGAATATGGCTTTGGACCTTGAGCTGATAGCTGGGTTCTGAAACCAGCTCAGCAGGTGATCTTCAGAAAATCACCATTCTTCAGGTTTCAGTTTCCTGAAGGGAATGGGGAATCATCATAATGCAGTACCACAGGAACCACTAGAGTGTATTTCCCTTTCTTGAAACCAGTATACAGTCTTGTATAATTACATTTACAGTCAACTTCATGTGGTATTTCTTTCAGGGGAGCACTTCCTTCCTAAAAGCATTGTCCTCAAATGCTCATGAGTGCTGTTTTGAAGAAGGGCACCATGGGCATCTAGCAGCCCTCTGATGGAACAAAGATTTCCCTGCACAGCCCTGTCTGGTCCAGATAGGTCAGTAAGTACAAAATGTATCAGCAGACACCTAGGTTTGATAAATGTTATGTTTGAAATAAGTCAGAAATGAGCCTTCATAATTCAGTGAATATCTGTTCCTACAATATGAGTCAACACAAAGACAAACATGGAGGTTTTAGCTGTCTCCATTGAGATTCTAAAAGACAGTAATGACCAACACCTCTGCACAGCAGCATAAATCAAGAGCCAGGGGATACTGAGGTCAGCTGAAACATGTACTGGTGGAACCAGGCTTGGGAAAGCTCTGGACCAGCTGGGAGGTTGATTGCATCTCAGGCAGGAGGACAGATGACAGAGCTGTGAGAGGCATGGGACTGGAAGAATGGTGATGTTCTACACCTGGACAGCATGGCAGCAGCAGAGCTGCACGTGAGGCAGCATGGACTGGCAGGGAAAGGGATATTGTCAGGAGGAGTGGTGGCCACAAAGGCTGCACGCACTGGCCTGCAGCCAGGCAGTGCTGCAATCAGTCTCTCACTGCTGTCAGCAGATGGTGAGGCCACAAACTGAAAGACAAGGCTGCACAGACAAGATTAGGAAACCCACCACAGCTGCATGAGTAGGAGCAACCTTAAGCAGTTCTTAGTAAGTAGAAGAGTAAGTTAGTAAGTAAGAAGAATGAGACATTAAGGTGAGGCTTCACACACCCAGGCTCCATGCAATAGAGCCACCACCTCACAGCAGTCCCCAGCACACAGAAAAGTGGCCTGCTGAAGGTAATGCAAGGGTGGAGTGGAGTATTTCTGCAGGGCTTGGAGTTATTTGCAGTGCAGTAGTAGCTCTGGTGACAGCAGCAGCTCAGCATCCCTCTGTGAGATGCTGCTTTGCACAGGGCTGGCTGCTGGAAACCCAAGCACAGGGGGACAGGGCTGGTGTTTAGTCCCCTTAAAGGAAAAGGGCATGCTCTGCCTCAAGGGTGGCCAGCCTTCCACTTCAGCAAAGGGAAGAAATGAAACAGATTGTTTGAAGGAGATACAAATGTTAAAAATATTCCCTATAACCCTGCCTGGAGATGGTTACTGTAAATACCATCATGAGTGCACCACACCGCTTCTGGCATAGCCGGCTATTTTTTTTTTTTTAAATCACTCCTACTGTTGATAAAAATCCAGAGACACTGACATAATCCCAAAGTTATCCAGAGAGATTCAAAATATCCCATGGCTGCCAAACTTACATAAAAGCTTTGATGTACCAAGGATGCCTCAACAGCACAGAGCTGCAACTCCCAGGGTTAAAGAATCTCACAGGACAACCTGCCTTTGACTGCCTTGACACAGTTCCAGCAAGAGGGATGGATGGTAGCCCTGCAGGGGACAGCCTCAGCATATAGAAAACCATTACTCACCCATGGCCATGGGTACTGGCAATCCCAGAGTCCCCATGGGCCCCAGAGTCCCCTTGACTGACAGGACTCAAACAGAGGACTCTGCTGAGCACTGGGACACATGGCTATGGGACTGGCACCACGAGCCACCATTGAGAAGTCCTGGAGGCCAGCCTCAGAAATCCTCAGGACTGCATTCAGCTCTCAAGATGCCACGTATCTGCCCCATTCCTAGCCAGCTGCCTCACAACCAGCTTCTTCTGCAGTCTCAGTTGCTACGAAGCTGTTCACATCATCCTGCATGCAGACACCGGTCAGAGCTTGTATGAAGGGGAGGACAGGTAGGAAGATCCTACCAGAGAGCATGAAAGACAAAACAAATTTTAAATATACCCATGTTGGCAAATAGCAAGAGCCCAAGTTTTGTATTCTCCAGTTCATCATGCTCAGCTCTTGCATTGCTGATGCATGGGGTCTCAAGGTGGCAGAGGGTGCCAGCTCCCAAGGAGAGAGCCCATCTTTCTTTCCATAGAATTTTTTGGGCATCTGGCTTGAAATGTCAATGTAAGATCCTTAAACAAGCCTGAATTGTTATTTTCAAGCAGTATTGAAAGCCCAGTCCCTAGGTGAGTGGGCACTGAAAATCCCAAGTAAATTTTGAAAATCCTGACCCAAATAAATAACTAATTAATACTTATGATATCAAATGACTGCAATGAGGGCGGAGAACCCTGATGGCTACTCTAAACCTCTGTTCATTGCAACTGCATTGGAAATGAGATCTGGGAAACCCCATTCCCGAGCAGGGCAGGATCTCCCCCACTTGCATGTGCACATGCAGGGTTGGCAGTCATGTCTACCCTTGCAGCAACTCCCCAGGTTTGTCCTGGTGTCCTGCACAGAGGTGAGTTTCACTCATAGCAAACATCTCTCACAGACTGTCAAACCCAAACACGAGTTATTGCCTCGTTGCTGGAGGTCAAGGGAGGTGAAGGCTTCACATGAATACGGTGGAAACAGAAAACAAACACACAAAAATCCCCAGCAAGAAAGGACAAGTCAACCTTAGCAAGCAAGTCCGCTACCCGTAAATAAAATGAAGGCAATCACAACATGCATTAAGCTCGGGGGAGCCAAAAGTCATCTCTCATCTGTGGGTGACTGATGGCTCACGGGTTTTCCAGCACCAACTTGCCTGGTGTCGTTTGTCACCTGCGAGGGGTAAGCTGCTCCTGAAGGCTCCTCTGTGCTGGTGTGTGTGCGTGCGTGCATGTAACTCACGGAATTTCAGCAAAGTCGCATAAGAGGATTGTAGTCCTGGTTCAGCTAAAGACTTAAGATTCTGCATAATGTGTTAAGAGGAGCTTAATGCAATCCTACTACTCTGCCACAGAAACCCTGAACAGCAGCCTGTCTGTTCTCACCTTTCCCCATCTGCTAGCCAGCTGTGGAAGAGCTGGCCGGCCCTAGGACTGCTTAAAGGAGCAGGTGTATAGGCAGATTTTGGGATTCTACATCTGTCTTCTCATGAGAGCACATTTTTGTGCTCACTACAATAAAAGGATACTATGCAGGACAACTGATGCCAAATTCATATGGTGTGGAGAATTTTGCTTAATTTGGAGGCCTATGGTTGATGTCTTATAAGAAAGGAGGTTTCACAGCTCTGAAAGAGGAATAGAGAGCCAGAAAAGAGCAGTTTCATGTCTCAGTGGCAGGAAGTATTCTGAAAGTGAGGAATGGATCCCTTGGCCAAAATTACATCAGCAAGGAGGGTGTGCTATTGTGGAGTAAGTTACCATGGCTAAGGGAATACAGGTAAGTGTGCGCTTGAGATGAGACCAGCTGTCTGAGGATTAGAGCAGAGATGGCAAAGGGTAGGGAAAAAGGAACAGAAAGGCAAGATACTCGTAAATCAGACATGAATGTCAGGCAATAGTGAGGTCAAAAGGTTGGGTGAGGGTATTTCCTGCTGCTCAGTTGCTGGGAAAGTTTGGGATTTAACAGCCAAGCCAGAATCACACACATCCTTATTCTGAACTTCTCCATGTCTTTGTGCCCCACGTGCAAAACAAATCCATTGTGAAATATTTTCTCCTAGATTCTGTGTATCTTCTTCCTAGGTTCTCAGATTATGGTGGTGCAGTGTTACCAGCAGTCTTGCTACATGCTTAGGCACAAGCCCCTCTGGAGTCTCCAGTCACCACCTCATATAAATAAAGAAATTATAGTGCAGATTATGATATAATGCATATTATGAAATAATTATGCAGATTTCCCAAAATTATAACACTGACCAGGATACTAGCACAATCAAGACTGGGGGGAAAAAATAAAGGAAGAAAACTTATTAAAACCTGGTTTGCACACACATAGCAAAAAAATAACAGTTTCAGGCAAATGAGGCAGGGAAAGGAAGTGGACTGGAATATGAGTTATTCCCTATTCTGAAAGACAGCAGAATCCTAGAACAGCATTTCAATGCTCCCTGCACTGGAGAGTTTCTGAGCAGAGAATTGGAAAAGTAAAATGTCTGTAACAGCAGATCAGTGATACAAAGTGATTCCTGCTGTTTATAATGGGTCAGCAAGCAGGTGATGTGTGTAATGACATCTCTCCTAGATGAATATTGCAGGGAGTAGTCCATATAGACAAGCTTTACATGTTTATGAGGTTGCATTCTGGAAAGCAGTGCCTTTGAGGAGCTCCGAAGGATTACAGATAATTCACTGGAAGCTGGCTCTTGGCAGAGCAGGAAAGCCTAACCTATTCCTCCTGGCAGATAATTAAAGAGATATGGAGTAGCAGAAAGAACATTTCCCACTGGCATGGCATTGAAAAAATATTTGCCCACATTCAAAAGGGAAGCAGACTGACTTGGAAAGGTTCAGAAATGAGCTTCAGAAATTACATACAATCTCTAAGATACTGTCTAGGATAAGAAATTCTTCAGGATACCATATAATTTATCTGAAGAAACTTAGGGGCACTAGGATATTTTAATGTCCTACTAAAGAAAAATGAACCCAAGAGCAGAAAGGCCTATTACCCCACAAACAAAACCCTAATGAAGTCCAATCCAGAAAATGAAACTCATAAAATTCAAGCTGAAAGTCAGATGCAGGGGTGGGGGTTTTTTAAGATTTCAGGAAAGAAATAACTGAAATCATTTCCTGAGAAAAACGGTGAATTTGTCATCACTTGGACTCTTTACATCCAGTCTGTGATAATTGCTAAAGTACACGTTCTAGTTTACCAGAATGTTCTGGGTTTGATAAGTACTGGGGAAGAGCAAAACGTCTGGACTGCCAGCTGGCCAGGCACAGCTCTGTGTGTTGGGTTTTGCAAGTGGTGTGACGAGATCAGCCTCTGTGGTCCTTGTGGCTGTAACAGTCAGATCTTGTAATGCATTTTCCATCTGTAATCCTGACAGTGGCTTTCATAAGCAGCCAGTGAGGTGGGCTGACCTCCTGTGACTGTGACCAGAGAGTCTCCTTCCTCAGTGCCTGATCAAGGCTAAAACCTTTGTGGGCATTGCCTAATGACCACTTTTCTTCTGAGGGCACAGATAATGAGAAATGGCCTTGGTAGGATTTCTCCACAATGTCCAAGCTGCTTAAAGTTTGGCACGTGGGCAATCCTGGAGCCAGAACCAGAGTCTCCATGGAGTTTTCCTTACATCTGCTGGCACTGATTTTATCATCTATGTGCTGTGTTCTCTAGAAACCTATGCACAGGGTGAGATGTGAGCACCAACCTTTTATATCTGTCAAGATGATGACTCAAAAATAGTCTGCTTTTCACTAGGGCCAGCATTAGATGTAGAAAATTAAGTGTATAAACAATAACTATTATCAGCTTCAGGGTGTGCCTACAGAAGAGTTAGGTCCTCTCAGGAAACTTCAAAGAGACAAGAAGAACTTACGGTATAAACAACAGTAATGGAGAGTACCATACACGACTCCAGCTCTCAGCTTTGCCATTAATGGTTTTTGACTGCATGCATGTCTTCCTCCATGCCTGGACTTCTGCAGCAATAGAAAAATTGTACTTCCTGTCTCCCACCTGTATTTTAATTTCATTCTATCATCACATTCCAATAAGATAGATAAGTTCCCCCAACATCTAAAAGATATATCGTTCCCCAAATCTGCTCTGTAGTCTTTGGGTTCATATGGTTTTAAATTACCCCAGTTCTCAGAACACTGTCCACTAAAGACAAATTCTTTCTCCCCTCTTTGACCACTTCTCTTTCCCAGTATACTCTGTTCTTCCCTACTTGTGTTATGTCAATATAAGTATTTAAGTCCTGCCTGCTACAGAGTGATTTTTGATTTTGTTTTGTGTCCAAGTAGAAGCTTGCTTCACTGCTATGGAAATAATTGGAAGTTTTTCCATTCTTTTCCTTGAGCTCTTGGACTAGGTTCACTCAAATTTTCAGTTTGCTTGTCTTATCTTTAGCGCTGAGAGCTGGATTACTATTGCTGGCAGGTGCGGAGACCAGACTCCTTCCATAACGCAATTGTCTAGGAAATACACATTTTAGAGTGCTTGCTTAGAAGCCAGTGAGAAGGAAAAATAGAAGTGGGATGAGACTGGTAAAGGAGAGTAATACTGGTGTTCAAAACCCAGCTGTCTACTGCTAATGAAAATAATGGTTCACTAGAACATTTACAGGAGCAAGAAACGCCAGGTCTCACACGCTGGGAAGAGAATGGCATAAACTGCCTCTGGAGAAAAGACTGAGATTCAGTGAAAGATTTTGGGTAGTGAGTCATCATTTGCTAATGAATTCTTTTGTGTATCATAGAAGATGGAAATATTTCACCTTAAATAGTAGAACGCCATCAAAATATCTACCAAATACTTAAAAGACCACGAAGGAACCTAGTGCTTGTCACTTCCCAAAGCTGTGCACTCCTGCTTGATGACATGGAGAAAGAAAATGCTCTTGCCCCTAAAGCAGAGGTGAACTATAAGTACCACTGCAATGCCCTTGGGATGCTGATGGATAAAGACAATTCAGGAGAGCAGAGGTGAAGCTTCAGTGTTGGGAGGGAAGTCCTAGTGAAGCTGAGCATCTGTTTAGTTGCAGAGAGTGGAATGAGAAATGTTGCTTATTAGGAGAAAGTTCTTTTTTATCTCTGTGCTGAAGCTCTTTGCTAGGGGTGGGGAGCAGTTGCACATCCAGAACAAGGCAGACCTTGAGAGCTTGTCTCTTGACACTCTTACTCACAGGGTCTTGTGAAGTCAGGCTCTGCAGAGCACAGGTTTCCCTCTGGATACTACCTCTGTATTCCAGCACAACCAGCTGATTCTGATTCAGCACCGGTGGCTTCCAGAAACAGAGGGAGTGCCCATCCATCTCCAGATAGGTGCTGAATAGAAAAATGAAAGTAACTGAATAAAAATCCCTGGAAACAGAGATGGTGACAGCAAAAAAGGGGAAAGTAACTTTGTTACTCATCAGGCTATTACCTTTGGGAAGGAAACCATGTAATTTAATATTCCTCTGGACCATTCATCTTCATTCTCCTAACTTGATATCAATAGCTGCCAGGTGGTGCCTGCAGAGGCCATTTAAATCAGATTATGTTATCATAGTTCTCCAGTCATCTCCAAGAGCAGGATCATGATCATGAGGAGGAAATCTAGTTATTCAGGTACATGTTACCTTATTAAAAGTTTGAGCAAAGTACATTGAGCCATTATAATGGGATTAGGGTTTGAGTTGTGTTCTCAGGGTTGCCATGACTATGTGATCTTGGTACTGTGTTGTGGGGCTTGGAGAGCACAGCTCCACTCTGGCCAACTGCAAATAATCCAGGCCATCATCACAGAGGAGTGGACACCAGCATGGACTGTGGCCAAGAGCATGAAGCTTGCAGAGATTAGATTTATCTAGTTACAAATGCCTGAGGCAGAGACTGAAGGAGAGGTGTGGAAGGATACCAATGCCTACCCACACTTAGCAAAGGAGCAATCAGGGAGAGGAAGAAGAAATGGCTTTGATAAACCTTCTAGAGTGTCTCTCAACACCCATTTCCACCCTTTTGCTTTGTATAAACACAAGTCGCTCCAGAAATCCAGTCTTTTGTCATTAGTGCCACCTGTTGTCATAGGATATTAAGAATGGTTTTTTCTCCGTCTGACTAGAGTTCATGGGGTTTGATGTCCTCCCCCACATTCTCAGTGAACAGGAACCCACATAACAATAGGCACTGAAAGGTGCCTCTCCTATATAGACAGTGAAGGACAAAAGCCAAGGCAAGCAGGAGGAGCAGACTGTGAAAAACATCAGTTTCCTGAGCTACTTTTACAAAGAACTGTCTTGCTCCAGAACCAACAACACAGCATTTTTTAACATTACTATTATTTGAATAGAACTACTATAGAGGTGAGATTCTCTGTCTAGAATCTGCTCTTACAATTCAGCAACACACCGGCTTACCCAAGAAATATTATTAGTGATGACCCGTGGACAAAATAGTCAGATTCTCAAAAAAATCTGGTCTTAGTGTAGGGTGCAGGTCTCTCAGTGAGTCCTGAGTATGTTTGAAGACATATGCCTTTTATTTTAAACTTTGGCTTTTCATTTTTCTCTGGTCCCACCAGCCTTAAAATGGTCACTCCTCACATTTTAGTCCTGTGACTGGTGCATGGCTAGAGCAGGAGACATTTCCAACAACAGGGAAAGCAACACATCTTTTCCAGCTACTCCTGTGCCTGGAATAACACTGACATTTTGGGACCACTTAGTAGGTTCCTATTCTTAATCTCCTGACAAGGAGTCAAAAGTACCTTGTCAAAAGTGACAAGGGGTAGTTGTGGCCCCCTCAGAGAATGGCCAAAGCTGACACGTCTCCACGCACACTTTGCCAGGAGGGTTTATGGCACAAGGTTCAGCCCTTTCCTGTTATTACTGCAATCCTAAACTCACATGGCCAGCACCAGCCCAGATGTGTGCCTTCTGGCCATTCCCAGCTTTTGGTGGTATGTATATACATCACTGAATCACACAGAAGCAGAGAATAACAGGCTATGCTCACTTGGAATGTACTCACAAGGATCATGGAATCCAACTCCTGGCCCTGCACAGCACCATCCATGAGAGTCACACCTTGTGCCTGAGAGCATTGTCCAAATGCTTCTTGAACTTTGACAGGCTTGGTGCTTGACCACATCCCTGGGGCCTGTTCCAGTGACCAACCACAGGTAAGAAAAAAGAAGTTTTAACACCTGCCAAACCCTCCACATTTATATATGCAACTGCTGGGTAAGGAAATGCTGTCAGTACTGCAGTGCCCTGGCAGAGAGCAGAACACACCCCTGCCCCTTCCCTGATTCACTAAATATGCAGGACATTTTCGCCCGACCTATCACTCCACAGCAAAAAGGAGTGTGACATGTGCTGTGGCAGAAGACTGCTCCCCTTCTGCATAGGGACCTGAATGAAGACAAACTCCTAATGTGCATCTGCAAAGTGCTCCTGGACCTGGGATTAACTCCTGGAAAACAGTTACACACTTAAAACCTTCAGCTGTCATAAAGCCTTTTTTACACACTGCCTCCCTGGATTGTTCTCCAAACCTGTCATGTGCTCAGGGATAAATCCCTTGATGAAGAGATTTACTTTTTTTTTCTTCTTCTTCACATTATTTTAGTACATTTTATAATCATTTCAGTCAGCATTTTTTCTTTGGAAATGCAGATTTTAGATCTTGGAGTGATGAGAGCACACATGCATTCATGAAATGCAATCATTTCTGTTATGGTTAAATGGGTACAAATACGCAGTGCAGATTTGCCTAGGACAGGACAGGATTCCCCTCTCCTGGGGACCCAATGACTCAGGCAACAAAAAAAAAGAGGCAAGGAGTTGCCCTATCCAGGATCTTGGCATCAGTCCAGGATCTTCCCAGCTTCTCCCAAGGGATCCATTCCCTAGAGGTGTGTGGTGGAAAGAGCAGGGCAGTGGAGTCCTATGGAGATGGCTGGAGGGTGACATTCATCCCCAGTGGGGAAAGCTGGACCCACTAGGTCTGAAGAGACATGCAGGCTCCTGCTGGCTCTCTGCACAGGGCGCCAGCCACAGCGGGCTTCTTTGTATGAAATCCTGGCCCCACTCACAGACTACCATGTGTCCAAGAAAATCCTCTTTTTTCTCATCCTCTCTCTCTCCACAAAGAAATTCTTCCACAGAATTTCTTAGAATCCCAGAATGTTGGCCATTTAGCTGAAGTTTCTGGCTGCAGCACAATTATAATTGGTCTCTCATGGACAGGCTCAGCACTGAGGCCAAAAAACTGCAAGGGTTATTAATGACTGAGTTCCCTTCTACTTCCTAACTACCAGACAGGCAGGAAAGCTAGAGGGGAACACTTGGGGCTGAGCCACCACTCTCCTCTCATACACACTGTCCTGGTGCTCCAGCGCCTTCTTGCAGACACAAAACCGTCCACAGTGCAAACTCCAGATAGCACTGAGAGTTGTGAAAAGCAGATCAGGCATTCAGAAGCCCCTCTGGTGCTCAGAGAACATTTTGGGGGCCTTCCCCCTGCAGCTGCAATGTGCATCAGGGTGCAACCTTTACAAAGGCACCTGGTTTGCCACAGGCAAGGTTGGAAGGATAAAGAGACGCAGCTGGAATGGCAGACTGAGAAAACAGAGTCAGACAGAGATCCTCCTCTCTCCGCCCCTCAAATAAAAAGACTGTCTCAGGAGAGGTTTGAACTGAGCAAGAATCATATTATTAGGATTATTACATTCCCATTTTACAACAATCACATGGCACAGTGCCAGCTGGCACTGGGAAGCCATTGCTGCTTCTCCTTCCTTGCCTGACAAACACCGTGACAAGAATACAGTCCTTGTTAGGTTGAGAACTGAAGAATGGGAGAGGAGAGGCCAAAAACACCTCCTTGAACAATCACTGACAAGTAAACAGAGCTGCACTTGGGAAACACATATTTTAAACACATCTTCCCTGAGGTTTTTGGGGAGGGGAGCTTGATGCATGGGTTGGGAAGGTGAGTGTGTTCACACTCAGGCATATTTCTGTGGTGTCAAGCAGGCTAGTGGCAGCTAAGAGGAGAGCCTGTGATGCCTTCATTTCACAGAGGAAGATAAAAGTCTATGAAGCTGAGAATTTAGGGACTCATGCCAACATAGCAGCTTGGGTAAATTTGGACTGGCACTCCATGCTGGTCACGGCTCAGCTTTTGATAAGGGTTTGTCTCACAGGAGCTCCTAGCAATCTATGGTCATTCCAGCAAGCCATTCTCTTATCAAAGGTCATGTCAAAAATTTGGAGGGAAGCAGGCCCAATAAATGCAGATGACATAGGGCATTGTTTACTCATGTTAATGCTCCTAAAATCATAACCTCCCACTGACAAAACAACTGTATGGAAGCATTGGGAAAAACTGTTGTTGTTTCATCAGCAAAACTGTCAGCTGCTGTGGTTGAGTAATTCTACACTGAGATTTTTACAGGGGAGCTAGCACTAAAGGTTTGGAAGTAGTGGATTTCAGAAAGACTTGTGCCTAATCCTGAACATGAACCACTTGTACCTATAAGACAATTTAAATGAACTGTCGCCACAGCACAGTTATTAGGTTTGTCCAAATGTGCATCCTTTTCCCCACCAGTCTGCTAGGCCAAGACATTAAATTCCTGTACCTGAAACACTGATTTCACCCAACATTTGCACCAACCTACCCGAGCAAGGCAGGACAAGATTTGGTTTGTGCAGTCTCTGGCTGGTTTGATAAATAAGAAAATAGCTGTGTTCTTGTCCTGCCCTAATTTTCCAGGGCTGGCCAAAAGGCTTTGTAAGGGGATGTCCCATAAGGGACATTTATGTATCAATGTTTGGCATCTCCTCCCTAGAAATAATTGCCCAGCTATTGTCTCTCCCTGCAGTGAAGGTCCTACATTTGGTCCTGTTTCTGTTGCACTTTTTCTATGACCTTTAGCAAATATCTTAATTTTTGCTACATCTGAGACAAATTCAGCTGCACTGTCTTAAACAGGCTGGGGTTCAGATGAAGCTTCATGAGTCTCCTTGGACAAAATCCACCAACTGCTGTCTGTTGAGCAGCATTTGCTGAGATGGCAGCAAACCAAATCAGTGTGCTGGAAGTGCCATGGCCCTTGTGATCCACATGCAATCAAAAAGGCAGAGACCAAGAAGGGGTCCATACCTCATTTCTAGACTGCAAGGTTCACAAGGCTAGTACAGCCTGCCACTCCTTCTGTCCTTCCTTCCACATGCAACTGATTCAGGAGAGTAAAAAGGCTCTATGAAACAAGTAAATGAAAGAAAAAAGAGACCTCTGGTAAATGTCCAAAGGGATCTATCAGCAAAACCCTTTTAGTGGCCAGTTCTGCCTCCACCTTCCTCCCCAGGACAAGCATCCTTATAAAAGAGGGCAGCAGGCAGACTAAAGATAGCAGGCCTAAGATCACAGCATGGCTGCTTCACAAAGCACAAAAGTGAGAGCAGAAGGGGAAGGGAGGGTAACAGCTAATACTCTTCAACAGCCTGTCCTCTCATGCTTTAGTAAAACTGGCACTATGATTTTGCAAGGTAACAAGGAAGACAGAGTGATCTGCCACCATCTACCCTGTGCCCCTCCTATGGCAAGATTTAGATTGAGCTGTCAGTGACCAAACACAGCTGGTGAGAGAGACATAGCTCTCTGCCTGGATCTATTTTGGCTCCTCCTCTCTTCTCTACTTGCATTTCTCATATGTAATTTTGAATTATTAAAAATCAAATTTCCTTGGTGGTGGGTTCACATTAATCTTGGGATTGCATTGATATTACTCTGAAGTTTCTTCTCTTCCTCAGAGATAGGACGGTTTTGCACATGGATGGGGAATCATTTTTTCAGGCATGACATTTAACCCAGGCCCAACTGAATTAAATTAAACAGAATTAAACACATTCTTTTTATCAGGATGCATGTAATGGCTAGGTCACGAGTAAAAGGTGGCATGGGAGTTGTGGGAGGTTGTCCAAAGCTGGCACGTGCTGAAGCCCTTTCTCCAAGCAGCATAATACTCTGCAGTGTGTACCACTCAGGTGGATTGTGCAGGGAGAGAGAGTGGCTGGACAAAAGGCCAGCCTTCAGACATGCAATTGTGGCACTCTTCTTTCGGAGCAGGAATGGCCGGTATGAACAGCTGGTTCTTGCAGGCAATGTCCCAGCTTCCCCATCTCCAGTCAAGAGTGCTACACACCCCAAAAGATTGGCCCTGGTGACCATGGGAGAGAAGTGCAGGCTTTCTGAATGACTGGGGCTTTCTGGGTACAGCATAGATTTGAAGGCTGTGGACAGAAGTTGATAGTGAAGAACCTCGTTTATCCAGCCCCCAGTTTATCACCTCTGCTGCGCCCACTACAAAGCAGCCGCTTCCTGTTCTACCTATGCCTGTATCTCTTTTCCTGGTACCCAATAAATACTCATCAACAACAGCACTTAGTGCTTTGTCACATGTTCTGCCTACTAACCCCAGACCAGAAAATATTTGACCCTGAGTGATGTTTTCTTTCTCCCCAACCGTACTTTGTAGTATCAGACTTCAATCTACGTCCAACTCAAACTTCAGCTAAAGAATGTGTTGTTGCTAATGTATAACCAGGGAGTGTGAAGCTGCGTGTGAGAACAGCACACACCACCAGAGTGAGAACAACAGCAAGCACATTGTGCTGCTGCAGAGCATTGTTTGATGTACTTTTTGCAGGACTGTAGCTGGAGACCTCAAGTTGAAGCTAGCTCCAAATGCAACTGCCTGCCTGTTCCAGGGCCAAAGCACATCATGGAAGAACTGAAGACTCATCCCCTCTAGGTGTTTGGTTTTAACCTGCACTGCTCAAAGATGCCTAAAACCTGATTTATACCAAATCTGTCTCCTGCCCCATGCCACACTGTCTGGAGCCTGCCTGGGAGGACATTTAACAGCAAGCTCCCTAGGTCTGCGGACCTGGCATCAAACCTTGCCTCTCCAAAGCTCGATGTGCTAAGCCTGCTGTTGGCCACATCCCATTCCTCTCACATGCAAAACTTCTCCTGTGAGATGAGCTGAAAGACATTGGGGCAAGGGAGAAGCAGCTTCCAGGATTACTTCAATGGTGTGTTATGCACAAAAAAAAGGCACTTCCTACATTTAAGGATTGCAAAGGTATATGTGTAGTCATTTATTGGGAAGCATTCCTTCAGTCCCACGGAGAGCATGCATGTGAATACACTGCAGTCCCTGGTGCCAGCTAACTTCACCAAGGCTTGACAAACTGGCACCTGCTCACAGTGGGCGAAGGTGATTCAATTAAAATTCCCTTGGATCAGCTGGGACACTCCAGTTTGGCAGCTGGCGTGGTAGTTGCGAGCCCAGTGTGGGTGAGTTGCAGCAGCACTGCTGCAAGCAGCACACAGGATCCCCCAGGCAGGAGAGGCTGCATGAGCCAGGACAGAGCTGCCTCCTACAGCCACAGCAACCACCTCAGACACACTACGTGCTTCCACCCACCACAGAACATTTCCTAATACCCTCTGACAAACCCAGCATGCTGCCGAAGGAGAACAGAGTTTGCCTGCAGCTAGAGTGCCCAAATCCAAAATACGTGCCCCAAGCCAGCATGTGCGAGACCAGGCACATGCTGAGAGAGAGGCAGGGAGATTTTGCATGGTGCATCCAGAACAATCAGATGGGACAGTTTTCACTCAGAGCAATGAGTGAAATGATGGCAGGTCAGGGTGGCTGATGGTGAGCTCGGCCCTCATGCAAGGGGAATGCAGCATGAGGAACCAGCCAGGAGCACTGAGTAAGGGTCTCAGAGGAAATGAGAATTAATTTTGTGGCTCAAGTGGTCCTAGGAGGCATTTCAGGAAGTACTCAGACCAGGAGCAGTCTCTGTGTCCCATGGACTACTGGTGAAGAGACATCTTGCAATATACACACGACCACACTGCGCTGCAGGAGTCCTGCTGCCTCGGCCAGATTTGCTCTGGTTACGGATTGTGCAGGGACTCTCTGCAGAGACTGGGCCTGGAATGGGACCCAAACTTTGACAATCTATCCAGGACAGGTGGTCAACCAGTCCCTCACCTCCCCATACCGCCAATTTTGGAGTTCTTCTGCAGGTCAAGCCAAGAAGGGTCATAACCTGAGGTGTAAAAGGGCTCAGGCAGCAGCCCTGCTGATGACTGCACAGGATCGCTTGGAAGAACTTGTATGTGTCATGAAACCACCTGTGGCACAGCAGAACAATAACACTGCTACTCTTGAGGACTGGCTTCTGTCCCCAGCTTTGCCATGGCCTTCACAGGGTGACGCTGGGCAAGTCATATCCCTTATCTGTGCCTCCACGTGGGAAAATGCTGCTGCCTTGAGTTAGAAGGAGGATAATGAGGACAGATCTTTGGGCCCCAGGGCTGAAGGCTCCCAGCAGGTTCAGGCTGAGAACAGATGAGAACACCATCTTTGCCTGACACACCACCAGTGTGTGGTGTCAAAGATGACATCATGGTATGTGAGCAAGCATTTACCCTCAGAAAGAGAAAATAGCAGAAGCATGTGTAATCATTTGCCTTTCATGCCAACATACTTTCCTTGTGTAAAGAGAGGCTCTGGCGGCCCTAAGGAGGCTGAGAGATGCCCGTGCTCCCCTGCGAAGGTGGAACTATCAGGCAGGGATGCCAGGGTACCCGCCTGGGTAAATTTGTGCACACACTTCATGTTGTAATAGACTTTAGTATCTGATAACAGAGCCTTGCTGGAGTCTGGCATGAGGACAGAAGGAATCAAAGGTCATGCCATGAATTCCAGTTATGCTGATAGGCATCTATAGTCAGAGGAAGGAGCTCAAGAACAGGAACTGTAAACTGGTGGAGAGGGCTGAAAAACAGAAGCTGGTTCAGAGATGACAGGTATGGGTCATTTTGGATCCCAGCTGGACATTTGGTTGCACATGTTTGCCAGGGACATGGGATGGTGTTTTCTCTGATGGAGTGAACATGAACTCTGCCATTATTAGTTTAACAAACAGACTAAACACACAGCAATATATGCATTAAATAGCTCACACATGTCTCCCCAGAGGCCTCTCCCTCACGGAGGAGCTGATTCACGACACAGGTGGGCTGATCAGCAGACAGGTAGGAGATGCAATTATGCAGTGTGTACCTTGCACCAGGGGAACTGTCTGCACATGGAAACAGCTGAGAATGGATATGACACACTGCCTGCTTTTGCCTCATGAGTCTGACACTGCCACTCACCTTGTGCCTTACTCCCAGCAGATACCTGGGTGGCACAGTGCTCTGTGCTGCACACTGGGGGCTGAGAGAGGTCACACAAGGAGAGAGACTCTGCAGCTGTGACCAGAGATGGTTCAACAATCCCTGCACAGCACAGCTCTGTGCTGGGCTCCGGAGGCAGGAGAGGAGTTTTAAGTTCCTGTGGTTCCCAGAAGAANGCAGAAGAAAAGCTCCTAGCAAGTGACTGACACTTCTAGTCGTATTATAATAAATTATCTTATTTCTTTATTTTTATTCTTCAATTAAATGATTCCATTGTTTCCACAGTTTTCACATTATCCTCCACCTCAGACTAGATGTGCTTGCTCAGACTAGATGTGCTCGCTCTGCCTTTACTTTTCAAATTGTGATTTCTGTTTGGGTTCACCTGCTTCATGGCTGTTGCTTTTTGCCTCATCACAGGTACTGACAAAGGCTTTGATGACAGTCAAAAGTCACTTCTGAGATGGGAAAGGTAAACAGGCAGGAGGTTGAAAGAGAGGTGTAGCATAGACAGGGACAATACAAACTGTTATCATGTGTTATCATCAGAGCATCTTTTTTCTTTGCTCCTCTGCTGTTAGTGGAACACATCAGGCAGCAACAGAAACTAATCATGAGGAATTGCACAGGGGGTTGATTTTTAGCAACTGAGCAGTCACAGATCCAGACCACTGAAAGCTGGTCCCAAACCCCTGGAAAACTGGTGGGGAAAATCTCATGGAGTTCAGGGAAGCTTGGCTTCAACTTCACAGAGAAGAGCCTGAAATTGAAACATAGGGTGCATAAAACCCCACCCATTCAGTAACTACAAGGAAACTGGACTAAAACTGATAAATTTGAACTTCAGTGGAACAGATTAAATCCCATTTAAACTAGTAAGCAGGGGAGCTTATTTTTAAATATTCAAGAAAACCTTCTTTTCCATCTATCCTTTTAATTATTTTCCATAAAGAAAGGTTCATAGTCATCACGCTGTAACCAAAAAGATTCTGTTTACTTAAAACCACATACAGTCTATCTACTAAATTACTGTCACCAGCAGACAGTTTTATCTACACATATTTATTTACAGCTTTACGTGTTTTTGTTAGATCTTGATTATTACAATTTTCTATGCTGGGAAATAGTGAATTATGTATGTTTAATTTGTTATAGGATTATGGTTTATCTTTAGAATTGATTCATATCAGGCTGCAATTGGAATGAATTTGAATCCATTAAAAATCTATAAAAACATTTATATTAAACTCTTTATTATTTATATAAACCACCCTAATTGCAAAACATAAAATAAAAATTAATATTAAACAAAAGAGGTTGTATCAGTGGCTAGTGGGTCAAACAGGTTGTTGCAGGATACCATATACCCCAACACCATAGATCTGCTGGTTTTGCTCATCCTCATTGTTTGCTCATCCTCATTTTCCTCATAGGTCAGAGGAGCAAATCAAGCTTGCCTGGTTTTCTTCAAACTTCATTAAGTTTCTTAAGTTTGAATAAGCAAGTCACTGAATTTAAGTTTTTGAGTAAACTGAAATGGAATAAATAGTCATCTTCTACTCATGGAAGAGCAATTGGTCTCAGAAGTGGATTTATCACTTATCAAGCTTTGGTTCCAGGTGCTTAGACGGTGTTTTGGTTCAGCTTTCTGAAATGTTTTGGCAGGAAGCATGTGTAACTCGATATTTAAAAAAAATAATCAAGACAAAGAGATACTTTTTATCAAATATACTAAGCAGCCAAATACAGATGGCCATTGTTCCACATTTAAATAACTGTATATCAACAGAGAGAAAATATATTGAACTTATAACTCGTATAATTCTTAAAACTATTAAAAGTCTGCCATTGTTATCATCAGTCATATGCAATGGATGTTAGGAATAGGATGGAACTTGCATTTCCTACACAGTGACCAGTCTACCTTTAGCTGCCACTAGGAGACTGTGGGTGGCTTCAGCACCACAAATCACTGCCCCAGAGTTTCCACCTGGGAATTACAAGTATCCCCCAGACAGAGCTGAACAGAGCAGTCATATTCACTTGTTTTTTTTATCCTCTTCCACCCAGCCTGTTTTTCCTGTTACAATCACAAAGGAAGTCTTTCTATACTACTTGCAAGACTGAAGGGACTGTTCATGTTTCTAGACAACATGAACAGGTTGTAAAATTGATGTTGATATGCCTGCTTGGATTGGAAAGGCACCTGAAACACCACCTTGAAGATGCTGCACCCCTGGCCTCTCTGTCCACCCTAGGAAAGTAGTCTAATCATGTGGGAAAGGGGCAGCCACTCCCTGTGGGACACTGTGAAAAAGGCTGACACATGCTGTCCTAAAAGGTTGTAATACTCTTCTGTTTTATTGCCAGTTGGCATTAATTAATTGGCTACTGTCTTCTTCAGAATTGTCTCAACCGAGCAGTATCTGTTTGTGATTTATACTTGGCACTTCCCTGATAAAAGTTTTTCCACTCTAACTCAGCTTGAGCAAGACTTGTCTCTTCTCCTTCATGCCAGCTTCACTGAAGTGTCTCATCTTCCTGCTTCTGCCTCTCTTTGTACTAAATGCCCTGGGAGACATGGCAATGGACAGTCTTTGAGCCAGTAGCCCTCTCTTCCATCACCAGCACTCAGTCTGTCATCTTGCCTAGTGGAAACAAACTCATCACCATTAAGAGGAATTGTTTCGGGGTCAGATGTTCTTACCCTCCAGCTTCACTGGCTTCAGTGAGATGGATCTGCATTATGCCAGCTGAGGATCTGCTCCTTCAGGAAAACAAGGCCTATCAGAAAGGCTGCACAGGAAGGAAAAACAGGGTTTCTTATAAGGTTAGCTAACACTGTTTAACTAAAGCCCACCACAGCCCAATTTCTGGAGGCTTACAGCACATAAATCTTGGATTAACTCGATGTTCACTAGAGCTTTTCAATCCACTCGTAACATTTTCCAGTTCAGTGTGAAGAACTGGGCCTCTCATGAGCCTCTTTTCAGCATTTTTCCAAAGCTCTGGATATCCTTCTCCAGTGAGGGATTTGGAGGGGATGCATTATGAGCAGGACACTAATCTGCTCCTCACTGTGGTGTGTGAGGAACGGAATCTCAGATAGCATCATAAGGCACTTGATCCCTATTTTGTCCCTAGAGTAACCTGGTGGAGAACAGTGTGCAGCCCTTTCAGCCCAGACTCCAGTATTTAACTGCTGGAGATGTTCTGGTGTCAAGTTTTCACAGATGATTTTAGGTGGAAAAATATATCTAGCTCCTAAATTAACTTGAGCAGAGAAGGCAGTTTGCTGTCACTGCTGGAACACTGCTGTCAGTCATGGCTGTTCAGAAATTTTATATACATCTCAGGAGCCATAACAGAGAGAAAATCTGAAGCTCAGTCTGTTAAGGAGTCATGGTGCTCACATTTTTAGTTTCCAGGTTCACTCCTTTTTTTTTTTTTTTTTTTTATGCCTGAGAGGTCTTCTGTTTGCAATTCAGTGCAGGCTTCTGGCTACAAGAAACAATTAACCATGCCTCCAATCAGGACGGAAACAGAAAGGTACAGAGAGAAGATTAAGATCAAATCCCCAAACATAAAAGGAAATACAAAGCAAAAAATTGAAAAGTGGAATGGCATTCTTCATCTCTATAATTGATAAAATATTTTGCAATCCTGGAAAACTTAATAGCTTCTTTGGCATAATCTTTATGACCTTAAAGGGGTGATAAGGAAGGTAAAAAACTTTCTGAAAGGTTATGCGTTTTCCTAGTCAACTCAGTTTTTCCTTCTCACCTCCAAGGCTAACATTCAAAAGGAAGTTTGACACCTGTGGGTTATGTCGGAACTTGGGAGCTGTTTATTTAGCTTCTCCCAAAATACTGCCTATGGAACCTTGCAGAGCAGGGCAAGAAAGGGAGCCCTGTGAAGTGACAGCAGCACCAGAAAAGTGAAGGCTCCATAGCTCAAACTGCTCAAGTTTATTAAAACAAAACAGGTCACAGGAGTTGCCCAAAGGGTTACATAAGGCAGAATGTAGCACTCCACAGGAGAGAAGGGAGCCTGTTAAAAGGCAAAGCCACTCCAGTTTGTTTATGGCCAGAGATAACTGTTTTGTGGTGTGTCTGTTCTCCACGGCTGACAGAGTAAATCACACTCTTTATCTCCACAGCAGATGAGAATTTGGACTGGGCTGTTGTTTTGTGAGCTGCGGATTAAAGCAAATGGGGCTATTATTTATGAGTATGGCTAGCATTATTATTTTGTTCCTGCCATCTCTGCATTTCAGTCTCTAGGTAAGGAATTTCATCACAATGGTTTCTTGCCGGGAATGTTAGGCATCATAACAGCAGTGAGGATAAAAGCTTGATCCACCTGAAAAGAAAGGTGGCTTGGCAGTTGCATACAGGCAAGGGAAATTATCAAATGTCCTCTGGGATCCTGACATTCTCACTCTGGGCTGGAGGTCAGCCTGAAGTCGGATATGACATCCGGGAACATGGAAGTTCCTGTGGCCTGCTGACACATCTGTCCCAGAACCAATCTCCTTCTGTTCTGCCTGCTCCTCCTGTGCCAGAAATCTAGCTTCCTATCTTAAACACCATCCTCTGAGTCCCAATTCCCTGGTCCTTGGTGTAGGACAGGCATCTCTTGCAAAGATGTTAGGCACCCTGCAGCTCTCACATCTTGGTAAGGGTTATTTTCCGTTTCAGGAACCCAAATCTCAAGTACTCATCCTTCAGAAGTGGAAGCCTGCTGTCCCTTTTCATGCCTCCTCTTTGGCTTCTGTGGTACATTGCTCCTTCCTTTCTGCAACTTCAGCTCAGTGACAGGGCAGAGCCCCGTGCTTGTACTGAGAGTGCTTCCCAAAATCAGGCAGCACCCAGGTCCCACTGAAGCTCATATGATCAGAGAACACCTGATACCACAGAAAACACGAGTACTATTTTTAATATTTTCAGGTCTGTAAGAACAAAGGAGAGCTCTTTGCTAGTTTTTAGACTGTCTGATCCAATGATACCTACTGAGTGGGCCATGACCTAGGAAACTTCTCAGCGGCTTCAGGAACAGGTTCCTGGGAGGAAACATGAACCACATGCCTTTGAGCCATTTGCTGGGAGCTGGTCAGAGGAACAAAGGAGCTTTATCTTCCATGGGAAAGTGCTGAATCATCAAAATCCACATTTTTCATAGGAGCACATTGGTTTTCATGACATTTTCAGGAAGAAGTTTCTCTAATGCAGGATAGAAAGCAGAAGGTTATTTTAATTTTCATTTAGGGCAGAGAGTCGAAAGAGACCGACAAGGATAAAAGGCTACAATTATATTCAGTCCTCTGGACAAACAATGTGAGAGTCAGTTCAAGTTTTGCTCTGCCTGGTCCAGAAGCAGGGCTGGATCTGCTCTGAGCAAACACCTGCATGCTAGAGAATAGCTGGAGGGGACAAGGGTGTAAATGTTTCTCCTTGAATAATTTTTGCAAGATACATTTGAAAAGACCTGGGTCTGTCCCATGCCAGAAAAGCAGTTCTGACACCCTGCAAACATCTGTACCTGAGGATTTGCCCCTCCCAGCCAGATGGATGGTTTACATTCTCCTACACCTCATCTGCATCCTTCCAACTCACCAAGCTGCAGCAGCATCTGTGCCACGTGTCAGGGTCACATCCCTACAGGACAAAAGGGGATAAGTCGTGAGCTCTCTCCTTCACTCAGAGGACTGCTTCCCTTTTTTCCTGTGCAGAAACGTTTCTGCTTATCAGCCAGCCTCTGCCACACCAGCATGGAATAGATTTTTGGCTGTGAGAGCACTGGCTTCTTTCATGCTACACCTATTTAACACAGAGAGGATCTGGGCCCCTGGAACACAGCAAGGATGCTCCCACCACAGCACTCAGCCCTTTCTGGAACAAGCTCACAAGAGCACTGCACACCTCTCTTCTGATCTGCCAGAAATGCACCAACCTTCTGCTGCAACATCCACCTAGACAGGAATGCTGCCCTTTAGGGTCACTTTCTTCCCCCACCAGGTCTGGCCCTGTCCTGTAGGATTTTGCTGCTGGGTGAAATGCATTTTCTTTTGGCACACAGATGCCTTTGTTTGGTTGGCTCTGCTCTTTTTAAAGATCACCCACAGCCCATAGAGCTCTCACCATGGGTTCTCTTCCTCTTTGGGGTCCCTGAAAGTGTGGCATTTTCTGATCAATTTACACCAAAGCTCAATTCAAAAGGGACCTGATGTGTATCTTTTTTAGTGGGCCGGGCTTTGGCAACCAGAAATCATTCTCAGGTGTGGCAGCTCTGTTCTCCTAACAGGTAGGCATTTCAACGACTAGTACAGATATTCATTCCTCCTCACGTGTGGCTGGGAGCCTTAATTCCAGGGAGGGAAGAGCACAGCGTGACTTGTATGATCCATAGTGTTACAGGCCTTTGAAACCGCATTTTCGAGTCCTTCAGCTTCTCGCTGGCTCCAAGAGGCCAAAATTTAAAGCAGGTCTGTGCTCTAGTGAGTAACTGATGTAATTACGCTCACTTGTTACAAGGAGAAGCTTTCACAAGAGGGGGAGGCGGTGGCCCCACGCCAGGAGGTGTGTCCCCTATGACAAGCGGCGGAGCCAATCACAGCCCTGAAAGATCATCACATTCATACCAAAAAGAAAAGAAACCGCCCCAGGGTATTTATATTGAGGAAGGAGGGAAAAAAAAAAAAAAAAGAGCTGGCAAGAAAGAGAAAAAGAGGCTGAGAACCTGCAACTTTGTTAACTAACTCTGCAGCTGAATTGAAAAAGGCCAGGCTGGTCCCCCTACAAATCTCGCTTCCTATCCCCTCCCCTCTCTCAAGCATCTCTGGAAATCTGTCTATAAACTGGAGTGAAAAGTTCAGCTGCTTGGAGCGGTCCTCCTCTCCCACTGGCAGGGAACCTCGTGAGCCGCTGCCCGTGGGGCTGCGAGCCCCGGCCCGAGCAGAGCCCGGCCTCGGGAGGGCGAGCCCCGGCAGGCAGGTGGGCAGCGATCCCTTGCTGCCAGCAGGGCAGGGAGCAGGGCCAGCCAGGAGCCCCCGGGATTAATCATTACCTTCCCAGCACCCAGCACGCTGGCATGGGCTCCCAGCTGCCCGGACCTCTGTTAAATAGCCAGGGAAAGAGAAGGCGGGTTTAGCTTTAACCAAGGGGTAAACGGTCAGCACTTGCAAATGCTGAACCACCAAAAACCAGCCAGCCACAGGTTATTTATTCCACTTGCACAAGAGGATTGTGAGGTTCAAAGGATGAAAGGGCCCGTGGCAGCCTACAAACCCCATTTTCTGCCCCTGGCCTGTTGGATAAACCAGTGTAAAAAATGCTTCCCCTCCTTGAGTGGCGTTTCTTCCTGCCCGCCCTCCCTGCTGCCTTTCTGTGTTCTGACTGCCTGTTCCCGGGTACAGACTGTCTCTGACCGCCTTGTGCGGAGCCTCGCACAATGGGGCTGTAATATAACCTCAGCGCCAACGAGCTGCCATTAATAATAATAATAAAAACGCCCGTCACACCCTACGGCAGCTGCGGATAGGGCCGAGCGGCAGCCGCAGCCCCGCTCCCCCGTGGGAAACCGGTGTCCCCCGGGAGCCCGCAGCCCCC